>CAUDMG010004013.1:2489090-2584090 GCA_958450375.1 Homarus gammarus | reverse complement strand
TACGAACATTTGAAACACCTGAAACACGGTACACGAACATTTGAAACACCTGAAACACGGTACACGAACATTTGAGACACCTGAAACACGGTACACGAACATTTGAGACACCTGGAACACGGTACACGAACATTTGAGACACTTGAAACACGGTACACGAACATTTGAGACACCTGGAACACGGTACACGAACATTTGAAACACCTGGAACACGGTACACGAACATTTGAGACACCTGGAACACGGTACACGAACATTTGAGACACCTGGAACACGGAACACGAACATTTGAGACACCTGGAACACGGTACACGAACATTTGAGACACCTGGAACACGGAACACGAACATTTGAGACACCTGGAACACGGAACACGAACATTTGAGACACCTGGAACACGGTACACGAACATTTGAGACACCTGAAACACGGTACACGAACATTTGAGACAGCTGAGAGCGTCGGGGACAGTCGTATCATCATTCGCTTTGTGTGTTAGGTGAACTGACTTCAACTTTCAATTACTGTTGGCTGGCTTCACCTGTATGTCATAACAAACGGGGTTATAGCCTACCTGGAGAAGACGAGTGGGAGGGAGGCAAGGAAGGAAGGAGAGCGGAAGAGGAAAAGGAGGTATGAAGGGAAGGAGGATGGATGGGGCAAGAAGGGAGGGAGGGATGGGGGGAGGTAAGGAGAGAGGATGGGGAACTAAGGAACACGGGGAGTGGGGGGGAGAGAAGGGAGGGAGGGATGGGGGAGGTAAGGAGAGAGGATGGGGAGCTGAGGAACACGGGGGGTGGGGGGGGGAGAGAGAAGGGGATATGATATAGAGAGGCAAGGGATGGGATGGAGAAAGGTAAGGAGAGAGGTAGGAGGGGAGAAAGGTAGGGAGGCAGGTGAGTTACACAAAACTAATTACACCATCAGTGTCCCATAAACAGACAGGTGAACGAAACACTGTGGCTATCCCCGACCCTTAACTCTTTTCTCAACAGTACACCGTCATATTGTCTCGCTTCTTTTTCTAAATTATTCGTCTACTGTATCTCAAATTACATCATTCTAGCCTGTTGTATTCTCTTCTATTGTAGCATCACGCCCACCTGTTGTATTACTTAATCCTCATCATTATCCTTACAATTATTGAGTCATTTATCCAATCATTCAATAAGGTGAAACAATGAGTAGTAATGACTTCAAATTTATTGTTGTCACGAGTGGGGTAATTTAATAACGTTAAGTAATGAGTTATTGTGTAATACACCCCACGCCATACGAACGTTCTGCACCCCACGCCATACGAACGTTCTACACCCCACGCCATACGAACGTTCTACACCCCACGCCATACAAACGTTCACCCACGCCATACAAAAGTTCACCCACGCCTTATAAACGTTCACCCACGCCATACAAACGTTCACCCACACCATATAAACGTTCACCCACGCCATACAAACGTTCACTCATCCATCCTTGACCCTGGGAATCGAACCAGTGTCTTCGTGGATTTGAAGAGAAAACGATAAAGCCTTTCAATTAGCTCACTGAGGGCGAAATATATATCCTGTCTATCTGTCTGCTTGTCTGCTTGTCTGTCTGTCTGTCTTCATGTCTGTCTGTCTGTCTTTCCGGTGATAAGTGCAACTATTGGAAGCAGACGGCACCGTATCCTAAGATGCTCATTGGTCGAGACGTTCAATGTCTTCATCCCAGGTGACCAATCACGAGAGGGAAGAAGATGGACTGACTTGGATCAATTCGTCATTATTATTATTATTATTATTATTATTATTATGATCTACGTGTTTTTTATTCCCAATATGTTAATTCCTTCCCCATCTTTTCTCCCCACTCCCTACTTTCCTCCCCTTCTCCCCCACTCTCACTTAGCGCCTGTTGACCCTACTCCCATTATCTTTCAGTCTCATTTTTTCTCTATTTTTATTCTTCCCCCCCTTCTCTCTCTCTCTCTCTCTCTCTCTCTCTCTCTCTCTCTCTCTCTCAGTCAGTCATATATGCATATCATTACTCCCTACACTGGAGCTGTTATCAGGGCGGCGCCTCACTGCTGTCTGTCAAACGCTTCTGTTATTGCTGTTATGTAGTGTTGTTATTGTTGTTATGCTGTTATGTAGGAGTGTTATTGTTGTTATTGCTGTTATGAAGGATTGTTATTGTTGTTATGCTGTTATGTAGGAGTGTTATTGTTGTTATGCTGTTATGTAGGAGTGTTATTTCCTTTTATTTTATTATTTCTATATATTTACTTACTTTTCCTCTTTCTATATTCTCTATATCTCTTTTCTTATGTCTACTCTTTCTTTCGGTAGGTGAAGGAAGGGAGTGAAGGAGAGAGGGAGGAGGAGAATAAGGGGGAGAGGATACTGGGAGAGCAGAGGGGGGGAGGATACCGGGGGAGCAGAGGGGGAGGGAGGTTACTAGGGGAGCAGAGGGGGAGGAGGTTACTAGGGGAGCAGGGCTAACATGTAACACAGAGTAAATAAGTGATAGTTAAATTGTTACTCAGGTGGTCACTGTATACCACAGAGACACTTAAGAGGAATACTCTACCCCATACAGTACACAGGGGAAGGTAATTGAGAACTATTCTTAATGGTCCTTCGTTTATTAATGATGTTATTCAAAAGGGACAATTACACTGTCAAAACAATAGCCTGCACTCCGAGCTAGTTCAATGGGTCACATGAATCACGGTCCATTATTTAATTATTGTTACTCCACTCGCCATCGACACTCGCCCTGTTCCCTTACACACGCACCAACCTGGACTGTGTCTTAAACAAAGAAGGCCTATGGCTCATGACGTCACGTCTCAGGCTCTCCATATTGGTGGTTCAGGCCTAAGGCACTCACATTGTTATTGGTCAGTTTGAGAGGGAATACTAGAGCAGGACACTGCTCTTGTCCCGGCAGGCGGGCCCTTTGATTCTTAACTGAAATTTCATACATACAGTATTTGATCTAACACAAGATACAAGTTACTCTAAAATAATCGCGCTGTTACAGTGGTATGTGCTCTTTTGGTACTCATACTATTACAAAGGTTCATTATTTTAGAGTCCAAATAATTAGTTTCCACACGTCAGCTCTTAATGAGCTTTAGTGAAAACATATATTTAATAATTATGTAGGAAAAGATACTCTACCGTAATATGAAGCCTTCATTAGCGCCAATTATGACATAATTACAAAGAGTCTCTACTTAAAATATATTCGTTCACTTAATACCAGCTAGGAGACAAAATTACACTGAGGCTCTACCTTAACTAGATGCGTTCACTTTGCACCCTCACACACGAGAATAGTCCACCAGTTAGTTTAGTTTGAAAAGACGAAAACTGCGTGAACTAAATTCAGGCCAAATTTAAGGTAAGAAATTTAAATATATCAATTTGGATTCTCAAAGGGTCGTATCTTATGTATTTTCTCTTAAGTGAACCGAATGAGAAACCTTCCACTTGGCTTATGTTATGATGCACAGACGGTACTATTACACACACACACACACACACACACACACACTGAGATACATAATACACACAGTCCACTTTTCGGAACATAACTCGTCTTCACGCTGGTCCGCAGGAAGGCAATCTGCGGATTATGCAGAGTGTACCAGCAGGAGCCAGGCAGGCGTAGGGGCGCAGGATTGGTTGGAGAAGATGGAGTGAGAAGAAGAGGGGGAGGGAGAGAGGGACGGGGAGAGGGAGAGGACGGGGGGAGAGGGGGAGGGAGAGAGGGACGGGGAGAGGGAGAGGACGGGGGGAGAGGAGGAGGGAGAGGAAAAGGAAGGGTAGGGGGATGACAGGAAAAGAGAGATGGAGATGATGAGGGGAAGAGGGAGAGAGAGAGAGAGAGAGAGAGAGAGAGAGAGAGAGAGAGAGAGAGAGAGAGAGAGAGAGAGAGACACACATCATAAGCAAAAGTTCACATTATGCGCCAAATTTCCCCTTCAGTAAAACCTCTTCACAAACTCATAAACCAAGTCGTTAAGTCTTCATTAAAACACTTAATTGCCTGGAGCACAGTTTAAAGCACTTACCGAAGTACTTAAGCATCCAGTAATGATCAATAGCTCGTTAAAAAATCTTCGTCTCAATCTAGATCACCTGTCTATCTATCTATTTATCTATCTATCTGCTGTCTGTCTGTCTGTCTGTCTGTTGATGTCTGTCTGTCTGTCTGTCTATCTATATCCGCTTTGCAAATCGTCAGACAAATTTATTGGTAAAAAAATGTAACTTGTCATTTTCTTACAGTAGTTGGCAATGTGGTGAGAATATAGGGTAATTGTGTTACTTTTATGAGTAGCCTCGTAAGAATTGTGAGAGAGAGAGAGAGAGAGAGAGAGAGAGAGAGAGAGAGTCACTTATTACAATTATTACTTATCAGCCTCTCTCTCTCTCTCTCTCTCTCTCTCTCTCTCTCTCTCTCTCTCTCTCTCTCTCTCTCTCTCTCCTTCTTTCATTTACTTATCTTCTCACTCATATGTTTGATGAAAATACGCCACCATAATTAAAAAAAAAAAAATTAATGTACGTAAAAAAATGTAAAAAAAAAATAAATAAAAGGTTGAAAAGAAAACCTTCTATACAATGACGTCACAGGTAAACACAGGCGCCATGTTGACATTCAGCGACCAACACCGTCATTTGTTTATCTTGGTGACGTCACTGGTGGGGGGGGGGGGGTCGTGGAGGAACAACAACAACAACAACACCACCACCACCACCACTAATAACAATCTTATCAACAAAGACAAGAGATGCTATTGCTCATCAAACAACAATAATATTAAGTCACACCTGTACACGTCACCACCAGCTGTTCGTATATCAACAAGGTGTGTGTGTGTGTGTGTGTGTGTGTTGTGTGTGTGTGTGTGTGTGTTAGTGAATGTAAGTGATTATAAATGTGAGAATGTGAGTGAGTGTGATTATGAGTGAGTGAGTGAGTGAGTGAGTGAGTGAGTGAGCGAGTGAGTGAGTGAGTGAGTGAGCGAGTGAGTGAGTGTAACACGGAACTTAAATGAAAAACTCAAATTACACTTCATCACAACCCACGAACCCACGGCCATCACACTAACGTCATCAGTCACCTCACACTTCGTTATAAATCGTCACAGAACACCGTCACACTGCACCGTCACACATATAAGGACAGGTTGATCACGTACAAGAACAAGAACAAGGATGAAGACGAGGACGAAGACGAGGACGAGAACGAGGATAAGAAAGCCAGGACGGACGTGGCTGTGTAAGTGGAAATAAACGCAAGATCAATGTTTATTTTCCTTAGTTTTTGCCTTAGCCGATGGTCTTAAGGGGGTGAGAGGGGCAGGTGTGGGGCGGGGAGGGGTAGGTAGGGGGTGGGGAGGGATAGGTAGGGGGCGGGGAGGGGTAGGTAGAGGGTGGGGAGGGGTCTGTAGGAGGTGGGGAGGGGTCTGTAGGGGGTGGGGAGGGGTAGGTAGGGGGCGGGGAGGGGTAGGTAGGGGGTGGGGAGGGGTAGGTAGGGGGTAGGGAGGGGTAAGGAGGAAGGTTTGAGAGTTAGGTAAGGGATTATTCGATGCTCGCTGTCTGGGGGCCATATCTCCTGTACACATAACTTGTCCACACCTGGACATGCCACGTGGCCACACCTGGATATACCATCTGGCCACACACCTCCTGAAGATACCCTATGGCCACAGCTCTAGTTAAGACTCCAATGGCCACATCCCTTCCAAACATATCCCCTCTGACGACATCCTCAAAGGCCACGATGTTAATCCCTTGAGTACGATGCCAAACCCATGAGTACGACCACTTAACCTTTTGCTGCACACGATGACTTATCCCCTTGAGTAAAGTGACATTGTACTCAAGGGGGTTAAGTCATCGTACTCAAGAGGTTAATCTACCTTATATCTTTGGGTTAATTCAGTGTACTCAGGGGGATCAATAGAAGATTAAGTCCTCGTACTCAAGAGTGGATTAAGACATCGTACGGGTAAAATGGCGATGGAATTACGCTGAGACTCTAGCGATCTGAAGGAGAGGAAATCTATACGTGATTGAGTTATTACCACGAGGGTCTTGGAGCGAGGCCAGGAGGAGCGAGGCCAGGAGGAGCGAGGCCAGGAGGAGAGAGGCCAGGAGGAGAGAGGCCAGGAGGAGCAAGGCCAGGAGGAGCGAGGCCAGGAGGAGAGAGGCCAGGAGGAGCGAGACCAGGAGGAGCAAGACCAGGAGGAGCGAGGCCAGGAGGAGAGAGGCCAGGAGGAGCGAGACCAGGAGGAGCAAGACCAGGAGGAGAGGCCAGGAAGAGCATGACCAGGAGAAATGGCGCAAGGAGGAGGAAGGTCAGGCGAAACGAGGCCAGGAGGAAGGAGGCCAAGTGGAGAGAGAGGTCTTTGTGTTACTGATAAGCTCTATCCCACGCCTTATATTGTTCCCACCTCAACGTACGCCTTGTGTATGAGAGAGAGAGAGAGAGAGAGAGAGAGAGAGAGAGAGAGAGAGAGAGAGAGAGAGAGAGAGAGAGAGAGAGAGAGAGAGAGAGAGAGAGCGTACCCCAAATTTCCCTCCCTCCTATACAATCATTGCCTCCCCCAAAACCTTTCATTAAGATCAATATAAAGAAGGCCTATTGACTCCCTCCCTTTATAGTGACACAGATGACCGCCTCTCAAACTTCGTTATATTCCTATGAGACTATTTCAATAATTCTCTCTATCTCTCTTTGTCGTTTCTCTTGATTATCTCTTTTGTTGGTGTTTTATGTATTGCTCTCTCTCTCTCTCTCTCTCTCTCTCTCTCTCTCTCTCACCAAAACAAATAGTGACATAGGAACTGTAGGGGCGTGGCAGCCTGTGTCTTGATGACCGTTAGTGTGTTTGTGTATTTGTTCTGGTCTGTCTATTGTGTGTCTAGTTTTCATCTCTCTCTCTCTCTCTCTCTCTCTCTCTCTCTCTCTCTCTCTCTCTCATTATGGGTTTGTCCATCTTTCTGTCTCTTCTTCTTCCTCTGTCTCTCTCTCTCTGTTTCTGTCTTTATCTCTTTCTATTATTCTCTCTTTCACTATTTTTTCCCCATTTCTCTCTCTCATTATGTCTCACTCTTCATTCTCTAATCATCTCAGTCGTTCTTTCTCCCTTCTTTCTTCCTTTCTTTCTCTTTCTCTTCACTTCCTGTTTCTCCTTCTTTCTTTTCCTCATACAAAGGGAAAATATCCTTTCAGGTGAGGAATATTTCCTCTAGTATTACACTGGGTCACAGTTCTCAGCACCTCTAAATCCTTTGGTCGCATATAAAGTTGTCATCATAAAAAGATACACTTAATAGGAAAAACATAATTGTACACTACAAGTATATTATAATAAGTTGCATTATCCAGAAAAATTGATCATTACATTTACACTTACAGTACAAAGTACAAAATAATATACACTTACACATGCAATTCACTTGTGCAGCCACGGCTCATCACAAACTACATATGGCATGGGACACTTTCAGTGTGATTTTTGTTGCTGGATAGTTGCAGCAAGCAAGTTGAATAGTGGGGCGATACTTCTTGTCGCTGCCACTCTCATGCACGCAGACAACATCGTCTCTCTGAGCCTCTGCCTTTTGTTGCTCTTGTTGGTGAGCAGATCTGAGAACCCTCTCTCAGAGGAGTAAGTTCTGTGGAATGTCACCAGAACTTGGAGTGCTTTACCAGCAATCATATCCTTTGCTTCTTTCTGGTTGCGGCTGTTGAAAAAGTCCTTCTTTTCTGAGTCACAGTGGAGTTCGATCAGTGTGTCTTTTTCTTCAGTGGACAGATTGCTGTCGTTCAAGTTTCAGATAAGGAACGGGTTTTTTATCCAACTATTCTTCTTCTTTTCTTCCTCATTTGCACGGGGAAAATAATGGTTAAAATTCTGTTGGAGAACGGTGAGACGTTGGGACACAGCGATCATCATTTGGTCGTCAATGACTTCATCCCTGGACTCTGCAGTCACTTGTCCAAGCTCATCTCAGTCAGAAAAGTCTCTTCTCTCAACTCTTTTCTTCCACCCTGAAATTTTCAATTTGAATGCCTCAATTTTGTCATTAGAAATGAACACATCTTGAAGGGAGAGGTTCAACACATTGAGCTTGGTGAATATATCTCACAAGTAAGAAAGCTTAGCAACCCTCTCCTGTTGCATGAAACAGAATGCACGCAGTGAGATACATTCTTGCAAGAAGCCATGAACTGCACATCCAAATCGGACTCACTTGGTAGATGCTTTGATGCCAAATTCTGGCGATGCAGAGGGCGCAGTGAGAACTTCTACAGATTGACTTGTTCACTGATTTTTGTGGGTCACAATGTCGGTAACAGCTGCTCCTGGGTCACAGCACCTAGTCATAGTAGTCTGTCGGGTCACACAAGTAGATGGTTTGGGTTACAGTACTGTGACCCGGGTCACAGGGTTGGGGAACAATGCCCTAAGATGATGTAAATATTCAACAAACCTCGTAATTTTCCCAAAAATTACCTTCAAACTAAGAAAAATACAGTAAATTCCCCTACTTAAGAACGCTAATTAAGTATATATATTACCTTAACATAACTACCTATTAACGTACACTTCCTTAATATATTACTTGAAAGCACAGTGAACATTCTCTTGTGTATCATAACAATCATAATCTCTTTAAAGAATTTGGTTTGTTTTCGTTTTCAATAATCTAAAAAACTCCTCGTCTTACAAACCCGTGGAGCTTCTTGTACATCCTGGGTAAAAAAAAAAAAGAAGAGGAAAATAAACCGACGGGGATCTTGACAAATAAACAGTAAAGCGCACTCTCTATCCGTGCATCATTTCTCCTCCTAGGATGAACAACAAACACCTTCTTCAACCTATATTCCTTCACGACTTGCTGATATTTACCCGCGTCTTTGGCAACACATACGCTCAACAAAGACATGCATACGTCAATATACACTCAAGACACATATGTATACTTAAATATACACTCCAAGACACATAGGTATACTTCAATATACTCCCGAGACACAAGTATGCCCTCTGAACTTGGTCTCACAGCGGTTGAACACCACAGTCAACACACGTTAACAGGAGACAGGATACAATTGCGTGTTTTATTTACAGTGTGTAATTGTGTTTCCACTCTCCAACCCAGCGCCGAGAGAGAGAGAGAGAGAGAGAGAGAGAGAGAGAGAGAGAGAGAGAGAGAGAGAGAGAGAGAGAGAGAGAGAGAGAGAGAGAGAGTTAAAACTTTTTATTTCCATCAGAAAAAAATATACCCCCCCTCAAACTTTCACCAGCATCAAGCACTTTCACCAACAAAGACAGAAAGGACACCAAGGGAAAGTTAGAGAAAGTAAAAAATGGTGAGGATGTCGTTCTTTTAAGGTCCAAAAACATTCTAACTGCAAGTAACACTCTGGAGTATTTCAACACACCCTTCAGTTGTTGAGAGAGAGAGAGAGAGAGAGAGAGAGAGAGAGAGAGCAACGACAGATATTGCAAATGATTATCCAGAATATCCAAAGGTAACGTTAAGTTATATATTTCCGAGTGTCAGGTCAGGTTAGGTTAGACTTAATCTACAAAGGTTATGCTAGATTAGGTTACGTACAAAGGTTAGGTTAAATTGGGATAGAATAGAATATTTCTAATGGGTGGGTTAGGTTAGGTTAGGTTAGGTTAATTATGAAAATTTCCCAGTTCTTGGTTAAGTTAGGTTATATACAAAAATCAGGTTAGATTAAAGTATTTAAAAAAGGCTGATTAGCTTTAGAATATTTTCAAAGGTCATTTCAGGTTAATTTAAGGCATTTATAAAGGTCTGGTAAGGTCAGGTTAGGTCAGGTTACCGTGTTTTCCCAGAGACGTTCACTGACCCTTCCTGACCTGACACCCAAGCTTGTCCTCTTAATTGTATTTTGAATCTCTCAAGTCACCTTTATCTCGTGCCATCACCTGTGTCTCCTCCCAAAACAAAACAAGTAAACAAGAAAAAAGATAAACAAACTATATAAACAAAAAGAGACTCCATCTGTTGGCAGAATCGAGAACTATATTGCAGGATTTGCAAACGTGAAGGCAATATTGGTGACTCTTTGTGTGTGTGTGTGTGAGTTTTCGCTATCATGTGCATATGTCCGAGTATTTCTCAACACCAACGTCCTGGGAGAGGATGTTTGAGTGAGAGGGTGAAAGGTGAGGCGTGAGGGTCGGAGGTGAGAAAGATGAAGCGAGGCGGATAGGATGAAAAGTGAGGTAAGAGAAACTCTGGGGGTTGAGAGTGACTGGGACGTGAAGTGAGAGGGACATGCGAGGGGTACGAGAAAGTGAGATGGGAGAGGAATGGATGAAGTGATAGACAGATACACACTTAAACATACAAACAGAGAGAATATATCTACTAACAGCGTCATTGTACAAGAGGTATCGTACTCCACGTAACATTATCATACATGTTACAGCTCCTAAATAACGACTATCGTACACCGAGTGCCTCCACAAATAGCGCCAGGCTCTCGTTCTCTGTAGATCACACCTCGGCAACAGTAAACAATGCTTTGACTCAGAGGTTATCGTACATACACCTTACTTGATTATCGTACACTGAACACCTGCAGGTAAACAATCAATAAAGGTTTGTTTCGCTCTATATCGAGGATGGGAATATTGTTGTACCTATGTGTTGTGACCCAGACCTCGTTGTATCACACATCTTGTTGCTCGCTAGACACAACAATAAATTATACCATTTCTCAATGTATACATGGCACACCTCCCAGTATTGTGGAGCAGGTTACAGCACGTCTCCAGACACACAACAACAACGCCCTCTATGAATGTATATCGCACCCCCTCATAGAACCTCTGCAACAACGTGTTTTTCCAATGTCATAAAAGCTCAATCATGTAATAGCCCCTGGTCTTATAGGCAGAAGTATTATATAAATGGGTTAATTACATTTGATTTATATACTCAATCACCCTCTGTAACTTTCTACTAGCTATGAGGTAGCATGTTCAGAGCACGTGATAAGGTGTGCCCACGGGAAGCCGCGTCACTTAGTGCTGAGCTAAGGCATTAAGTAGCCGGCTCTCTGTCCACCTGATGCAGCCGTGGTTTGATATCCTTGACGAGAGGAAGACGTTATTGAGAGCCATCGTGGATGGTTCCGTCTTCCCTCGAGGGAGGACGTCGGATATATTTCCGGTCTCCCTCGATGGGTCCCTACTCAGTATTGCCACTCAACACCTCACAGCTACAGTGATTAAGTTACAGTGATATACACTTGGAACTGTATCTGAGGTAGATAACAGACAAATGGGTTTGGCTACTAAAACCCCATATAATATACACGTTCCAGCCTCATGAACCCAGACGGAATCTTACCGCTAAAGGACCTAGAACAATTAGTTTAAATCATCCGACTTTAAATATCTTCGATTTTTTAGCAAGTGGGGACGCCTCGGTATATTGACCTGAGAACGACACTAGTCCGATCTCTCCCGCGTTCCCCATTCCTTAATAAAAAAGATTGTGGTGCATGTTGCCTCTTGAGGACAACAATAAACAACTCGTCACAACATGTAAGGTACACTAAACACCTCCACAACAACAAAAAAGTTTGCCTCACTCCAGTTATTATGGACGCGTCCTTGGGTGTTACTCCAGCAAGAATATTGTGGTGGAGGGGGCAGCTTCCTCTGCTTCATCTGTGTAAAAGGGTCAGATGATGGTAGACTAGCTAGTGGTACTCCCAGCTGTGTCATCCATAGTGGTGGTGGTGTAATATTCAGTGGAGGCTTTTGATACACGCAAGACAGAATGTAACAAATATATTTTTCTGATCCAGAGATAAAATATTTTGAAAATTTTCATTTATAGAAACACAACATGAGAATATTTACAAATTCCTTATAGTGTTCGTCAACCTTTACCACCGCATGGACGTGAATAATGTACAGGCTGGTATATTTGTTTTTAATTTGTGTTTAACGAGGGATAAGATAACCCCAGGCTGAGGTCTGTCGCCATATTTCTAAAAATTATTTCTTTCATTCCCGGTAATATACAAACTCTTGGTAATTGGGAAAGGTCAAAGGAAGGGATGCCTGTTACCTGAAGCCATCTACCTCTTGTACACACACACACACACACACACACACACACCTAAGTAACTGTCATTCACTCGTATTCCGTTATCTACGTCCCTCTAGTGTCTTATCGTACGTAATTATTATCATTGATATTATTAATAAAATCAGATGCACACACTTAAGAACATCAACCTGCACTACACTACACTACACTACACTACACTACACTGAACTACACTACACTACACTACACTACGAACTACACTGAACTACACTACACTACACTACACTACACTACACTGCACTGCACTACACTACACTGAACTACACTGAACTACACTACACTACACTACACTGCACTGCACTACACTACACTGAACTACACTACACTACACTACACTACACTACACTACACTGAACTACACTACACTACACTACACTACACTACACTGCACTACACTGCACTACACTACACTGCACTACACTACACTACACTGCACTACACTACACTACACTGCACTACACTACACTGAGCTACACTACACTACACTGCACTACACTACACTGCACTACACTACACTGCACTACACTACACTACACTACCAATTTTGTGCTCTACCTCCCACTGTGTATATTGTCAGGTGGGTGGGGCTGTGGGCGGGGAGGTGGGCGGGGGATGTGGGCGGGGAGGTGGGCGGGGGATGTGGGCGGGGAGGTGGGCGGGAGATGTAGGCGGGGAGGTGGTAGGGGAGGTGGGCTGGGTATGTGGACGGGGAGGTGGGCGGGGGATGTGGGCGGGACGGACTCTCAGACAACACAGCCCAGAGTGACCCACGCACAGATTCATTATCAGGGTCCACTGAGGCACTTTGTTACGGTGTTATGGTCAAATGAGAGTCCTTGTTATTAGGTTGAGTTAGGTTAGAGAGGGCTAGATTAGCTTAAGCAATAATAATAATAATAATAATAATAATAATAATAATAATAATAATGATAATAATAATAATAATAATAATAATAATAATAATGATAATGATAATAATAATAGTAATAGTAATAATAATAATAATAATAATAATAATAATAATAATAATAATAATGATAATGATAATAATAATAATAATAATAGTAATAATAATAATAATAATAATAATAATAATAATAATAATAATAATAATAATAATCATAATCTTAATCATAATAATCATAATAATAATAATAATATTAATAATAATAATAATAATGATGATAAATAAATTACCAGTACAAGAATTCTGAAAATAATATATTGTTGGTAAATATCAAGTTAATTATGTACAGTTCCACCTGGGTGAAGGACAGGTGTGCAGAGTCTACCTGGGTGAAGGACAGGTGTGCAGAGTCTACCTGGGTGAAGGACAGGTGTGCAGAGTCTACATGGGTGAAGGACAGGTGTGCAGAGTCTACCTGGGTGAAGGACAAGTGTGCAGACTCTACCTGGGTGAAGGACTGGTGTGCAGAGTCTATCTGGGTGAAGGACAGGTGTGCAGACTCTACCTGGGTGAAGGACAGGTGTGTAGACTCTACCTGGGTGAAGGACAGGTGTGCAGACTCTACCTGGGTGAAGGACAGGTGTGTAGACTCTACCTGGGTGAAGGACAGGTGTGTAGACTCTACCTGGGTGAAGGACAGGTGTGTAGACTCTACCTGGGTGAAGGACAGGTGTGCAGACTCTACCTGGGTGAAGGACAGGTGTGTAGACTCTACCTGGGTGAAGGACAGGTGTGTATAGACTACCTGGGTGAAGGACAGGTGTGCAGACTTTACATACAGTTAAATGTTTTTCCAGACAAATTGTTGACAGTTTTAATTAAATGTTAAAAAGAATTCTTTGATATTTTACACACATGAAACAACACGGAGGAGTGTGGGGGGGGGGGGGGAGATGAGAGGGCGTTCACCAGGCAGCAGTGACCGTACATGTGGCAGCAGTGACCGTACATGTGGCAGCAGTGACCGTACATCTGGCAAGTGACCGTACATGTGGCAGCAGTGACCGTACATCTGGCAACAGTGACCGTACATGTGGCAGCAGTGACCGTACATCTGGCAACAGTGACCGTACATGTGGCAACAGTGACCTTACATCTGGCAACAGTAACCGCACATCCGGCAGCGTTTTAATTACATCTCTGATCACTTTGTTATGGTAGAGTTTCAGGTCAATTTTGCCTTCATTACCAAAGTTATTCTTGTCTACCTGTAAACATGGGAGCGCTTATTAAGTCTCAGTATCATTGTGGCTCTATTTTCTGTGTTATTACCTACTTGTTTAAATAAGAACAAGAACACTTAGAGTTTTGTTATAGTTAGAGGGTTATTCCGGCGCCATACATTCTCAATATTCTAATTTATGGTAAAGATAAGTAATTGTCTTTATTAAGTAGCACGTGAAAGCAATATCCGTAATATCCCTCAAGTGAAAACAACGTTATCATATAAGTCAGGAGAGACTGATTAATAAGGACCAAAACAGTGCAAAACATAATGGGACTTTTGATTCAGTGTGCCCCTGTTGTGTGGCTTGTTGTTGGGTGCCATTGTGTGTGTGTGAGAGAGAGAGAGAGAGAGAGAGAGAGAGAGAGAGAGAGAGAGAGAGACTAATAGCAATTTTCTCCCTAACTTGGTCCATTGTGTGGTCTCCCAAGGTAACGATAGGCGAAGGCGTTGTACAAGTCCTGTTTCATGTTTTCATATACGCCCAGGTGCACTACACATGCGGTGCACTACACATAAGGTACACTACACATGCGGTACGCTGCACATACGGTACACTACACATAGGGTACACTACACATAAGGTGCACTGCACATACGGTACACTACACATAAGGTGCACTGCACATACTGTACGCTACACATGCGGTACACTACACAAAAGGTGCACTGCACATACGGTACACTACACATAAGATGCACTGCACATACTGTACGCTACACATGCGGTACACTACACAAAAGGTGCACTGCACATACGGTACACTACACATACTGTACGTTACACATACGGTACACTACACAAACGATACACTACACATACGTTGCACACCTTCACCTCTCTCTCTCTCTCTCTCTCTCTCTCTCTCTCTCTCACTTTAACAGTATTGAATTATCACCGTGAAATATAAAGTGTGGGTAATCATATGCAAAATTATTCAACTGATTAAATTCCGACGTGACAGGAGGAAATGCAGTTTGTTTTGGGGATAAATTCTCCAAAAAAAAATGGACGGAGAATAAATACTTGAGAGACGATGAATTCTGAAATCTTCCTAAGAATAATTACTTAAGACGATAAATTATTGAACATAAATAAATACTTGAGAAAAAATTACGAGAAATGCTGAAAATGACAAATTAATACTTAACTTCAGGAAAAAATACAATAAATTCTGAAAATTACCCAAACAAAACCTTTACTTAAGAGAAAAATTACGATAAATTAAAAATAAAATACCTGAGATGAAAAACAAAAATAACTCTCATGATTATTAATTACGCAGGGAAAATACATAATTACCAACCTGAATTACGCGTTTAAAGACAATAAGAGTCAATTAAGGTGTACTTAACACCCAAAACAACAACGATTCCTACTTCCTTTCATTGAGGTAACGAAACCCCCACAATGACTGACTCTCTTAACGTGTTTACTCTTAGAATTGTCTTGATTGAGTGGCCGGAACACCAAGTTAGTTGAGGTTAATGGAATCTGCTCGAGGGATAATGGCCAATTCTCTGAAAAGTTTACCTTGTGACCACCCACCCACTTGGGACCTAGGCGGTACGATAGCTTGATATACTGAGTACGATCATTAGACTTATTCAATGCGATATCTTCAGCTATTGCGTACGAAAATACGCTACTTAGGTCTATTTAGTATGATATTTTGATGAGGAGTGTTTCCCTAATGTGTGTAGAGAGAGAGAGAGAGAGAGAGAGAGAGAGAGAGAGAGAGAGAGAGAGAGAGAGAGAGAGAGAGAGAGTCTTCAATGTTTATCAGAATTTAGGGGTAATGGTATTACTGATATTACAGAAATGGTTTGTTATTGAAGAGCAGTTTTGAACGGGCGAGTTAGCATGTTAACCTTTTGATGTATTTGTCTATAAATGTTTTGAATTTGAATTTGAATCCTTAATGAGGTGAGAAGTAATTTAACCGTAGGGAAGGGTGAATATGGGTCAGTGGAATGGATAAAAAGGGATAGGACAGGGAGAGAAAGGAGGAGGAAAGGGGACGGATGAGGGGAGAGATTTGAAGGAAGAGGGGACATGCGGCTGAGGTGTAGCTTAGAGGCCTTGAGTGGAGAGAGAGAGAGAGAGAGAGGAAGGGAGGATATTTTTAGTGGATATTAAACCCTTCGAGGACGATGGTTAAGCCTTTTGATGACGATAGTTTATTCCTCTCGTCCTCAAGGGGTGAAAATGTAGTAATTTGTTTGAAGTACTATGTGCAATTCATGGAAAACACACACACACACACACACACACACCACACACACATACACATACACACACCACACACACACACATACACACACACACACACACACACACACACACACACACACATCTGTATTACATTTAAGGAGTTATACACGCATGAAGGCATATATTCACGTATTCATATGCCTTACATGTAAATATTTCAATGCTGGGAAAGGTGGGGTGATTCCTGCGTGACAACAAGACGATGACATCCTTACCTGAAGTACACAATTATTTTCTTCCTCTCTACGTTTATCTGTCACTCTTTCTTTTCTTCTGCTTCTCTCTTGTTTGTCTGTCTGTCAAAGTAAGTGTTTTTGAGCATACAGAAGATGTCACTCTGTTAGCCGAGAGGAGAGACTCAAGCGAGGTGTGTGTGTGTGTGTGTGTGTGTGATGGAGAACCCTCTATCGCTAGCCTCCTCAACACCCACCCTCTAGTCCTCCTCTTCCTTCTCCTCCTCACTCCTTCTCACTCTTCCTCCTCACTCCTCTCGCTCTTTCTCCTTCCTCCTCTCACTCTTTCTCCTTCCTCCTCTCACTCTTCCGCCTCACCTCTCCTCATAATCTCAGTGATGATGACTTGTGATGTAGATGCTCCCTCCCAGTACCCCTCGGCCGTCTACTGGGCCTCTGAGCCGTAATATTAACTAGAGCCCTTCACCCTTCTCACGCTCGACTTGCCAGGACAGGGCGGAAGGGGACACAATAAGAACTCAAGTAGATCATATGGTGGCAAACATTCCTGGCGCACCTGCTGTTGTTGTTATTCCTGCCACCAGAGGAGCTGTAAACCGAGACTACTGAGGTGTTGCTGTTCTTGATTTTAGGTCGTCGTTCTGTCTATCTGTCTGTCTGCCCGTTCCTTTTTTTATCTTATACTCTTCATTTCTTTTTCTCTATTTATGTCACTGTCTCTCACCTCCTATCTTCTTATTCTTCTTCTCCAATTACAAAGTTACAGCACCAGTGGACAACCCAATGTAAACAACGAGAGATTGCCATATATTTCAACAGGGTCTTTTTCACATGTAAATACGAACTAGTTGCCAATCTCACCACCAGAGGAGCAACCAGATGTAAACATTATGGAGTTACTCATATACACACCACCAGGGGCGCTGTAACGTGTAAACATAGATTAGTTTTAATTCTCACCACCAGGATAGCTACCAGACGTAAACACTGCCCAGAATGCCACATAATAAAATACGAAATGTGAAAAAAAAAGTTTTTCCTCCGTAAAATTATCAAGAGAGAGAGAGAGAGAGAGAGAGAGAGAGAGAGATCTATTCAATGGATGCGTTAACCCAATCTAACATAAAGGTTTAAACTTGGACGTAGGATATAATATTAACACTCACACAACCAACCCGGAACTAGTAGTGGGTCACCTGTTAAGACCCTAAAGGTGGCATATTAATTAATGCAAAGACCTGAGGCATTAATCAAGCTTCAGGCATTCATAACAAATTTCACTATTGATTTGCAATGTATTTACCGTGATATTTCTTCACATTATTCATACCAAAATTTATTAGTAAAAGTAATTTAGTTAATATTAATAGTTGTTTCCTAGTAATAGTCTTATGTAAATTTTAATTACAGGTATTCCCAAAAGAGTTATTCAAAGGGGGTCATTTTTCGAGGGGTAAATTTGCATAATTTAGCCATACACTATTTTGTAAGGTGTGTGTGTGTGTGTGTGTGTGTGTGTATGGATAAAATAATCTATTGAGTAAAGTCTAAAACTATACTTGTCAGGGTACAGGCTGGGTGTTGAATGAGACTAAATCATTATAACACTGTAGAAAACACTAAGTTCACAGACCACCTACATAACTGTACACCATCACAATACATATCCACAAATAACACCGAACGACACTTATTGGTGCATAAACATCACTGACGTCATTAAAACATAGATACGTGATTGGTCGATAAATATACCTCACCAACGACGTCACCTGGACACGAAGAATAACGCCACAAACAACATCTCACTTTTCACATCACGACACAACACCCAGCAACTTTAATATACCCTAAACTATATATTAATGGAGTCTTCAATTAATCCCATCCACTACCAGGTGTAAAAAAAAGAATAATCTCTTCTCTTACAATGGCGTCAGAGTCTCCCGTCTTTCCCCAGGTAATATTGGACGTGTTGGTAAAGACTCCTAAAGCCTCGCACTCTGGTTTATGAAGGAACGGGAGAATAGATGCTGGAGATGACCCCCCCTCCCCCCCCCCCACTACCCTCCTTATATTGGCATGTTCTGGAGTTGGCGGCGGCATTGGGTCTCCGGGTGTCAGTCTGTCTGTTTTTCTGTCTATCTGGGTGTTTTTTTTTACTGTCTATCTAGTTGTTTTTGCTGTCTATTTGCATGTTTGTTGATTTATCTGTCTGTCTGTCTGTCTGTCTAATATCGTCTGTTTACTATGCATTTCTTCATCTTTTTTCTCTCATTTTTTCCTTCTTCTCAAATCCTTCTTTTACAGCTTCATGGTCTCTCTCTCTCTCTCTCTCTCTCTCTCTCTCTCTCTCTCCATTTTCTTTCCTTATCCATTTCTCTTTCCTATCTTCTCTTATGCATCCATAGTCTACATTACTAGAAACCTACTAACTTACTTCTTCAACAACTAACACAGAACACCCATGTATGTCTGCCTGTCTGTATATCTGCCTGTCTGTATGTCTGCCTGTCTGTATATCTGCCTGTCTGTATGTCTGCCTGTCTGTATGTCTGTCTGTCTGTATGTCTGCCTGTCTGTATGTCTGCCTGTCTGTATGTCTGCCTGTCTGTATGTCTGCCTGTCTGTATGTCTGCCTGTCTGTATGTCTGTCTGTCTGTCTAGATAACAGTTGCTACACTACACCCTGCTTGTATCTGTCCCTGTCTCTGTATTGGCCTTTGTAACTATATCTGTACCTGAGCTTGTGTCGTTATTTTATTCTTATTATATACCTGTACCTGTAGTTCCTTATGTATCTACACCTGTACCTGCATCTACACCTGTATCCACACCTGTATCTATACCTGTATCTGCATCTACACCTGTATCTACACCTGCATCTACACCTATACCTGCATCTACACCTGTATCTACACCTGCATCTACACCTGTATCTGCATCTACACCTGTATCCACACCTGCATCTACACCTGTATCTGCATCTACACCTGTATCCACACCTGCATCTACACCTATACCTGCATCTACACCTGTATCTACACCTGTATCTACACCTGTATCTGCATCTACACCTGTATCCACACCTGTATCTACACCTGTATCTGCATCTACACCTGTATCTACACCTGCATCTACACCTGTATCTGCATCTACACCTGTATCCACACCTGTATCTACACCTGTATCTGCATCTACACCTGTATCCACACCTGGAGGTAATTAAACCCACTTAAACCAAATATAATGTGACTTATCATCCCCAAGGAGTGTCGCTTCTCTTCGTCGAAACATAATGATAGAAATTTTAATTAAGTTACGGTATCAGTTCTCAATACCTCAAACTTAACTAATTAAATTTCGTACCTGGAAACGTGAATCCTGGAGTAGTTTGGTTAGGTTAGGTTAGGTTGTTGGTGAAGAAGGAAAAATAGTATGGTAAATGGGTGACGTTGAGTAGTTTTAAGAATCTCATAACGTCTTGGGGGTCTCGTGTGTGTGTGTGTGTGTGTGTGTGTGATAATGAAATAAACAAAGAGGATGAAAGAGAGGGAATAAGCAAAACAAGGAAGACGACAAACTAAAGAAAGAAAAGAAGAAAATAATAAAAAAAGGAAGAAATTAAACTTCATCATCAGATACTACAAAATGAACCAAAGTTTTCGTCAATAAATCAACATAATTATTGTTTCGAAACAGACAAAAGCAAACAGCAGGTTCATTTACTCGCTCGCTGCTTCGTCTCCTGTTGGTTGAGTCAATAAAGAACAGACAGGATACTTGGCCCCCGTCAACCCGATGCTGTATCAACCGGTATCATCTTGGCTCTGTTCGGCCGATTCGTCACGGTGGTTCGATACAGCTTCGTGTTCGCTCCCTGGAATGAAGGCCAAGCGATGTTCATTGCCCATAGTGGCGTTGATTAGACAGACGGGACGAATGGTTTTATTTGTCTTTTTCTGGCTGATTCAATGAGGTGTTTCGATACAGATTTTTCACACTGGTTCGGTACAATTCATACTATTCCTTATTATCCTTTCATAGTTTTTTTTTATATATAACTTGAGTCCATTTCTATATTTCCTACACTTTCTTATTTTATTCATTATTTACTATATCATTAACTGTCTATTTATGTTTCCACAGACACTGTTTCGGACCAGCTGACAACATTTCGATAATTGGTTCGTTTCTTTCATCGTTGCTTCGTTGTCTTCCTACTCCAATATCTCGATCATTTCCTTATCTTATAATATTTCGCTATTAATCTATTATCTTGGACCACTTAGGTGATATAACTATCTTAATATTTAATAACTAGCGTATTTATTAACTCTAGAATAAGTGCTTCAAGACCATAGTTATTGAAGAGCAGTGATACATTTTAACATCAATAGGAGAAACGTTAGTGAGTGGGGCTTCGTCTTGTTACTCATATTTCAGTATTGTCTGTGTGTGTGTACTTCGGTGCCCTGATCTCGGTAATCTCCGGAGTTTGTGAGGCCAGGGGGCAATTTCCGCTGGTGTTGGTCCGCCCTCACAACATTCAATATCCCTAACGAGAATTTTTTTTCATCCTCAACTTATTCCAGAAGATAGTGAGAGTGATGTGTGTTAAAACTTACATGATAAACATCCCTCAAACACTGGAAAACATTCATCAGTCAGGTCAGGCAACACGTGTACTGGGATACTAAAATCCTGCCCCCCCCCCCCAAAAAAAAACAAAACAAAACAGAAGGCGGGTGTATGTTCGTTTGGCGCAGCTTCAAAGACAGTGTTTATTTGCTAAGTAAAGAAGATGAACGTCAGGCGATGCTGTTTGCTCGTGCTGCCTTGAAGAAGATGTAAGTCCTGGATTCTCAATGATTAGTAAGTTAAGTTTACCTCACAGTCACGACAATAAATATGGCCGACTAAAATGGTGTCTCAATTGCACAGAGACTGCCTTTACTCACACATCCGAGAGAGAGAGAGAGAGAGAGAGAGAGAGAGAGAGAGAGAGAGAGAGAGAGAGAGAGAGAGTATATAAGCCAGGTAGTGTTGAATCACATTACCTGGTTGTTTACCTTCCTCACCTCAATCTTCACTAATTAATTAACCTCCTCATTAAATATCTCACTCTCTATTCACCCTTGACCTCGTACTTCATCCTATGTCTAATGAACTATTTCTTCTTTATTATACCTGACTCGAAATAATAATAATAATAATAATAATAATAATAATAACTTCCCACAAATTACAAAAAGCCAAATTAATAAATAATAAATAAACCTTTAGCACCGTAACACCATAACATAAGGCGTTGTTATAGCGTAATATACAGGTGAAACGAGAATACAATTAAACAGACACAGTACACGATTCCGCTCCTCGCCACTCAAATAACACCCACACACCACCCTCACCACCCACACCACCCTCACACCACCCACACACCACCCTCACCACCCTCACCACCCACACCACCCTCACCACCCACACACCACCCTCACCACCACCCACACACCACCCTCACCACCCTCACCACCCACACACCACCCTCACCACCGACACACCACCCTCACCACCCACACACCACCCTCACCACCCACACACCACCCACACACCACCACCCTCACCACCCACACACCACCCTCACCACCCTCACACCACCCTCACCACCAACACATCACCCTCACAACCCACATACCACCCTCACCACCCTCACACCACCCACACCACCCTCACCACCCACACACCACCCACACACCACCCACACACCACCCTCCCCCTTCCTCCCCACCAATAAACCAGTGCAAGGATTGTTGATCAATTCATCACTGTTAAAAAAATGTCAATTCCATTTCGAGAAGGAACAGTGAATAACATGATGCTGAGACAGTGAAGTGGACAGTTGTAACTCTGGCTGCTCTAGTGGTCAGAGGTTACCCCCCCCACACAACACAACCACCGAGGTAGGTCTCGTTTTTGTACCGAAACCTTTTATTCAACAAGTTACTCCCCCAATGACACTCTGGTTATAACACACACACACACACACACACACACACACACACATATCTCTCTCATCCTCTCTTTCACTCTCTTTCTTTCACTCTCTCTCACTTACCCTTTCTCTCTTTCTGAGTGAGAGAAAATGGATCGACAGAGAGAGAGAGAGAGAGAGAGAGAGAGAGAGAGAGAGAGAGAGAGAGAGAGAGTGTAGCGGCTCCCTATATGCTTAAAGTGAGCGGGTCGTTTATCAGGACAGGACACTGGTGGGCGGAATAATTCATTATTCGAGAGTGTGGGCGAAGTGGGGGAAGGAGGTGAGTAGGTGGGCGTGTGGGTGGGTTGGGTGAGGTGTGGGTGAGGTGTGGGTGGACCATCAGAGAGAGAGAGAGAGAGAGAGAGAGAGAGAGAGAGAGAGAGAGAGAGCTAAGCTTTGGTAAACGTATCAGGGAAAGTAGCTTACGCTTTTACTTTTGAAAAGACATAAGCTTTTAACACTTAACAATGAGTAACAGTGAGTCGGTCAGTGTGTGTGTGTGTGTGTGTGTGTGTGTGTATGTCTTCAGATGGCAGATGGTTTATCGTCTTATCTTGAGCGTCCTGGGAGAAACACTTCCTGGTAGTCATACCCTTCCATTATTGTCGTCACAATAGGTCTGATTGTGTTCTATTCCCAGGACGATCGTCGCTCGGGGAATCTCACTATAGTAACATTTCCAGCAAAAGGTTGACGAGGCTGCTGTAAAGATTCGCGTAATGGACGTTTATCTCTCCTCTGTTTTTGCAAATATTTGGTGAGGTAGTTGTGAAAATTTGCATAAAGTTGTTTTTGATAAATTCTAAAAAAACCCCCAAAAAATTTAAAACACACTTAATACTTTTGTAGTTTTATATTAATGAAAGTTGGTGGTGTGTGGAGGCCGAGTGGGTGTGGCACTTATCCCTTGACCCAATGGTTACGGCTAGTGTGTTGGGCACCCGTAGTCGACCCACCTGCAAAACGGGCACTAAGTTTAAAGTTGAGGAAGTGAGACGCGGTAGAGTACAGTGTCGTCTATGGTGTTTCCTTGTACAACCTTGGTCTAGTCTTCAGTGTACTGTATCCACACTGCCCCAATGGAGCCCACTCTCACATTTCAATTAAAATCTTAAAAAGTTTGAAATCTTAAAACTTTCTTTGAAGCATATCTGTGTATGTAAATATCAGAGTAATAAATAAAGTATGAAAGAAAAAAATATTTAAATAGAAACACGGAAAAGAAAGTTACATTAATATTTTTCTTTACTCACTTCAGGAGAAAATACCTACAAGAAATCCCCACGTCGTATTTATATCCGAGAAGCAGCAACAGCGATAAAATTACAAAATTTATCTTAATTTCTATATTTTCACTAAAATATTTAACATGGCAGCAAAAATTATCTACATTATTTTAGTTTATCATTCTCGCCTTTTCTCTCATGCAAAATTTTTAGCGAGAAAGTTGAACAAAAAAAATTCGCCACAACGAGATAATTAAGGGAGGATTTACAGCAACGGAAGAGGAAGGTCATGTTGTATAGTGTCTAAGTTAGGTAAAGGTACAGCTATTGTAAGGGCATTCTTACAACCTTGTATACGATAACTTAAGCTTTTCACTACCAATTAAGCTTTTCAGTACGATAACTTAAGCTTTTCAGTACGATAACTTAAGGGGTTAAGATATCTTACTCAAGGGGTTAGGTTATTGTACTCAAAGGTTAAATAATCGTACACAGGAAGTTATGTCATCGTACTCAACACAGCCAAATAAACAAAATTCTCACCATTAAAAATATGAATTAAATTATTATAACATTTGTCGAGTTAATGTAATGTCCATACTTCTTATTTCTTTATCAATTAAATTAAAAACAACAACAACAACAAAAACAATAAATGACAAAGTAAAAAAGAGAAACAAAAAAGAATAAACGAAGGAAATTGAAGGAAGAGATAGCAGTAATGAAAGAAAGATAACCGGATACAGAGAGAGATATGCCGCAAGGGTCAATATAGCCTAATAGTGTGTCTCAGCTTGATGACTCGGGGGGGAGATAAGAGGGAGAAGAGAGAGAAGGGGAGGAGGGAGAGGAAAGGAGAGAGAAGGAGGGAGAAAGAAGAAGGGAGGTGGGAGGGGAGACACGAAGGAGGAGAAGAGAGAGAAGAGAGAGGGAGGGAGGGGAAGAGAGAGAAGGAGGGAGGAGAGGAGAGGAGGGAGGAAGGGAGAGATTGAGAGATGAGAGAGAGGAAGGAAGAGACTGAGAGAGGAGAAAGAAAGAGGAAAGGGAGAAAAGATGGAGAAGAGGAGAGAGGAAAAGAAAATGAGGAGAGTAGACTGGAAGAGAACTACTGGGAGAGAAGAGAGGGCAAAAGGAGAGGACGAGAAAGACTAGAATGGAAGAGACGGAGATGAGGGGGAGAGGGGTGGGGAGAGGGGTGGAGAGGGGGGAGGAGAGGGGAGATGTCGCGTGGATGGTGGTTAATGATCCGAAGTTAACGAGAGAGAGAGAGAGAGAGAGAGAGAGAGAGAGAGAGAGAGAGAGAGAGAGAGAGAGAGAGAGAGAGAGAGAGAGAGAGAGAGAGAGAGAGACCCATCCACAAGTACACATACACACTCGCACACACACGAGGACACACACACACACACACACACATAGCCTCATAAACTTACACATACAGAATTCTAAAGCGCCTATATTCGTGATCTTGGCCAGCATTTGAATCAACAAGAAGGTGCTCTGAGGTCATCAAGATTCACCAGGCATGACAGAAAACGACCCCAGGACGCAGGGGAGACTGAGCTGTTTATTGTACCTTGATATGTTTATGGTAAGTCTGGAGTATGTGGGCTGAAGCCTCCTGGGTGTGTTGTGGACGTGATTCTTCCTTTTATTGTGATTTTTATTGTTGTTATTTGTTGATTTTTTTGCCATTTCTTCTCCTATCTTCTTTTACTTGTTTGTCTTGTTTTCGTTTTACTTTCCATCTTTTTTCGTTTTTCTCTTTTTTTTCATTCTCTTCTTTTTCCTTTCATTACTCACTTATTCTTATTCTCCTTCTTTTTCCATTTTCTCTCTTTCTTACTTACTTCTCACTTTTATTTCCTCTCTTTCTTTCTTACCTCTCTTCTCCCTCCCTTTCTCTCATTCACATTTCTTATTCTACCTACACACACACACACACACACACACACACACACACCTAATGACTCAGAGGTTTACATAAAATTCGACTTCTTGACGATGAGGGTAAAGACGTCACATGACCCATCACCATGAATATTTTCCTTGTAAGTAATGGCCTGAGAATATACCCAACAGTTTGACTTAAGGTAAAACACAAAATTATAATCATAAAATAGTAAGGAAATTATGGCCAGGTTTTATTTTCCTGTATAATAATTGTTAGGAGATGAAATTATGTGACTAACCTTGTGGAAATAATTCTTTATCTTCATTGTCTGCGTTTAAGTTAATATATGTAGTTATTTTATGGTTTTAATATATTTTACATGTTATTTTGTTATGTTTTTTCTTCAGGTAACTAGTTGGGTTTATTCTCAAACCTTCACTTACGAGAGACGTACTTATCTTACGATCCTTTGTGTGAGTTGCGGTAGGTAGTCTAAGGTGAGGTAATATATATGAATCTCATTCCTCATTTATATGCACCTTAACCCACGATTTATTTTAGGTTCTCACGCCATTTCAGCCTGGAGTAAGAGAGGTATCTATCACGCACGCAAATCCTTACTGACTCTTTCTTTCCCATTTGTATTCGCGTCCAGACTTTCCTGCTTGCTCCTCCTCCATCAGGATCTCTCAGACTGTCTTCCCTGTACAGCTGCCATAATAAACATCCTTTACAGGCCATCAGATGTATCTTATCAGTCTTATCAGTAAACCCACATCATCATGGATCAGTACAGAGGTCATGTTCAACACCTTCTATGAACCTAATACTGGGTAAGTCACTTTACTCTTCCTCTGTAATGTTCATACGACAGGTGGAAACGAATACCATGTTCCTCCAAATGATGATTTTTTATATAATCCCAATTTTTGTGGTTTACTGATAAAAAAGACAATATGTATTTACGAATTATTGTATTATGGTTTTATGAGGAAAAATACAACGAATACACCCACCATGAATACACCAGTTTTCCTATTAAAAAACAAAAACTAAAAACAATTATCAATGTTTGTGATTTTAATGACAAAAAAAAGGACAATTACCTCGTTAAAACTCATTTATACTCTGAACATAAGCCGTGTTTGTTTGTTTGTGTGTGTGTGTGTGTGTGTGTGTGTGTGTGTGTGTGTCTATCCATCAACACACGATCTGCATGTAAGCAAACACTCTCTGGCGCCTCTCTACGTTACTCCTGATGGTTGGAAGCTGTTCGTGTCTCCCCCTTGTAAACTTTCACCCTTGTTAGGTTCCTGAATTATTGCACTGAAGCGAAAACGAAATTATTAAAGTTAAGATATCAGAACGTAATTCTCTTGGTAGTTGAAGTTATATTAAATTACGTTTGGTTAAGTTAGGATAGGATAGGATAGGATAGGATAGGATAGGATAGGATAGGATAGGATAGGTTAGGTTAGGCCACGTATAAAAAGCTATTACTCTACTGTATATCCTATTAAATTAGGAAGATGGGGGTAAATTAAGAAGAAAATGATACGCAAATTTTCATAATTATCTGTCAGACATTTTTAGCAACACGAAAATAAAAATTATCTTTTTTAGTCTTAAACGTCCAGACAATATATAAACAAACCTAATAATGGCTGCCAACCTTACCGATCGAGAGGGCTGGCAGGCGGACCATCTGCTGGGGAAGATTTTGAGTGTTTGGGCAAAACGACTTAATTTTGCGTAAATCTGGGAGGAAAATAGAGAGAGAGAGAGAGAGTAAAAAACAATAGAAATAACCCAAACAATAAGCACTCCTCTCTCTCTCTCTCTCTCTCTCTCTCTCTCTCCTCCCAATCTCTCAACACTCAATCTACATCTACTTGGCCTCCCACCTCTCATCCCCACTCCTTCCCACTCTCACCACAATATCCCACTTAGGGCGGCCCGGCTGCTGTCAAACACCGAGGCATAATTTTTTTCCCCAGCCAAACGTCTCGTAGGGTGTGTTGGAGGAGGTGCTTGTCGCCGGGTGTTTGGTAAGGTGAAGCATTGTTCTTGTGAGATGTTTTGCGAGGTGAGATAACGCCCTTTAATTTTATATAAGTATTATGATTCTTTTTTTTTTGCTTGTCTGTCTATATAAACTTTGTGGACATGTCTATTAACACCTCTGTCAGTCTGTCTGTTTGTCTGTCACACACACACACACACACACACACACACACCCACGAATATATATATAAACAATTCATTACTACACACTACACATCCAAATGACCTTCGTACAATAACCACGGGACTAAAACAATATAAATTCAACAAATTAACACAACTAAGTGTTTGTTGTTCCATTAAATTACAAATCTCATCTTCCGCTCGTGACGCCGGTCGGGCAACTGCACTAAAACAATACCTCTTAACTTTACGGCCTCCCCCACAAAACAAAAACATTCATAATCACATCAACGTCGAAGTTCTCTTGTTTACCCAGCGAGAGAGAGAGAGAGAGAGAGAGAGAGAGAGAGAGAGAGAGAGAGAGAGAGAGAGAGAGAGAGAGAGAGAGAGAGAGAGAGAGAGACCGGTGTAATTGTAATCTCATATTTTTCAGGGTTATTAAGGGTTAATAACCTTCTAATACAAAAACAATCTTGGAGGCAATTCATGGCGCTTTAAGAGTGATTACCCTTCAAGGAATAATCACAGGAACACTGAAATTGTCATCCCTCACGGCTGTCAAGGATAAACAATAACATAATCAGTAAGGTCGGTAAAGGCGAGTCTGGGGGTTGAATAAATAAAATAAACGTAATTATCAAAATACAAAAGTAAAAACAAAATTCTTCCTATTTTAACTGGTAATATTTTTAACAAGAGAAAATAATTAAATTGGCGAATATATTGAAACATGGATGGAAGACTCCGTAGACTTTACACTGGGAACTATTTATCTGGGTGAGTTAAAGCGTTTTCTGGACGGCGACTTCGCAAACAAAGTCATTGGTAACATTGTGTAAATTTCACCTCAGGGTCATGACGTAGATACCAGTTAGTAGTTTATGACTTTAAAACAACTGATTCGCTGGAGTATCAAAATAACCAAGGAATTTCATAGACGAACAATAAAAGATAAATTGCCCACATTCCTCACGGATCACATACATGGAGGAGGAAACAGAACACGGCGGAACATCAGGGAGCAACACACACTAGATATAAACGGTTTAGCGTGAGTCTTTGTTACTGAAGGGGCCCGGCCAGCAAGGTTGGGACCGGGAACCTTTTGGCGTGGAAATAGAGTACTGTACATTACCTCACATTCCTTCCACTATATTTTTTTTCTGGTGATTTCAAACACCAGCTGAGTAATGCAAGCACCGCACTCAGTTTATAGTTACATGGTCATTGATACGGGACCCTGGGAAATAAGGATGATACATATTGATAGTAGTAATCATGTCGGAATCGAAAAAAAAGTTATGTCCGCTTTCCAAAATACCACCTCGGGAATTTACTGGCGATAAAAAGGTATAGAGCCGAGGAAAGGAGGAAAGGGAATAAAGAAAATGGAAAATGAAACTTGCTGTATTTCAAGAGCTCTTCTGTATGTAATGAATAGATAATATTTAAGTGTATGTCTTTTAGCTCATAATTAATCGTATCTAATGACTTTTCTGTATCGAGCGTTGGCGGTACCATGTTCATGTGTTGTGTCTTATCTCACTCTTTTCTGGTCTGGTCTGAAGGTTTAGTTTGCTAGTTTTCTCTGATTTTCTTATTTTCCTCCTCTCCTCTCCCCTCCTCTCCTCTCCCTGTTCGTCTAAATATTTTCTGCCTTAAGCAGGTTCACTAGAGGCCCGCCCAGCACACGGGTAACACACAATGAAAACAATGTTCCTTACTTTGTGTAATCAATTTCAAGTTCTTAGACGTTACCGGCTAATGTTTCCCCCAGTATTTTATTCACTCGCAGTCCTAAACTACCCAAAAGTTGCCAGGTTGTGTTTACAAGAAAATATCGCGACCCGCACACAGCAGAACTTCGAAAAGTTACAGGTAATGGTTTTGTAAAGGTCTTCCCTGACCTCCAGCACACACACACACACACACACACACACACACACACAGAACAAAGCGAAGAAAACTTCCGTCATGTACTCAGGGAGGAGATATGAATACAAAGAGGCAGTCACGCGAGGATGATGGCGGTAAAAACTGGAAAACTAAAAAATAATTGAAAACCATGGAAAAAATGTGATAGCTTGTCTCACACACACACACACACCCTCACTCCGGCTAAGGCGAGGGGAAGAAGACATGGGCTTATCACTGGTAAATATCAAACCCTCGGCGAGAAATGACACACATAGTGATCCCGTCTAGTGGAGAGAAGCTGAGCAGGGCTGATCCAAGCGTCGGGAACTAGATGGGTAGCAGCGTCAGTGTTATCCCTCAGTAGTCCGGAAACTCCTCTGGTCAATAATCTTATATATTCTATTCTCGTCTTTTGCATATTTTAAGTGTAATGGGAAATGTTATGGTTTGTATAGCACGGCAGGTGAAGCGTTAGGACACAGCCACCTACACCCGAGGGTCATCAATCCTCCAGGTCAGGTAGTGTTCCAGTTACTCCATGATGACGGCAGTTCATGTAGAGTGATTCTGACGCCTAGATAAGCTCTATGATTTGTCCCTGTCGTTTCATCCAACCCAGCATCATCCATCATCATCACGCAACACCATCTTTCACCCATCACCACCACACCTCATTACCAAGATTATCAATGACCACCACTCATTACCCACCACCACCCATCATCATCCATCATTATCATACATCAATAATATCACTCCATCACTATCATCCAGCGCCACAACCAAGGACCATCACCCACCATAAACAACAATAACAATCATCAAGGATTATAACAGCTTAATGTGTGTGAGTGTGTGTGTGTGTGTGTGTGTGTGTGTGTGTGTGTGTGTGTACGAAGGTAAATATTCAACTGCAGGTATTTAGAATGTAATAATACTGGTGTATCATGATGGCATGTTTCCAGGTGTATAACTCACTAGTGAAGGGAACGTTCACTGAGGTTTTATGTTAAAAGATAAATAATAATAATAATAATAATAATAATACCAAATAATATCAAGATAAACAAAAGAAAACGAAAAAAACACATGAATGCACACGGTGAAAATAAGTAAAATATGTAAACATCAATTAATCTCACCGAAGTAAAATAAGAAGAAAAATGTTGAAAAAAACTAAAAACTAAATGAAAAAACAAAACAAAGACCTTTAAAACCTATAAATGTTTTTAAGCGGAGTACTAAGGGCGGATAATTAGCATATCACCATGACACACTGTAGAGACGGAAGGAGGATTTACAGTGTGGGGTCGACTGATTTCCAAAGGTGAATTTTTTTTAACACTTTAGATTATATGGGAGATGTGAAAGCCTCCAGATTCCCTTCCCTCATCTTTCCCTTATTGATTTATTCACTCATTAATTCCTCACTCACTCATTCACGCTCACACACACACACACACTCACACACACACACACACACACGTCATGCAATATTCTCCTCACACACAAAAGTTCTTCACCGCGGCATCTCAACACCTCAGGGTGACAAAGTGGGTCCTTCTCCACGACACTAAAGGTCATCCTCGACTCCTCGTTCTTGTGTGAGGTGTCGTAACGCGGCACGAAGTCGTCCACACATCCCTTCTTCACTTCTCTCTCCTCCTTCTTCATCTTCTTTTTCTTCTTCTCCTTTCGACTTTCTTCTTGTTTTCCACTTACTTCTTCTACTTTCTTCTTTCTTTCCTCTTCTTTATTCATTTTCCTTCTTCTTCTTCTTGTGTTTCCAGCTGTCAGGTGATGTTTGAATTCACTGTGTGCGTGTGTGTGTGTGTGTGTGTGTGTGTGAGAGAAAGAGAGAGAGAGAGAGAGAGAGAGAGAGAGAGAGAGAGAGAGAGAGAGAGAGAGAGAGAGTATGTATTTCTCTCCCTCAGCTCTCACGTCTTAGACCTCTCTCTTTTTTCTCCCCAAACTCTCTCTCTCTGGTGGTTCCGTACTGTGTTGTGTAACTATTGCCTTGTGTTCTAGATAACTTGCAATTCTTTCTGTTGTAAATTCCATGATATGTAAAACAAAAAAATGCATTTTTTTGCAATTACTGTGATGAAATACCACTGTTGTTTATCATTGCAATCATAATATTAAATTGCATATATTTTACAATGTTGCAAATATTTTATTCTATTGCAATTACTGTATTGTTTTACGGTGCATTAAAAGCATATAAGAGTAAAGATGGAATAATGCCCACAACACCACGTGAATGAAGATAATAAGTAAGATGTGGAATAAAGATATGTGAAGTATGAGGCAAGAGGCGATTATAAAGGTAGGACCCTGTGGTAGAAATTGACGGATGATGATGGTGATTGAGGAGAGAGTGGACGGTTGTTACTAAGTGGGATGAGGAGAGAGAGATACGCTACACTGTGTAAAAGTGGGGGCGGGGGAGGAGTCGGAAGCCAGGAAGAACAGGGAAGTGGCCACCAACACAAGTCTTTCATTCACAAGCAAGCAACAGGTTCAGTGCGCTGCCGACTCGCCCACTCACTCCCTCCTCTACTCTCCACAACTCTAAAAAAATCATAATCACAATACAGGAAACATGTTAATTACATTTAAAATCTGTATTAATAAAATTCTTGGAAAATATTCACGTTCGGTAAGGCTTTGAACTTTATAAAACACACACACAAAAAGGTGACGATCGAGGTTGGCAGGTAAGGGTGGAGGAGGTGGGCGTGGCTAGAAACTCTGGCTCCGCCCACCTGGCACACCACTGCCAACCAGTCAGTTGCTCTCCGACTGTCGAGGTGTCAAGTCACGCGCGATATTCCCTCCGTGTTGGACTAAGTGAAAAAATAACTCTTGTGTGATTGATAAAATATTTTCCAAAACTGTCACAAAAACAGAATATTATTACGCAATTTAATGTCCACGAGATGAGACTAAACCACTTATATTAATATAGACGGATTAAGTATATGTATAAAACAATACATAACCCACAACATCAGTAAATAATACATAGTAAATAATGAATAACTTATGTATAATAAAAAAAAAACATTTAAATGAAACTCTTGACATAAATAACTCAAGAGACTCAATGAAAACAATTGAGTAAAACAAACAACACTCAAACACCCAAATTCTATAACAATGAACAACTTGTGAACAAATGGCCTCCAGAACAAGCAGGCTGAACAGGCGTGAACAATGAAACCACAAACCTAACTTGGTGAAGAACAAAGATACATGAACAGTTGGATCACTTATCGAAGTAATTGTTCTTTCTTGACTGGATGAACCTTGAGGGTGGAACACCTGGTACAGCTGTGGAACATTTATTGCAGTTATGGAACACTTTCGAGGACTTTGTACGCTTGTTCAACACTTGGAACTGTTGTGGAACACTCGTCTATACACTGCGGAACACTCGGCTATACACTGCGAAACACTCGGCTATACACTGCAGAACACTCGGCTATACACTGCGAAACACTCGGCTATGCACTGTAGAACACTCGGCTATACACTGTAGAACATTCGGTTATACACTGTGGAACACTCGGCTGGCTATGCACTGCGGAACACTCGGCTATACACTGCAGAACACTCGGCTATACACTGTAGAACACTCGGCTATACACTGCAGAACACTCGGCTATACACTGCGGAACACTCGGCTATACACTGTAGAACACTCGGCTATACACTGTAGAACATTCGGTTATACTCTGCGGAACACTCGGCCGGCTATACACTGCGGAACACTCGGCTATACACTGTAGAACACTCGGTTATACACTGCGGAACACTTCGCTATACACTGCGGAACACTCGGCTATACACTGCGGAACACTCGGTTATACACTGCGGAACACTTGGTTATACACTGCGGAACACTCGATTATACACTGCGGAACACTTGGCTATATACTGTGGAACACTTGGCTAAGCACTACGGAACACGGAACGGGAACACTTGGCTATACACTACGGAACACGAAACACTTGGCTATACAGTACGGAACAAGGAATAGTTGACTATTTTTTTACATGGTTTGAAATTAGTTTGTATTAAATTTACCTTTCGAATAATATTGTAAATCTTTTTGTTAATTTATCCACTAATCTAGAAGTGATAAAAATCCGAGTGTTAATTATGTTAGGAAAAATTCTGAATTAAATTTTAGTTAGACCGATTTTTTTTTACAATTTCTGTTTGTAAAATAGAGAACTTGAATAAGACGTATTTTTTTTAGTTAACTTTTCGAGGTCAACTTATTCATTTACATAATAAGGATATGAATTTACATGTAAGTAGTTTTCAGTTATGGTAATTTTATCAACTATTTTTCTTTTCAATATTGCACTTTGTAAAATTTATGTCATAGAGTAAAATAACCTATTTATTTAATTTGTAGTTATTTAAGCATACGTGTTTGTCTTACTGTGTGTGTGTGTGTGTGTGTGTGTTATAGTTTTTATATGCAAAGTGTAATGCAAGTCGTTAAGTGACCCCAATTTCCTCAGCGTGGAAATTGGGAGAACGAAATCCAGGGTCTAAAATTTCCATATCTATTCTAAGCAAAAAGTAACATTAGCTAAACCAAATACTGAATAGATTTTCCTGATGGTTTTAGGTATTAAACCCTTGAGGATGACGATTTTTAATACTATTGATGGATAACAGTTGAAAACCACGTCCTCAAAGGATTAATTTACACACACACACACACACACACACACACACACACACACACACACAAACACAAACACACACACACACACACACACACACACACACACACACACACACACACACACACACACACACACACACCTGTCACCTGAACAACACCTGTGGAATTATTCTCTCTACAGGTGTGTCAATCTTGCTGAGTACAACCTGTGTTTTAGAGATAATTATAAAATAAATATAAACTACAGGACCGGCCCCCTAAACAACCAAACAACCAAGACAAACAAACAAACAAGTGTAGTAAAAAAACAAATGCTGGTGAAATAATTAGGATTTAAATTAAACATCTTGTAAATATTAACTAGGGACAATAAAAGTCTAGTACTGTAACTATCCACCACAAACAACAGTAATGCAAACGGATCGTACAATAAGAATAACACATAACGTTAAAGTTCAACTCGTAATGTCATTAATTCCCGCACTAACATAAACATTCCTGTCTTGTAGTGTTTGTGACTTGGTATAAAGACATTCTATCATTTAAGTTACCTGGCGGGAAGAATGATCTATGAATCTTGAAGTGAAGGTCGGTTAATCTCCGTAACGAGTTAATATTACCACTTGTAGGAGCACCTCACCTCATTCTGGTATTGTTCGTCGTGTTGTGGCCGTGTTGGCTCGGTCTGTCTTGCTGTGGCTACGATTTCAGTTCATTTGTATCTTGCAGTGATGTTGTGGGGAAGTTTTAGGTGATGTCGATGATATAGGGAAGTTGTAGGTGACGTCAATGATCTGGGGAAATTTTAGGTGATCGAGGGAAGTTTTAGGTGACGTCAATGATCTGGGGAAGGAAGTTTTAGGTCACGTCTATGTATCATTCACTGCTTACCATCTCAATCTCACCTGACCTAATCCACGAAAAAAAAATCCCGGACAACATGACTCCCTCTTCCACAACACCACCACACATACAGTGGAGGACGCTGCTCAACTCTTTCTTGAACTACTCTTGATTTTTCTTTCCTCAGAAGTTCACACCTAAGATATGAGTTTATTAATGAAGCAATCTAAATGAAAATGCGCCTCTTCACTCGTAACCAAAGTGGATGAAAATTACCCCCTCATCTTCATTTGCAAGTCGCCCTTAAAACAGCAGAGATTCACGGGTGTATTTGTCCTGCATTATCTTGGCAATTTTAACTTCCCCGCTAATTGTCTTTTGGTGAATTCCCGTCCGCGGAGTGCTCCTTGATACACTGTGAGGGTGAATAACGTTGGGACTAACGTCAGGGAACTTAACTTGATCTAACTTAATCTGGCCTAACTTAGCCTGACCTTTACGCCATTTGCCTCTGTCTACCCAGCAGTAATTGGGAACGTGGGTCTTAATTGATTTGTGGATCGTGCTCCGGGGTAATGGTTACCCAGTGCAGTTGGCGAGTTGTCCGGTCTTCTCGGACTATTTCTTGACACTGGGTCATGCAACTCGTTAACTTAGGGTGTGGTTGTTGTGTTGGCGACAGCTTCTATACCTTAAACAAATTCACGCCTAGGTGGCCCTTGGGCCGGCCATCCTCGTTACACGAGGGGCAACCATTATTACAGTATTATTATCGAACTGAATCGACAAAAAGAACTCACAGTAACATACAAACAAAGATGCACCAATTAAACTTAACATATAAGAACACATCTGAACCCAATCCTATAATAAGACAAAATGGCGACGGAGAGGCACTAAGACATTTATTTGGTCTTAGTCTCAAGGTCGGAGAGAAAATGGATTTATAACCATCTGAAGACAGGAAAATCAGATTGAGTCTGAGGCTTCCTTGGTAAATGGCGCATTACCGAATGTTCTAGTGAGTTGTGTGTGGTTAAAGTGTGTTGTGTATGGTTGAAGTGCGTTGTGGTTTAAGTGCATTGTGTTTAAAGTGCGATGAGGTTTAAGTACGTTCTAGCTTAAGTTAGGAAAAGTATGATTAGATTAAGTCCGTTAGGTCAAGACAGACAGACAAACAAAGAACAATAAAACTAAACCCGTATAGAATAAAAAACAAACATAAAAACAAATATAAAAAAAATGACTATAATAAAAAAAAAAACCATTCCCATCAACACACAAAAAAAAAAAAAATACGAAACATTAAATAAAATAAAGACAACGAAATATTTCACAGATACATCAGGTCAATTAATCTCTTGAAAATAATAATAAAGACCCGGTAGTTGGGAGTTAACACAGGCAATAGTTTTGATGAAGGGAAAGATTGTGCAGGAACGGTGGTGGGAATAATTAAGAGAAGGGAGAGAGGGTTTGAGAACTTTTATAATTGGTAGTTGGAGATAGATAGATAGAGAGAGAGAGATAGATAGATAGATAGATAGAGAGATAGAGAGAGAGAGAGAGAGAGAGAGTCGCTCTATTATTGCCAACATAGGGTAGATAATATGCTTCACACATTTCTCGTCGCAGGATGAGCAACATTCCCCACGTACAATAAACATGATATTACTATATGTCTCTCAGTCATAAAATTACATCCTTAGAACGTCCTGTATTTCGAAATTATCATCATTCGTTAATGTATTTCCTTATGATTTTATTTACCGCCTTTTCTGACTTAACTGATGTAAGTGTTCGATGAGGGATTTTTTTTTCTTACCAAGGGCTGTTAATTCCACTTAATAAAAAGGCTAAATTACCTCAATTGCGTTAACTATATCAAGCACTTTGGTCAGTAGAGGCGGTAATTTGACTCTCCAAATTACTCAACAATTCTAGCATGGAAAGAAGAGAAAAAGCAAATAAAGCACAAACGTAAAGGAAACTTAAAGAAAACACGATGATAAAATAGAAATATGAAATAACCCACGTCAACTCGAGTTGTCAGAAACAAAAATATATTCAGAATACGACAGCGATGAAATGCGTATTCCATTCTGCGGTCGAAATATACCCAATTTTAACCTAAAATATAGCCAAACATAGCCTTGAAATATAGCCAAACATAGCCTAAACGTCAGGGTCTGTATAGAAGCGGTGGATCACAGGAAAATAATTAGAGAAGTGAGGGAGGGAGGGAGGGTGCAACAGAGACAGAGACAGAGATAGATAGATAGATAGATAGATAAATAGAGAGATAGATAGATAGATAGATAGATAGACAGGGAGAGAAAGATAAAAAAAAAATATTTTCCATATTTTTTGAAGAAGTGAAAAGCAGAAAACCTTTTACTTTTCAGAGAATTTGTGAACAGCGGAGTACGATTAACTGAACTGAAAAGGGAGAAGGGGAGGAAGAGAGATAAAGAGAATATACACACACACACACATAAAGAGAGGAGATATGATAGAGAGAATGCTGTAAGGGAGGAGTATATACCGTACTCAAACATGTATATATATATAGCTCTGGGATTTGGTATACCAGGCCAGGGAACATCGTCCAAAGTCACTCTTGTTGTTGTGTGGCGAACGGTAGCAAATTACTATGGCACTTAAGAGAATTCGCATGACCCCTCTCTCTCTGTTTCTCTGTTGTGTATTCTGAAGGTGTCTCTTGTTTCCGATGAGATATTTAGGATTTTGTTCTCAAAGGGATGTTTTTATTTTGTTTTTCTTAGCTAGGAGAAGATATTTATTGGTTTCTTTTGTTTTTTAATAGATAATTATTCCCTGGTTCTCTAGCGGATCGTTTTCACCTTGTTTTTGATACTCAGGAAGACATTTTTATCTAGTTTCTACTATTCTAATTAGTTATTTATAGAGACTCTTAGTTCTCTAATTGCTCTCTACTTTCCTTCGTTATCTGTAAAAATAATATTCCTTGGATCTCTGTACAACCATTTTAAATCAGAGAAATAATATAGACAATTCACCAGCTCTTTTTCCTCAATTTATCATGCGTTAAATGCGCAACTAAAACAACATAGAGGGAAAAAAGGGAAAAACATACGTGAATAAATAGGAATTGGGGAAAAGGGCAAATAGGAAAGGGGAGAATTGGGGAAAAATGACAAAAGGACAAAGAAGAATTGGGAAAAAAAGCACAAAAAATAAAAAGGAGAATTGGGAAAAAAAGGGCAAAAAGGACAAACGAGAATTGGGGAAAAAGGACAAAAAGAAAGCAGGAAATATAGCCATAAAGGAGAAAATGTTGAGGATGAATGTATGTTATTAGGAAGCAGAATGGCTGTGCGAGAAGACATTACCTGGGCTTCTGACATGAGAGAGAGAGAGAGAGAGAGAGAGAGAGAGAGAGAGAGAGAGAGAGAGAGAGAGAGAGAGAGAGAGAGAGACGGAAAGAAAAAGAAGACAGAGAAAAGTGTAATGAAAAAAAAGTATAATAATCGTGAACAAGAGAAGATGGGAGAAGAGAAAGGCTAACCAGAGACACATAAAAGGAAATGGCGTGAGGTTATGGCTTGATAAATGTGTGTGTGTGTGTGTGTGAGAGAGAAAGAGAGAGAGAGAGAGAGAGAGAGAGAGAGAGAGAGAGAGAGAGAGAGAGAGAGAGAGAGAGAGAGAGAGATCAGGTTGATAAAGAGAAAATAATAATAATAATAATAATAATAATAATAATAATAATAATAATAATAATAATAAAATCATCAGTACATTCATAGTTAAACACAAACACACAATAAATCTCTCTCTCTCTCTCTCTCTCTCTCTCTCTCTCTCTCTCTCGTAATTGTCATAATGTTTCGTCTAATTCACCTTAACGCTTCAAAGGCAACCACGTAGATACAATAAACCTAATTCAAGTCTTCTCACTCGTCCACAATACAATAAAACAGACGAAGTTCCTTGAAAAACGAAAAGAAAAAATGAGATGTACGTTTTTCAATCGGTGGTGAATATTTTGTACTGTAAACGCCCAGTGTGTTGGTGGAGTGTGTTGGTGGAGTGTGTTGGTGGAGAGTGTGTTGAGGTGTGTGTTGAGGAGTGTGTTGATGGAGAGTGTGTTGAGGAGTGTGTTGGTGGAGAGTGTGTTGAGGAGTGTTGGTTGTGAGTGTGTTGATTAATGTTGACTTTCATTAATATTTTGTGTTTCTTTTTAAATAATGAAGAATTACTGATTTCAAAGGTTGCGTATATTGTTAGGTTAGGTTAATTAGGTAGCACAGGTAAATATCCTTTAACATATCAACACTGATTTAACGAGACAAGTGACGTCGAATTTAACAAAAGTCTACGGAAATCATACGGGATAATTCTTGCCTCATTGGTACGTTGTATTATTGAAGTGAATATTTATGCAGTATTTGGTGTATTTTTACAGGTGTTCGTCCAGGTGTATGAATGGTCGATGAAGAGCGTGTATAATATTGAACTAGAAACAGGTGAATAACATTGAGGAAATAGAAACAGGTGTGAATAACATTTTAAGAACTAGAGACAGATGAATAACAGTGAAGAACAAGACACAGATGAATGAAGAATGAAGATAATTAAAAGACAATAGAAAAAGAGAAAGCTAATTGTGATATCGAATGAAATAAACTGAATGAATTGGATGAAAATTGAATGTAATAACGAAGAAAAAAAAGACGATTAGTAGAAAATTAATTACCCAAGACAAACTTTGATTACACTAAGAAAAGGATTAATCATTAGTGTGAAAAAAATATATATTGAAGATTAAAGAAAATGGGAGTCTTGCCATAGTGTATATAAAGCCTTGTGAGTCTTTAAAGGAAAAAAATGAACTCTCGCTTTACATTGTAGAGGCTTTAGGAGATATAGGGAGAAGAGTCTATTCACCTGAGCTAAAAAGACTCGAACAGTCCAGAAGCATGATCCTCTTAGCCAGGTAAACAAATCCGAGAGAGAGAGAGAGAGAGAGAGAGAGAGAGAGAGAGAGAGAGAGAGAGAGAGAGAGAGAGAGAGAGAGAGAGAGAGAGAGCATAACCATGAACTCCTCAGGCATGTTTGGTGATTCGCTTTTGGACCCTAACATGAGTCTCACAGATGACGTCAACCTAACATACTTAGACTCTACTGAACCCTTTGACGCTCACGGTATCTTAGCTGAGGTGATGACGAACCTTTCCCAGGCGACATTAGATCCCATCCTATCATTGGTGGAAGGAGGAGGAGGGGGAGGAGGGGCTGTAGGAGGAGGAGTTGCAGAAGGAACAGCAGCCAATTTAGCAAGGATAGAATGTACATATGTGCATGAAAACAAGACGTTCTTCTGGGATACGTGCGTGCCCCTCGACGACCCCCTGGAGATGAGAAAACCTCACCGTGCCAATCCGAGCTTCGTGCCCATCGTGGTGACACACGCCCTCACCTTCCTGCTGGGGGTGTCAGGCAACAGCGTCATCGTCGTCTCCATGGCCAAGGATAAAGGCACCAGGAACGTCACCAGGTTAGTTCATATTACTCTCACTTCACCATTTTAGATATACAGTCACTCACTGTCTGTTGTAGTGACGCCGAGAAAACAAAACAAAACGATCTCTCTGTATGGTTTGTTTAGGTGACGTCACCAGGTATTGTAACCCTAAATAGATTCATGAGAACACCTTCAAAATGACTTCAAAACAGCACTGTGACTATACCTTTAGGCCCCAGATTCTCTAAGTTTCGTCAGTAAAAACATTCCCTCAGATTTAATATTACTGAGAATAAATCTGTACGGGTTTATTTAAATCAAAATGTTTCTGAAATGACAATGAGATTATAACTAAATGAATATGTTGCTCCAGCGGGATAAAGAAATATTCATTAGTGAGGTTTAGGTAGGTCAGTAAAGGTGTGTTTGACAATGTTAGCAATGGGGGAAGGTTTATATGAAGGATGGTATAGTACACTAGGGTGCGTCTCTCTCTCTCTCTCTCTCTCTCTCTCTCTCTCTCTCTCTCTCTCTCCACTGTCCTGTCAATGTAAATTAGAATCCCAAGAATTTAAATATAATTTTTTTTTCGCGTAGGACATCAAGGGAGATCATCTTAAGAGAGTGCACTTTTAATTAGTAATATCTGTTGTTATTATTATCATTATTATTATTAGCAGTAGTAGTGCGTAACTGGAAAGGTATACGAGTGGGTGAAAAGAATCCAAAGCTCTGTCAGAAATCCCTAAGACTGAGCCACATGAGGCATACGTGGCATTCTCCCATGGAGTCAGGCATCACTGGAATTACCTGGTGCATATTATTCCTGACGTCGGACCTCTCCTCCGTCCTCTAGAAGAGTCATCAGACACGCATTTATTCTAACACGAGTGAAAAGTCACCACTTAACCCCAGCAGAAAGGTCACACTTTGCAATACTACCATGTGATAAATGTACAGTATACATACACCAGGCACCTACGAGAGAGTTCAGGCTCTCAACTGGCTCACCCATGTTAATATTATGATTTTTAATTGACTCTGTATCTGTGTTCTTCTGGCTAAATAAACTGTTTCAATATCAATACATAAGGAGGGATGGAAATCATTAACCCGGAGTAGCTTGTTTCCACTGAACATCAGGTCTCTGTCAAGCTCATGGCAGCCCTCACTCAGCACATAGTAGCTCAAAATGCTGCAAGTGATGTAGACTCCAACAAACTATGTAAAATTCAACTTTCCATTACGACAGAATGGCAGCATGTTCACAGGGGAAAACTTCAACAACTAATGCAATAACTGTAAGAGAACGCGAGAAGAAAACTAGCTGCAGCACAAGAGGTGGGCGCCTCAAACAGGACAACTCTACCGATAAGAGCAAAGGGCTTAAGTCTCAACAAACAAGAATTTACAGACGCCATTGTTCTGAAGTATGGTTACCCAGAGGAACGCATGCCTGCCCAAAGCGTGTGTGGAACATCCTATGACATCAACCATGTCACGGTGTACAAGAAGGGAGGTTTCGTTTGTATGAGGCACGACGAAGTAAGGGACCTCACAGCAATTATGTTAAACGAGATATACCAAGACGTCACTGTGGATGGTGAGCGTTTTATCCACAGGACTGCCAACACAACCAGCGAAGCTCGTGTGGACGACAGTGCTCGAGGATTCTGGATGAGGGGACAGCGAGTCTTCTTTAATATCAGGATATTCAATCCTATGGCTGCATGTCACCACGACCTGTCTCTCGAGGCTGTACACAAGAGGAACGAGAATGTCAAGAACAGTACGTATTGAAAGATAAACCAAAACATCGACCAAGACAGCGTCACTCCTCTGGTGATCACAACATCGGGTAGGATGGGAACTAGTGCAAGGTGCTTCTATGCCAGACTGGCTGAAGTGTAATCAGAACAGAAGCAGCAACCCCGAAGTTACATAGTGGCCTGGTTGAGGTGTCGCCTGGCCTTCTCATTGATCAGGTCTGCTCTGCTGTGTCTCCGGGGAAAAATTATCGGACCCTAAGCCAAAAAGAGTCGCAGACATACAGTGTGAGAGAGTCGTCACTGAATGCCGCATAGATGTGCAGCTGAACTAACTCAGCTAGGGTAGTTACTTTTGTATTAAAATAGTTAGAAAATAGAATGTTGAAGAAGGTTATGGCTATAAGGGGAAGTTGGAGGCCATTAACAGAGTAGTAAACAGAAACAGCTCGAATAGATAACAAGAATTAGAGTTATAGGTTATGTTATCATCTTCAATCTCGTCACCATACGGACATTACTGTACTATACTTGTACGTAACATAAACGTAGTGTTTTATTCATCTGGTGAAATAAGCTGGGGTGGCTAATCTTCATCTGATCCATAATTCCTTTTCAATTTCTTACGGGAGTTTGAGTGACAGATGATAGTGTTGATGATTGCTATCATCACGGACAAGATTACTTGGTGTTTGTTACCCAGGACAACGCAAACATTTTCACTTTCTTTCTTACTTGATGTTGAAATATTTGTTTTTCCTCGAAGTAAACGATGCTGGAGAGGATATGGAATATCCCAATTGTAGTTAATTAAGTAGTTAATGAACACCAAGGGCTAACTGAGCGTTTCAATGCCCCTGAGGACTTTTGAAAAACATATTTATTGAAGAAAAAAATAATTTCTAGGAAATTTCCCTCCCTCCCACACACTCTCCCTCCTTACCCACACACTGTCCCTCCCTCCCACACACACATACTGTCCCTCCCTCCCTCCCACACACTCTCCCTCCCTCCCACACACTGTCCCTCCCTCCCTCCCACACACTCTTCCTCCCTCCCACACACTGTCCCTCCCTCCCTCCCACACACTCTTCCTCCCTCCCACACACTCTCCCTCCTTACCCACACACTGTCCCTCCCTCCCTCCCACACACACTGTCCCTCCCTCCCTCCCACACACTCTCCCTTCGTTCCTCCTATATGCCTCAATTCCCACTCTTCCACACACCCACCCACCCACCCACTTACCCACCCACCCACTTACCCTACCTGCCCTACCCCACACACCTACTAATACTCGTTCTGATCTCTCTTATTTCCAGCTGAGAGACCGACGAGATCTTGGCTAAAATCGCAAAGTCTCGATGAGAGAGAGAGAGAGAGAGCGAGAGAGAGAGAGAGAGAGAGAGAGAGAGAGAGAGGGCTTACCACGCGGCGTTGAAATCTTAAAGTTTGGTTTTGTTGACATTTTTTTAGGGCTAAGTGGGAGGAAGGTTAGGGAGGGTGTAGGAGAGGGGTGGTGGGGGGTGAGGGGGGTGGGGGGGGGTGGGGGGGGTGAGGGGGGTGGGGGGGTGGGGGGGGGTGGGGTGGTGGTGGGGGGGGGGTGGGGGGGGGGTGGTGGGGTGGGGGATTGGGTTGTAGTAAAGTTCACCATAGCAACCACGATAACGGCATCCAATCAGAAGAGAGTGGGCCAGTGACGTCATGTGTTTACTCCCTGGGGATTCTAACCAATAGTGTTAATGGGGGAGGGAGGGGGGGAGGGGGAGGGAGGGGGGGCTGTGGAATATTAATAGGGGGTTATAATGGGCTGATTGGAAATTGAGTGGGAGTTTTCTATGGAGAAGGGTTGGGGAATTAAAGATTGAGTGGTAATTTTGTAAGGTGAGTGGGAAGTGAAAGATACAATAGAGTGAGTGGATTGAATGATAATACTTGAGCCTTTAATGAATGGTGACAGCTGAATGAGTGGGAACTATAGGATGAGTGGGAATTATAGGATGAGTGGGAACTATAGAATGAGTGGGAACTATAGGATGAGTGGGAACTATAGGATGAGTGGGACTATAGAATGAGTGGGAACTATAGAATGAGTGGGATCTATTGGATGAGTGGGAACAGAAATAAGGATGGGAAGTGAGTGGTAGTTGTAATACCTGTCCTCCCCTCTCTACCACCACTCTAGACTCCTCACCCCTTTGGACACCATCATCCCTTAGGACACCATCACCCCTTTGAACACCATCACCCCTCTGGACACCATCACCCCCTTGAACACCATCACCCCTCTGGACACCATCACCCCTTTGAACACCATCACCCCTTTGGACACCATCATCTCTTTGGACACCATCACCCCTTTGGACGTCATCAACCCTTTGGACACCATCACCCCTTTGGACACCATCACCCCTTTGGACGTCATCACCCCTTTGGACATCATCATCCCTTTGGACACCATCACCCCTTTGGACGTCATCAACCCTTTGGACACCCTTACCCCTTTGGACTCACTAAGCTGTCCCTTTTTCTTCTGGGGGTACTGAGGGAAGCGGTGAGGATTAACTTCAAAGGCGTGAGTACATCTGCCAGGTGACGTGCGAGGCGGGGGATATTTACACGACCAACCTGGGACTCCCTTCATCATGTAAACAAAGGAAGTGATCAGAAGGTGGACGAGTTACTTGTTGTTGAGAGATTATGGGGAATTAACAGTGATGAGAGAGAGAGAGAGAGAGAGAGAGAGAGAGAGAGAGAGAGAGAGAGAGAGAGAGAGAGCAACCTCAGTAATAACCAAAACAACAACAAGAGAAAAGCATAATAAAACAACACTAAATACCAATAACAAGAATAACAACAAAATTCACAACATTAAAAAAAATCAGTGATAACCAAAACAACAATAAAAGAGAAAAAAAATAAGAACAACAAATAACAATAACAAGATTAACAACAAAATAACATTATTAACAACAACACTAACAACAGTATAAAAAATGTTTCGTCTCAGTATTGTATTTCCGCGTTATAAATCTGGACAAAATATATATACAACACAACCAGTAAGCTATTTCTATCACGTATGTTTTCAGGAAAGTTATTGAAAGAAAAAGTCGATCGTAAAACTCAACCACATAACCTGGATATATTTTTAATATCTCAAAAACAATAGAGAAATATGATACTATGAGGTAATGTGATATATCAGTATCATATAACCTTAAAATGTGTCATAATTCCCTCTTATGGGGATTCGAAGCCGGGATTATCTGAACCCGAGTCCCAAACTACCAGAAAAGGTGTAATTTACGTCTTATTGGTCGAGTGATTATCCCCTTTCTAATCATCATGGGTTCGAATCCCGATAAGGAGTCGCTACTGTTGAATTTATATAAGCGAGAATTCCTACCTCAGTTTTTTTCCTATATCATATATTTCATGCTTGTCGTATATTTCCTATACAAATTCCAACAGTTTTTTAATAGCCTCACTAACGCCCTCTGGAACTCCTAAGCACAGAGTATATTTGCTATATCATTACAGCCTCTAATACATTAAAACATTCTCGCATCAAACAATATCAGTCATGGTGGACCTCTATTAACAAAACTGGTCTCATCTCTCCCTCTGTGCATTTATTCATTAAAAAACAAAATCACCGAGAGAATTATTTTTACATAATTATTTTTTTTTAGTTGATGCACTTTTCACTAACGTTAATTTATATTGTGCGTTGAGTTATTGTTTTCGCTTAATGTCGTATTTTATTTTTGACTCTCGTTGTTATGCAGGTGTAAAATTTGACGCCATTGTGGATATTGCACTGGGTGGGGGGTTGTAATTACACGCGGGGGTAAAAACTATACGGGAGGTTGTAATTACACGCGGGGGTAAAAACTATACGGGAGGTTGTAATTACACGCGGGGGTAAAAACTATACGGGAGGTTGTAATTACACGCGGGGGTAAAAACTATACGGGAGGTTGTAATTACACGCAGGGGTAAAAACTATACGGGGTTGTAATTACACGCGGGGGTAAAAACTATATGGGGTTGTAATTACACGCGGGGGTAAAAACTATATGGGGTTGTAATTACATGCAGGGGTAAAAATATACGTGGGGGTTGCAATCACACAAGGGTGTAGAAACTATGCGTGCAATTACACGCAGGGGAGAAAGTACACAGTAAATGAGGGTGGAAATTACACGCTGGGGTAAAAAAAAATATACATGGGCTGGTAATTACACGCAGGGGGTAAAAATAACACAAGGGGGGGGGGGGATGGATTACAATGACCAGTAGAAATTTAATGTGAGAAATTGAAATTACACGAGGGCAGTGGATGTTATATTGTTTTATAACAATCTCGTCACTCACATGAAACGTCAATTGCGTTCACTCCGTACTAATAGGGACAGAGTGTGTTCATTCCCTGTAGTTTTGTTTGTTGGATGCGGTCAGTCGCCATATCCTCGCCAGAAGTCTTTATGTATAGTGGCTAGGGGTTCTCTTGACTGAACTTATCCAACTGTGCTGGGAAAAGGACGACTGAACGCCGTTTTCTTTTTAATCGTCTAGTTACACATTCACCGCCGGTTGTTTTCCTTTCTTAAACAATCAGCGTGTTTACTAGCTTCCAAACATCAAACGCCTAATACATTAAAATTTTCCAGCCGTTACAGACATCGGATGGAATGCGTTTAGTTATTTGCTACTCATCAAGTGCTTAATGCATTCAATTTCCCCACGCGCGTGAAAAATCCGGAAAATGCGTTCAAATTCTAGCTCACCTATATAGCTTAGCGTCGAATGTGTTCAATTTCTCCAGCCTCGACAAACATCCGATGAAATGTGTTCAGTCGCTGCCCACTCATCAAGACTTCAATACGACGCGTCAAACCTCCAAGCGTTACACACACTTCACTTTCCCGTGAGGGACCCAATCGCCACGAAGTGACCCAAGTTTGGGCTTTAATTAACGTGAAAATGAGTCAATTAACTGCTCATACCTGAGTCCTGGTGAAAGGTATCTCCTGCAGTCATTATGGTGTCCCATCCCGGTGAGTGTTTTCTCCCTCTCAGATGATGCCAGACGATGAGGATCCCGATGACTGTGAGAACTGTCAGCGGCTCACTCGCTTGGTGAGGTATCTAGTGGGTGTGAATAGAGACAAGGATACGTTAATAACAGAAGGATTAATGATTAAATAGAGACATGAGAAGAAGAGAAAGGCATAAATAAAAGAAGGACTTAACAGATGAACAGAAACATGAATGAGAGAGAGAGAGAGAGAGAGAGAGAGAGAGAGAGAGAGGGGTGTTATGGACGGGTGATCATGGTAGAATGGACTGTAGGGAGCTTCACAAGCCCAGGCCCTAATGACTGTTGTAACTCTCTCTTTTTCCCACAATCCCCCTCCTTCCCCCTCACCACACACACTATCTCACCACCACAAGTTCCAATAACATGTTGTGGTCAGGTAGGTGTAATCTGGTTATCCCTACACCTTGTTTATACCTTGGTTTACCCTCACAACACGGCCTATAAACCTTACCCCGCGTTAAGATTTTCTCGTGTAAAATAGTCTACCGTTTCTATGTGTGTGTAGGAGACGTCACTATCCTCTACTATACAAACACACGTCCCAGGAATAGTATTGTCACCTATGAATCGTCCAGTGATCTGTCATTATACCCGATAGACGAGAGGTGGTGTTGAGGTGAGAGTGTGATGCAGGTAGAGGGATTAACGCTTATTGGTAGATGTAACGAGATGGAGCCTTCACATGTGTTTTCACAAGAGCTACACAAATGAAATGATATGCTTCTTCCAGGGCTACTTGCATGAGATGATATGCTTCTTCCAGGGCTACTTGCATGAGATGATATGCTTCTTCCAGGGCTACTTGCATGAGATGATATGCTTCTTCCAGGGCTACTTGCATGAGATGATATGCTTCTTCCAGGGCTACTTGCATGAGATGATATGCTTCTTCCAGGGCTACTTGCATGAGATGATATGCTTCTCACGGGGCCGGATGCCTAAGTTGACAGGTAATAAGCTTGGTGAAGTCTCCTTGTTACTGAAGTTCGTAATGCTGAGACCACACGAGGAAATTACCTTGTCAGTGCCTCTTACACGCCCGTCTGATGACTTAAGAAATTACCGGCAAGTCAAACTGGGTCACGTAATACAGGCGGCGTCAAAGACCATAACATTATACGGAGTGAAAATATGCCTCCTCGTTAACCAAGATTGTTCTCCTTAGTAACTTCAATAGGGTAAAGGTTGTTGTTGGTGTTGTTGTTGTTGTTGTTTTTGTTGTTGTTGTTGTTTTGCTGCTGTTGTTGTTGTTATTGTTAGTATTGTTATTTATGATAGGTGATGAAAGTCGAGGTAGATGTTTTCAGTATCAGCAAAGTTTGTGTATTATAATGTTTGTGTCATAATTGAAGCAAAGAAACAAACGTATCAAAGGTTTGCTTGTGAGTAATCTGGGAATGAGTGTTGCCGCGATCGCAGCCTGTTAGTGTTGAAAATATCCCCCAGCCAGCCACCCAGTGCTACCAACCCGTCCTCCCAGCAGTGGTGGCACTCAACTTGTTGACGCACCCTCACTGCACATCTTCCTTTGACATTTGTGAATGTAAACTGAGGGTAACAGTACAAATTGAACTGGGTACAAGTATTCACGTGGTACTACTAGTCCGTAAGATCAGACTAATTCAGTAACTATTATCTTGTGTGTTGACAGTATATAGTGTAACTCGTATGATAAAAAAAATGGATCATGATAATGGTGTCGGTTAGCTTACGTGCTTCTTTAGCCAGTTGTGAGTGACAGACGCTTGAATAAGTTCGTGCACAAGAAACGTTGATATCATAATTAGATGAAATGTCTAAAGACGACAAAAAACTTCCTGGAATTTACTTCACTTTCAGTGATTTAGGCTCAGTGTTTCACTTCGTGGGGACATGTCTGCTCGGGCGGCTTATAGAGGCATGATTATAACTATGGATGAAGGTGAGTGTACAATGCTTCTGATAGAAAGATACCTAAAGAGATGGTTTCAGAATGTAGACCTTTCCATAAATTTAGATTTAGCCGCGAGACAGTAAACATTGGAAAAAGAGTAGTGGATGAGTGGAACAAGTTACCAAGCATCATCATTAACTCGAATACGCTGCATAGCTTCAAACATAGGTTGGATGGATATATGAGCGATAGGGGTTTGGTGTAAATGGGACTGCCCACTATTGGCCAATAGGCCCGCTGCAGTTTCCTCCGTTCTTATGTTGACATACCCTGCTTGGCACCATGACCCTGCCTGGCACCATGACCCTTACTGGAACTGAGTATGTAAACTTAACTCATTCTATTAAGCCGCCTGACAAACTCTCTCACAACATCGATAAAAGAAAAACACACATTCTCTCTCTCTCTCTCTCTCTCTCTCTCTCTCTCTCTCTCTCTCTCTATCTATCTATCAATATTTCTCTATGTCACTCACTGCTTTTCTCCTTCTTGGGGATAAGGGAGGGAGAGAGAGAGAGAGAGAGAGAGAGAGAGAGAGAGAGAGAGAGAGAGAGAGAGAGAGAGAGAGCCTCAACATCATAAATACCAAGACTCTCCCTGGTTCGATTTGTTCAGAGGCTAATGCAATCACCTGGGGCATGGGAAGGGAAGGAAGGGGGATGGGAAGGAGGGGGAGGAGAGAGAGGGAGAGAAAAATGTGAGATGAGGAGGTGGAAGGAGAGAGGAGATAGAGGAGGAAGAAAGGGGAAAAGGAGGGTGAAAGGAGAGAAAAAAAGGGAGAGGAGGAAGGTGGAAGGAGAGAAGAGAAAAGATAGGAGGAGGAGGAAGGTAAAAGAAGAGAAAGGAGAGAGGGAGGATGGAAAGACGAAGGCAGGTGAAGGAGAAGAAAGGTAGGGGGAAGGGGTGGAGGAAAGGAAGGGCAGGGGGGGGGGTGTATGGGAAAGGGGAGGGAGGAAAGGAGGGGCGGGGGGGGGTGTATGGGAAAGGGGAGGGAGGAAAGGAGGGGTAAGGGAGGGGATGACATTTAATCTTAAAGGTTTATTAAAATCATAATTCTCTCTCAGTCTTCAATGGGTGTCTGTGACTTAATTAACTTGTATTTGTTTGTTTACCTGTCATGCTCTCCAGCAAGGGCAAAACAAACAAATAAGGAAAGGCTTTGTTGACATCATTACTAAACACCTTCACAGATGTAAAATGTTCTGTATGTAATTTGATATTAATTGTTTGTGTAAGTTTTGCAATTCTCACAGTAGAGTTTATGTTCAAGTTGGTTTTAATCTTTATATTCTGACAAAGATGAAACGCTGAAAATAGAAATTAAATCATATATAGCAAAAACGTCATCTTGCACAAACCAGATATAAAAATGGTTTCCAAGCAACACTACTGTATGTGTGTGTGTGGGGAGGCTTTTCTACACAGGGTGATGTAATGTGTTTAGTGTGGCATCATTACGTTAGAGTTGAGGTGCAGGCGCTACTTATTTCCTTCCGCTTTCAGCAACCGCCGCTGGCTAGCCCTCATGGTGAACAGGGAAGCAGCCGTAAGTCTTCCCCTGTCAGTAAACAGCTTCTTCACCATCAAGACTCCTGCCGTGCCTCTTCATGGCAACACACGGTAACTGGGTGCCTCGTGGGCCCAGGCTAGACCAGCAGGAAATCTCGGAGCAGCAGTGGGCCCCAGAGGTACTGCCCATAGGCCCACCGGCATGTGGACACGGCCTGGCGCCTACCAACCACAGCCCCGCAACCTTGTGGATTAACCTTGTTAGGCATAAGGCTACAGGAGTAAACCGGAACGAAAACTTTGTGGTGAAGCCCCGCATCAGGCAGACATGCTTACAGAGCTCCAGTAAGACACTAACTGTGTAATAGGCGGATGATGTGACCAACATGGGAAACCAACGACCACACCGGCAGATGAAGGCAATGCATAATGGACAGGCCATTAAGGCGAAACTCAGCAAACTGGGCTATCGGCAGTCCATTGCAACCCCCCCTCTCCCCAGTCGTTGCAACACTTGCACCACTGGATTAGGGTAAGGGAGAGCCAAGATGTGTCGTTGCAGCCTGCGCTCCTGCCTCACCACATAAATCAACTCACGTGCAGCGATTATCCGGGTCATCATATTTTTCATCATCATCAGAACTCCTAAACCGCCAAAAGTCCTATGGCGACATACGAGTGGCAACGGGACAGGCAGAGATGACTTCAGAGAGAGTCTCCAGGCACAACTCTGCACATGGGCGGCACAGATAACTAAACCGGAATTATTGACGTTGATGGTCTACCTTGAGGGATGGGGGAGCACCTGCCTCTTTTGGGTTTCTATTGATGAAGTATTCCCAGGAACCATTCCACGATGAAAGGGGATCTGAGACTCGTGACAGAGCAAAAGGGGGAGATTGAAAGGAGATGGAATCGGGGACTACATTAAAGGCAACGGAGGGGGAGGACTTAGTAAAATATAATCAATTTATTGAGTCTAGAGCGGTAGTCCTGGGAGAGGGTAGCAAGGGGGGGATATAAAAACGAAGGGCCCACCGTGATAGTCCTAAGGGAGGGAAGGGGAGAGAGACTACAACAAGAAGGGAAATGTGGAAGGGAAGAAATTGAAGACAACTACAACAACAATGGAGGCTTTAGTGATAGACCTTGCTGGGTGCTGGGAATGTGAGACGCTCCGAAGTTTATAAACAAAGAAGCGTTTTTTTTTTTGGTCATTACGGCGTGGGTGTTAGCTACCCGTGCCAACATACACTGACTGGGGGGGGGGAGGGGCTTATAACACGCGGTGAGGCAAAGGTCAGGAGATTTATTGACGTGTTGAAGCATCGTTCTAAAGGTGTATATGTGGTATGATATCTATATGTGTATCTGTCACCTAATATATCACCTACATTTATCGTTATCAACAACAATACCATTATTATAAATATCATCAATACCATTACTTTCACTGCTAACATCATCAACGTCATTATCATCATCACTATCAACTTTATCACTAAGATCACTAACATCAACACCATAAACCACCATTGGTATCATCACCATTATCAACCTCACCACCACGTCAACCACCACCACCACGTCAACCACCACCACCACCACCACCACCAAATCTAATATAACTGAACACCAAGGCCGCCATACCCATAACAGAGTGAGGACCTGAGCTGAGTGCACCTCTCTCTCTCCCTCCTCCTTCTCTTCCTCTCTCCCTCCTCTCCCCTTCCCTCCCTCCCTCCCTCCCTCCCTTCCCCCTTCCCTCCCTCCCTCCCTCCCTCCCTTTCCCCTTCCCTCCCTCCCTCCCTCCCTCCCCAATGTACTTTCAAGCTTATGAGTTCTTGTAAAGGAGAGAGAGATGGTGTCTTGTCCGAGGCAGCTCACCCAACAAGCGTTTCCTGACCTGACTGAGAGAATATTTTTTCAGGTGAGGTTTGAAGGGCACCAGAAGAGCAATTCTTTATCACTGAGGTGATTTAGTGAGTGGAAAACGTAAATATCAACAACAACAAGAAAAACAACTTCAACAACAGCAAAAACAATAACTACATCAACAATAATAACAGCCGGTGGCTGAAAATATACAAACTTACATGTGTGTTTGTGTGTGTGTGTGTGTGTGTGTGTGTGTGTGTGTGTGTATAAATGTGTGTGTGTTTTAAGTAGCTACATACACACGCCTGTTAAATATACACACACACCTATTAATCAATACAACCTGTTAATTACACACACATACACACACACACACACACACACACACACACACACACCTGTCAATCAATACGCACCGGTTAATCAATATACACCTGTTAATCAATACACACCTATTAATCAATACACATCTGTTTATCAATACACACCTGTTAATACACACCTGTTAATCAACACACACCATACCTGTTAATCAACACACACCATACCTGTTAATCAATACACACCTGCCAATCAACACACACCTGTTAATCAATACACACCTGTTAATCAATACACACCTGTTAATCAATACACACCTGTTAATCAACACACACCATACCTGTTAATCAATACACACCTGCCAATCAATACACACCTGCTAATCAATACACACCTGCCAATCAACACACACCTGTTAATCAATACACACCTGCCAATCAATACGCACCTTTTAAAATACACCAATCAAACATCGTATGTGATCATATCGTAAAAAAAAAACATAATTAGCAAAACATTTTATCCAATTTAATACGGTCATAAAAAACTAATTAACTAGACAGGTAAGTGTAATTAAACAGGTAGAAAATCATTTTGGCTAATCGTTTGATCCAGTCTGTGGTGATGGATGACGTCATCATAATAACACGTTAATTTAGGAGCTATAACTACATAAGGCAATTAATAACACGACATATGTATGATACTTCCCTGATACAGACATACGTACAGACTAAGAGATGTACACACACATGCACGCTCACTCACACACATACATAGGAATGAGACGAATCGACATACTAGGAAAACAAACAGACAGACAGACAGACAGACAGACAGCAGACAGGCAGACACATTATATATTCACACCTGGTAAGACTTCAGTCAATTATAATTCTCTCTCTTCTCGTTCGTAGTTAATTGTATAGAGAGCAAATCCCATTAAGTTCCCCAATTAAACTTTTGGAAGAAGCTACAGTCTCCTGCTGTCATAACACCTGTGTAATTAGTACATTTTGGAGTCAGCAGGAGCATTATTATTATTATTATTATTATTATCATCATTATTACTATTGTGGTCCAGTCCATTGAACTGTTTCATTGGATTTGTCTCTATAAACTATTTTTTTTTCACCAAGGATCAGCTCGGGTCTTAGTAAGTCAGTTTTATTAACCCTTACAGCGTCTAAAAGGAGTTCTCAGGTGTTCTCTCTCACCGTCTCCAAGTTCTCCAATATCTGACTCAGGTTGTCTCTCTGTATCAGTGTGTCTCCGGACCAACAAGTAGTGTCGCCTCATTATAGTGACTCAGCGGATCATAGTTGTTAAATTTCTCCTCAGTTTCCGCCTCCTCGCCTCGCCTCTTCTCAAAAACATCTAAAGAAAATTATATTTTTATCGTCCATGGTGACCCTAGTGAGGATGTTTTTAACCTCTTACAGCGGTTCTTTAGAGTCTTTACGACAAACACACTTTTACAAGACGCTTCTTCAAGGCCGGGGTGGGGGGGGGGGGGGAGGAGGGGGTGGGGTGGGGTGGGGGGTATGGGGGGGGGAGTATTTTGTATTATATTTTCACAACATCTTTCCAATATTTTCTTCTTATGTTATCTGATATCTACTGTATATATCACGAGTACACACTTATGTACAAATGGTCAGATAAAGTGAGAGTGTTTACCTGTGTACAGTCGTCCGGGGAAATCACCTGAGGTAGTCATACTATCAACCACTTCTTAATTCTGAATATAACTCCGGGTTTCTCACCGTCCGTGGCGTGACTACCTCATGTACTGTACCTACTGCAGGAATGTCTGCAGTATACTCTACTATATATCGAGCTTCTTAGGGAATCCGAGATGTCTCTAATTAGTCTAACATATATTTGTTATCTAGGGGCCAGGAGAAGGTGCAGCTGAGCCGTGTTTCAGTGAACATACAGTACAGTATATAGAGGCAGCACTCGGGTTATGGAAGGATTGTGTTCCTGAAAAGTTGTCCGTAACTCAAAACCTATTCCCATTCACTTCTACACTGTACTGTAATTGGAGACGCGTTCCCTAAACATCCTATAATGACCCATAAAACTCTTTTGAAGCGAACACTTGAAGGAAAAAATAAGCTTTCCATAAAATATTACAAGTAACATTATTTCATTTTTACGGAGGATACTAAAGAAAAAATAAGAGGTATAAACCGTTATTCTGTTAACTCTGGGAGGTATGACTTGAGTGGTGTCATAGGAAGTGGTATTTAAGAACAGTTTCATACATTAACTTAAGGAAGGAACCTTAGGCTAATGAGTATGCCAGCGGGCGGTGGTTGGCTTCACTAACACGGGCTACATCTTATCTTATTTAAGTGGTAATAAATGACATAACCTACATCAACCACTCCTGGCCAGGCATGCGATTGAAATTTATTAACGACTGCCAGTGTAAAAAAACATATGCACGTAATATTGGAACAGTAAAGGCCAGGTAGGACAACAACCGCCATTTGCAAAACACCACAGCTCCCAAAAGTAAACAAACACCATCTAGTAAAAACTAAAAGAACCACAAACAAAACCTACCTAAGACTTAATAAAATTATATTCAATAGTTTTAAAGTTACACACTACTTAACATAAACATTACTTTATATTAAACAGTAAAAACGGTAGTAAAGATTCCACTTACGAGAAAACTGTGGAGTGGCACTTAGGGTGATGGTGCGGCTGGCTGGAAGGGACAACGGAACACCTACTTCACCTCCCCTACATTATCATCCTCCTCCTCATCTTCATCAAGGGAGAGGAGAGGACACACTGGAGAGGTCATTACCGCAGTCCTCATTATCAGCTGGTGCTCGGCTTCCCATCTGTTAAAGTTTCAGTAGCGTTTAGTTTTATGAAAAGAGGAACATTGTCTCCTTGGCGCCCACCTGTTTCTCCCCGCATCAGGACGTTTTAATCTGCGAAATTTCTTTAACACGTTATAATACGACTCAGGATTTTGGTTGTCTGCACAAGTTTAGGTTCAGGTTAGCAGGTGTTTCTTGGGCGGCTCGAGTTTACTCAGGGCTGTTCGATCTTACTCAAACGTCATCGAATCTTAGAAGTTACGATGATTCTCACTATGACACAAGACGTACTGCACCGTGTTTACCACCACTTCACTGTCTTCCTAACCATTTATCAGCGGCTGGTGTTTACTTGACGGGTTCAATATTTTCTTTAATGTCCCGATTGTTGAGATTACCAGTCCCGAAACATTTCACTATGGTGGTCAGTCCCTCACCATCATCACCACCGGGACACTCCAATATAACATCTAAGTTAACTGTCTAGTGCACACGTTTGGTACACTCACTGTCCGGCGCACCTCACAACGAAAGGTTACTACTGTTCAGACCGTCACACAGTCAGACGTCCGTGTAATGTTATGTTAGAAATAAACTCCTCAGTGAACATAATATGAAACACGTGAAGAATAATGAAACTGCATACAAAACTTAGCAATTGTTTACATATTATCTCAGGATATATAATAATTTATTAGTGATAATAAAAAGTATTTAAATAAAGTATAGTTTTAAATACTTAAATAAGATTATATAATGCAAGAAAAGCTATAATTAGACACAAAATCAAGTGTTGTCAACGCGATGAACCTGACTGCCTGCCGTAGAAATGAAACCCCGGAGAAAATGTACTCCGGAGTATATTAAAAGAAAACGAAGGAAGATTGTTTATACAAGGATAACTATTCCTTTATGTACAGAGTGCGTAAGCTGATATAAATACAGTATACTCACCAAGGTCTTCATCGTTCTTTTTACGGGGAATACCCCACCCGAGCACAGGTCATCGACCCACAACGGGGCCTGGGGGGTGAAAAAATAAGAGTAGAAAGAAACGAAATAGAAGAGAAAAAGATTATATTAATCTACACCACAAAGATGCCGGAAAGCCAGCTTTTTGAAGTGAGACAGATTGTAAGAGTATGGAAACACAGAAGCAGGCAGAGCATTCCACGGTTTGGCTGCGTGAGGAAAGAAGGATGTACTATAACGGGTTATTCTAGTGTGACCGACATCCACAGAGAAATGGTGGGCACCGCGGGCAAGACTGGTGTTACGAGCCCACGGCCTTGCTGGCGGTGTACAGGATGCCAAATCCACCGAACATTACCCGTTAAAATACATGTAAAAGAGAGAGAGTGAAGCAATATTGCGGCGAAGAGAAAGGAAAGAGAGATTGACGACTAAAGGAAAGCTAATAAAACGAAATACCTTTGATTCCACCCTATCTAACAGTTGGACAGAAGAAGAGCCACCCGAGATATGAGAGCAGTACTCCAAGTGAGGTTGAATGAATCCTTTATATACGTGAAGCAACTGTTCAGGAGTGAAGTAGCTACGGCATCTGTACAGCATTCCCAGCTTTCGGGAGGCAGCTTTAGCAATGTTGTGGATGTGCGGCTTCCATGATGTATTAGAGGAAATGGTGAGGCCTAGCATATCTGCTTTAGAATTTGACAAAATGATTGCGTCCTGAAATGTGATTGGTGGGAGATCATCTAATTTGATAAATGCAATTGGTAAATACTGTGTTCTATTATTATTGAATTTAACCAAATTTCTACCTCACCATTCGGAGATGCTGCATAGATCCGTATTGATAGAAGAAACGACATCAGCCCTTGAAAGATATACTGTAGTTTGAGAGTTAGGGGGAAGGGGAAAATGAGAAGAAGAGTCAAGAGTAGAATCATCAGCGTAAGAATGGATAGGATTAGTCGTAGTGTGAAGTAAGTCATTAATAAAAAGAAAGAAGAGAGTAGGTGAAAGAACAGAACCCAGAAGAACACCATTATTGGTAGATAAAGAGCGAGAGATTAATCCCTCGACAACAACTGCCATGGATCGGTTCTGCTACCATTACCAGCATAAGGAACCCTATTGGCTACTGACAGTATTATAGAGTTACTGTATTGATGTGACGTTTCATTTGGGATTCATTATATGTAGTACAGTAAACTACGAGTGAAGAACCAAAACATAAAATACTGTATTGCATAGAAGTATTAATATATAATGTTTATCAGATATGGACGTGTATCTTAAATATTCATATTAATTTTGAATAGTTATTATTTTATTAACGTTTTTTGAAATAGATATAACCATTCATAAATTCTATTACTATCTCTATAGGATCTGTTTTTGTTAAATATTACTTCAACATTTAACATTTATGGGAGTTAATGTTTTAAAATAGAAAAACCCTTCATACACACACACACACATACACACACACACACACACACACACACACACACAAACGCACACACACACACACACAAACGCACGCACACACACACACACACACACACACACACACACACATTGTCAGGCTTACCCGTGGTGGAACTGCCCCGTATGAACACCAACGCTTTTAAAAAATCATAAATAGATAACGTGAAAAAATTGATAGCGCAAAACTCACTAATGGCAACTGTCCCGAAAGGCTGGTCCATGTATAATAATTTGGGCTGTTTTTTTGTGTGTGTCGGGGGGGGGGGGGGGGGGGGGGGGTGTCGTTAATGTTGTTTTTTTTTATTTTATTTTTTAATTTTTTCATAATTTTTTATTGAATTATTTTTGTTCTTTCTCTTTCTTTTTACAATTATTTATCTTTTTTGATTTTTTTTTGTAAGGAAAAGAAAAAAAAAACATACGAATATATTATTTTTTATTTAGTGCGAAAAAACACACACACTTTCACACTCACCACCGTCACTCATGCCTACGACCGTCACTCACACTCACCCCCGTCACTCACACTCAGATCGTCACTCATACTCAGATCGTCACTCATACTCAGATCGTTACTCATACCCACGACTGCCACTCACACTCACAGACCGTCACTCACATTCACTTCACCACCGTCACTCACACACATCACCGTCACTCACACTCACCCCCGTCACTCACACTCAGATCGTCACTAATACTCAGATCGTCACTCATACTCAGATCGTTACTCATACCCACGACTGCCACTCACACTCACAGACCGTCACTCACATTCACTTCACCACCGTCACTCACACACATCACCGTCACTCACACTCACCACCGTCACTCACACACATCACCGTCACTTACACTCACCACCGTCACTCACACACACCACCGTCACTCACCACCGTCACTCACACTCACCACCGTCACTCACCACCGTCACTCACACTCACCACCGTCACTCACACACATCACCGTCACTCACCACCGTCACTCACACACACCACCGTCACTCACACACACCACCGTCACTCACACACACCACCGTCACTCACCACCGTCACTCACACACACCACCGTCACTCACATCCTCAGAAACATTCACCCAGAGAAACAAAGGAGAAAAATGAAGATAAAAATGACAAAAAGAAAGCAAAATAAATTAAAATAAATCGAAATAAAACAAGTTAGAATAAATAATGAAAAATAACAATAAAAACAAAATCACAAAAAAAAAATAACCAAGAGAAAATGAAAGAATTTATATCACCAAAGAAAGTAATTTAAAAGCAATATATCACACAACTAAAATAGCTTTCTTTCTATTAACTTTCCCTTACAATGTCTACAGGATATTGACCAGGGATTCCAACTATTTATTGAAGTAATATTTATCTGAGGTAACAACCGACAGACATACGTGCCTGTGTGGGTGTAAAATGCCCACCGTCCCAAATCTGAGTGTGGCGACGCAGCTGTGTGAGAGGAAAGCCGAGTATTATTGAAATAGCTTCTTATTTATATCTAAAAATTTCGTATTTATTCTCCTGCATATGTTTAATTCTTGTAAAAATCTTATACATATTATTGGAAACATTTGATCTCTTCCTGTAATTTTAATGCTTTTTTTTTATATTTCTGGAATATTTTTGTTTATTCCTCGATGGTTTAATTTTTTTTTTTATACATTTAAGTTTTGTAAAATATCGGAGGAACATTTTTGTTTGGAACTTCTGGCTTATTTATGGAATTTATTATATTGTTCTATATATTGTGTGTTCTTGTGGGAATATGTGATGGAATATGTGTTAGAATATGTTGGATATATGTGTTGGATATTCTGTTTATGTTGGAATATGTTGGAAATATGTGTTGAAATATGTGGCAGGAGATGTGTTATGGACGTGCCCTTTGGACTACTTAATATTAATCAAAGCCTCGGAGGTCAAGGACAAAGGTCAATACTGAAGGTCAATTACAAAGGTCAATGCTCAAGGTACCACAACTCCCCCCCCCCCCCAAAAAAAAAAATAAATAAATAAAATAAAAATCCTTCACTCTATTTTACCAATATCGTCATTTTATCAGTAATTTCATTTCCTTCTTCCTTCTCACCCTTACCGAAGAAGGAATAAAGAATAATTGAGGATTATTGAGTTTCCTCACTTTTATTTAGAGGAAAGCGAAGATGGGAGGAAGAACGGAAATGAGGAGATGGGGGGGAGGGGGGGTGGGGGAGGGAGAGGTGGTGGTGGTGAAGGAGGGGGAGGAGAAAGGGATGATGGTGGTGGTGGAGGAGGAAGAGGAGGAGGAGTAGGTGGAGTATTAGTCACTATCATGAGTCACTGTTATGAGTCACTATTATGAGTCAATAAGATGAGTCACTGTTATTAGACACTGTTATGAGTCACTGTTATTAGACACTGTTATGAGTCACTGTTATGAGTCACTGTTATTAGACACTGTTATGAGTCACTGTTATGAGTCACTGTTATTAGACACTGTTATGAGTCACTGTTATGAGTCACTGTTATTAGACACTGTTATGAGTCACTGTTATGAGTCACTGTTATGAGTCACTATTATGAGTCACTGTAGTCTGTCATTAAGATGCACTTCCTGGTGTTCTAATTAAACGTCTATTACTCATTAATTATATCATATTTACCTTTGTTGGCAGGTAAGTTTATAATACCTTTCTAATTACACTTTAAATTACACAATACAACGATAGATTCTCTCATAATTAGGCGACATAGTTCATAATAAGGCGATACATGTTTCATAATCCCACAATATATTTTTCACAGTTGGGTAATATGTTTTATAATTCCACTGATGAAAATTACAGGATATATTTCGTAATTAGACAATATGTATGCGCTTTATTGTGAGTGTGTGTGTGTGTGTGTGTGTGTGTGTGTGTGTGTGTGTGTGATGAACGTGTAACTATTATCTAAGTATTTATTTTTCAACCTAGAAAGTCATTCACTCACTTTAAACAATTTCACAAAATTACAAAGTCACTCGACCATATTATTTTTTATTAACCTGCCGTAAAATTGATTTATTAAAACAACAGTAACCTATTTTTTTTACGAGAGCATCAACGTCAAATATATATTGAAATAAACGGTTTTCATATTTCTTTGTTGATATTTGACAGCGACGCCGTGTGGAAGCCTATACTATATTTTGATTCACGACTAAATTCACTTAATAACATTGCATGAAAAGATTACAGTGAAAAACCTCTATTTAAGGGACTATATGGAGGGGAAAATCCCTTATATAGAGGATCCGTTAGATGTGAAACCTCCTACTAGTCCTTCTCCCTTTCCCTATCCATTCCCTTCCCCTTTCCCTTTCTCCTTCCATTACCCCTTTCATTTATCCTCCCCTTCTCCGTCCCCATTCATTCTCCTTCCTTCCCTTTCCATTCCCTTCCATTCCCTACTTTCCCCTTCCATTCTCCCTCATCTCCCTTCTTTCCCCTTTCCTCCCTGCCCAACCCTGCCAGACGTGAGGGCAGGGGGCGCTGACAGAGGACATATACCACTACTACACATGTTCATTTCACTCACTGTCAAGGCCCTTATGAGGCAGCAAATCTCCCCGGGCCACCTCATATAACAAACTGGTCTATCAATCCCCAGTTGACGCGTGGGGCAGAAATAGGTCTGGTTGGGTGACTTGAGTTATGACTCTGCCATTTCCTGAGTATGATTATGATGTCCGATATGTTACACTGAGACTCTAACTTAACTCGATACGTTCTCTTAACACTGAGACTCTACCTTAACTTGATACGTTCTCTTAACAATGTGACTCTACCTTAACTAGATACGTTCTATTAACACTGAGACTCTAACTAGATACGTTCTCATAACACTGAGACTCTAACTAGATACGTTCTATTAACACTGAGACTCTAACTAGATACGTTCTCATAACACTGAGACTCTAACTAGATACGTTCTCTTAACACTGAGACACTACCTTCACTAGATAGGTTCTCTTAACACTGAGACTCTAACTAGATACGTTCTCTTAACACTGAGACACTACCTTAACTAGATAGGTTCTATTTAACGCTCGCTAGGAAATAAAAAAATTAACGTAGGATTCTCTTAACATCACCCAGGGTACCAAATTACACAGCAGCTCACCTGAACTACAATAGATACATTATAAGTGCGTCAGTTAGCAGAGAAAAAAAATAGATAAAATGTAAATCTCTGTAAATCTCGCTTCTGATGCTTTGAGCCGCAGTATGAATAATCCAACGTTGACTGTGATTAATAATACGATGAAAGGATCTGTCCGAACAACACACAGACACACTGACAGAGAGAGAGAGAGAGAGAGAGAGAGAGAGAGAGAGAGAGAGAGAGAGAGAGGTGTGAAAGGCTGGTCATGGGTAAACAAACCTCATCCGCTTTCACGAACTTCACCACCCATGGCTACTGTCACTGAATATAGATAAGAGGCAGATTATCCCTCTTTTCCAACACTTTCTCTCTCTCTATCTCTTGTCTCTATGTCTACGTTTAATAATAATCTTCGTGTTTGTCAATTTACTTGTTTTCGCTTGTCTGTTTATCTGGAATTCTGCTTATTTATGTTACCACTGAGTTAATCATATGCCTGGCAGTGGTATCGTGAGCTGCCGAACACTGTGGAGAGGTTCTCTTTGTTGATAAGTCCTCATCACAGGACATTTAGTCTGAGATAGATAGATAAAGATAGATTAGACAGGCAGACAGAGAGAGAGAGAGAGAGAGAGAGAGAGAGAGAGAGAGAGAGAGAGAGAGAGAGAGAGAGAGAGAGAGAGAGATAATCATACAGGCTCCCATGCAAACGTCACCCAAAAATGAAAATAAATGGACCTGCATCACTGCGAAATCCTTATGAATGTCGACAGCAACACACAAATATACACTCATTCTCCCGTTGAAAGCAGCAATGTAAATTAATCTGTATATAGCATATTTTCAACACTGGACTGCAGACCTAAGCAGAGAGAAGGACAGTCGACATCTCATCCAGGCTGTAACATAACTTCTGTGCTGTTGCTTCTGTTCGGATAGCATCTCCGCCAGAGTCTGGCGTAGAAGCATCTTGAACTTGGTCCCATCCCACCAGAGATTGTGGACACCAGAGGAGTGAAGCTGCCTTGATCAACGTTCTGAATTCTCTCCCCTATGCCCTTATCTTGTCGTTCTCGTTCCTTCTGTGTGCAGCATCAAAAGCTAAGTTACGGTGACATGCGGCCATGGGATAAAAAATCCTGATGTCAAAGAAGGCTTGCTGTCCCCGCGTCCAGAATCCTCGAGCACTGACGTCAACACGGGCTTCGTTGGATGTGTTTGAAGTCCTATATTGGAAATTCTCACCGTCCAATGGAAGGAGGGTCGGTTCTACCCTAACATCACGACAGATTTCCTTCAACATATTTGCTGTGAGATCCCTTACTTCGTCATGCCTCATGCATACGAAGCCCCCTTTCTTGCACACCCTGGCGTGATCGCCGTCATAGGAAGGGCCACACACGCATTGGGAGGGCAAACCTTCTACTGGCCTACCGTACCTTAGAGCAATGGCATCTGTAAATTCTTGTTTATTGAGACTGAAACCATTTGCCCTTATGGGTAACGTAGTTAACCAGTTCGAGGCGCCCACCTCCTGCGCTATAGCTACTTTTATTTCTCAAATTCTCTGGTACTTGCAGCATCAGTTGCTGCAACTTATCACTTTGGCCGTGCTGTCGTTCTGTCCTAGGTTGCGGTGACATGCGGCCATGGGATCGAAAATCTTTATTTAACTGCCGAATGGTTCGACAATTAGATGACTTTACATTTTAAGGGAGAGAAACCTACAACGTTGACGCACTCAATCTGTATTGGTTGATATGGTCAAAACCTGTGAGGAATGAGACACTCGTTAACTATTGATTACATTCCATTATATGTATACATTATACGTCAGTTAATAGATACAATATTCTGTGTAATATGCCTTAGTTCCCAACATTTCACCACAACACACACAGTCACTGTTCTTTCACTCACGTGTGCGGGCTTATAGGTTCACTTAACTCCTAGTATCGGTCTAAGTAACTCCTGTAGTGGCTAGTGTTTGTACTCAAAACATCTGGCCGATGCTGCCTCAGTGCCAGCTAGAGCGACCAACACCTCCCACACATCTGGCGAGGTCACAGGTCGGGACCTGCCATGTGTTTTATCGTCTAGGGCCGAGACGATAGCGCCATCATCTCCTCGCTTAGTAAACAACAACACTTTCTTTTTACTTTTATTACGCTCCCATAAGTGCAATAACAATGAGCGAGGGCGGCGATAACACTTATGTCAAAGAAGGCTCGCTGTCCCCGCGTCCAGAATCCTCGAGCACTGACGTCAACACGGGCTTCGTTGGATGTGTTTGGAGTCCTGTGATGGAAATTCTCACCGTCCAATGGAAGGAGGGTCGGTTCTACTCTGATATCATGGCAGATTTCCTTCAACATATATGATGTGAGATCCCTTACTTCTACTACTACTACTACTACTACTACTATCATCATTATCATTATACACAAAAGCGAATTATACTGTATATATACCCGTCTACCCAATACGACTGGTAACCCTAAGGAACCACTTCAGTACCATTACGTAACATGATTGGTCTTACCATTACATAAAACGAATCCCTCCAAGCTTTACACCGTCAGGAGGAGAGTCACTTCACCATATAGACTCACTACATTAATCCCAAGTGGATAAGTTTAGTCAAGACAGAAGACGCATCAGGCTGTTGAAACTTATAAGGATAGACTCAGCATCAAATACAGGATTGACATATAGCTAAATGCAAAACAGAACTCCATTGAACTTAAAAAAGCTAATCAACAAAAAGTATTAAATCCAGTTGAAAGAGAATCGTATACCATAATGGCGAGACATCTTACGGCGGACCTGAATTTATTCCATTTATTGACGACAACACGAAGCATTGGACTCTAAACTGGTGTGTTTTAGTATCATGTTGAATGGATGGGAGACAATGTGGGGGATAAACGGCTCAATGGATAAGTAGAGAGTAAACGTGGTGTAAAGAGGGTTAAGGAGAGAGAGGGAGAGAGAGAGCTGTGAGGGGCAGGTGATGAGTGCGTATCATTAGTTAGTGGGGAGGGAGTGAGGAAATGCATATTCACACGTACACGTATGAGCTTTACACACACACACACACACACACACACACACACACACACACACACATACATGCATACATACATACATACATACATTCATACATAAGGGGCAGAGGCACACATAAGTAAAAATAAACACAGACGGACAGACGGACAGACAGACATACATACAGACAGACAGACAGACAGACAGACACACACACACACACACACATAAGCGCTACTAACAGGTGCACTAGATCAATACACAGGTGTACACAAGTCAAAGATCACCTGAGTGAGTATTAAACAAGTGAGTCATTATTATTATTATTATTATATTAACATTATCATTATTCCCATTACTATCATTATCTATTATTATTGTTATCGTCATTATCACATGTGTCTCTATATCTACTAACAGCCCTTATCTCTCTCTCTCTCTATCTCTCTTTTTCTCTCTTTACAGCTGGTTCCTCGTATCTCTGGCCGTAGCTGACCTGCTGCTGTTGGTGTTATGTGTGCCTCTTGAGACGCTGCAGTACTTCCTCTGGACGCCTCACCTCTCCCTGCCTGTGTGTAAGCTGTCATCCTATTGTGAATTGCTGTCAGCTGTCGCCTCTGTCCTCAACCTGACAGCTGTTAGTCTGGAGAGGTGAGCAGTGAGGGAATGTTTTTTTTATGGGGGTGGTTGTTGTTGAGTCTGTTCTTTTTTAATTTCTTCTTTTGTTATTCTTCTTTGATTATTTTCTTGTTTTTGTTATTTTTCTTTGATTATTTTCTTGTTTTTGTTATTCTTCTTTGATTATTTTCTTGTTTTTGTTATTCTTCTTTGATTATTTTCTTGTTTTGTTATTCTTCTTCTTGTTTTTGTTTTTCCCCTTGTTCTTGCTTTTCTTTTTCTTTTTGCTTTTGTTCTTGTTCTAAATGTCCTTGTTCTTGCTATTCTTATTCTTTGCCTGTTTTTGTCACTATGTTTCTCTATCGTTCACACACACACACACACACACACACACACACACACACACACACACACACACACACACGTCAAAAAGGAACAAGATTTCTACAGAGTTTCACTTCGTATTTACAAAATAAATACCAGCCGATACAACATATTTACTCAGCTCTCAGAGTTACGAGTGATGAAACACACTGGAAACATAGGAGAACATTTGTATTGTAGAGGTATACTTAGCACCAGAGACCAGCTATATTAAAAAAAAGAAGAAAAAATAATTAAAATATCTGTAGGAGGTCATAAAATCCTTATCAAATACGTATTAATATTTCGAAACAAGAAAACAACTACTCACATCATCCAACCTCAAAAGAGTTATCTAAAAAAAAATATATATATCTAGACATCAAAACGGCATTAGAAAACAAGACAATACGAACTCAGAAGCCCCCAGAGATTCGTGGTATCGAGAACTCAGTGGGAAGTAGTGTGTGAGATGAAAGAAAACGTGGTCTCAGTATAGAAAGTGGAGTTAATTAATGTGCTTTCTCTTGACAAACAAAGATAAAAACACGATATACTTTCTTTGTTATGTGTTTGTTTGAGAGGAATACTTTCTTTTACTATCTATTTCACTTTGATAGTTCATTTCTCGCTTTCTTTCTCACTCTCTCACACCCTTTCTAACTTTCTAACTGCTTTTACTCTTTTCCATTTATTTCTCTTTTAAACTAGTTCTCTCTCTCTCTCTTTCTCCAAATTAATTTTCTTTTTTATTTCCCTTCCTTTCCCCCTCCCCCCCCACCCCTCCCTCCCCCCTCCCCCCTCCCCCCCCTCCCCCCCACCCCTCCCTCCCCCCTCCCCCCCCCCACCCCTCCCTCCCCCCTCTCCCCCCCTCCCCCCTCCCCCCTCTCCCCCCCCTCCCCCCCACCCCTCCCTCCCCCCTCCCCCCTCTCCCCCCTCCCCCCCACCCCTCCCTCCCCCCCTCCCCCAATCTGCCGTGTCTTGCATTATGTGACTCTGCTCCAACCCAACTCGTATTGTTGACATTTCTTTGTACATATCCTAGCACTCAGACACATTATACTGTAGTCTAGTGTGGACAATGCTCGGAGAACGTCCTATTCTAAGAGTTTATTCAGAACACGTGAAACATGAAGAATTAGATTAATTTTTTTTATTTAAATATTTTTTTTTTTTTTGGGTAAGGGAGGATTTGTTATTTTTCTTAGTTTTCTTTGATCTTTCTTTGTTTTATATTTTTGTTGTTGTAGTTAGAGGGATTATTATTATCATTTTATTATTATTATTATTATCACAAAGATATATTGCACATTAAATCAACAATACTTATAAGTGCTGTAAAAGTCGCGTGTAATCTGCTTTTACTGTCGTGACGTGTACTTCTGATCCCTTACAATCCTTCACTAATGCTATTGGATTCTCCTTCAACGTTTCGTCTTTGTTTTCTGAACCTGTCAACACTCCGGCGTCCCAAACGTTTATTTCCTCCACCTACCCAACGTCTCTGAGGGGTTTTACGATCTTGCCAGAGTTTAATAAGAGCGACCGTGTGTGTGTGTGTGTGTGTGTGTGTGTGTGTGTGTGTGTGATATATCTAAAGATGAACCTTACAGTCAATATGTACTGTACCTTACCTTTGTACCTGCATAAATATACCAACACACATAAAAATAACCTCTGTGTACCGTTACTATTACTTTATTCCCCTGTGTGTACCTGTACCATATTACGAACGTACCTGACGCCCTCTCTCTCTCTCTTTCTCACTCACTCACTCTCTCGCTCTCTCTCATGCACAGGTACATCGTCATTGTCTACCCTATGAGGTCACGTACCTTCTGCACGCTCAGTAACTGCAGGAGAGCCATCATCGGTGTCTGGTGCGTCTCTCTGGTTCTCTCTGTACCTGCCGGCATAACACAGGTGAGTTAGAGAGATATTTCACCGTAACATAGGAGAATTAACGATATATTTCACCATGACATAGGAGAATTAACGATATATTTCACCATAACATAGGAGCATTAACGATATCTTTCACCATAACATACACGAGATCGGGAAAAATTTCATCATCACAAATACAAACTACATAACGTAATTAATATCTGGGATAATTAAGTAATGTTATGTGTAATTGAGATGAATTTGTCATGAGAACAAATCCATTATATTGCTGAAGGAAGGAGGAGAGGAGAGGAGAGGAGAGAAGAGGAGAGGAGAGGAGAGGAGAGGAGAGGAGAGGAAGTGAGGAGAGGAGTAGATCAAGGAGAGAGAAAAAGAGTAAGTGAAGAAGAGTAAGGAAAGAGAAAGGAAAGGGGTGAAGAGAGAGGAGAAGAGGAGTAAGGAAAAAAATAAACTATCGATGAAAACCGAGAGAGGTGGAAAAGAGAAGAGAAGGAGGGGGGAGGCATAAAACGAGGAATGAAAACAAGTGAAGCAGAGGCGATTTACTTTAAGAGAGAGAGGAGAGAGAGAGAGAGAAAGAGAGAGAGAGAGAGAGAGAGAGAGAGAGAGTGAGAGAGAGAGAGAGAGAGAGAGAGAGAGAGAGAGAGAGAGATAAAAATGCACACAAACACTCAATCTATCTATCTATCAATCTATCTATCTATCTGTAGGTATAGTTAAATTGGCACTCTCTTGGTACGTTAGTTCCGGGTCGCCTAACAAGGAATTTCAACGGGATATTTTTCGGCTTTGGGAATCTTTTTCACCTCCGACCTCTGATATTTTTCAAAACAAATTTACATCTACTCATTTAAATCTATATAAAATGAAATAAAAATCTGAATATTAGATCTAAGTGTTTTTTTTTTAAATCTGAATTAAATGATTTTAAGTTAAATCTGAAATCTGAATCCTCTTTTGTTACTTTATTGACGTGTGTGTGTGTGTGTGTGTGTGTGTGTGTGTGTGTGTGTGAGAGAGAGAAATTATGAGTTATTATGAGTATTGGATCCTTTTGAGTTGTTATTTCTGAGCTGTGAAATAATTCTAATAATTTTCTTTCTTATTTTTTATCTTCGATTATTTTTATTTTATTTTTTATTAAACTCTTTATTTATTTATTTTTCCCTCTGTTTTTATTATTATCTACCTTATATGTCTCTTCTTATGTCTGTTTCTCTTTTCGTTACTTTCTCTCTGTCTCTTTTATTCTCTTTCTATCTGTCTCTTTTATTCTCTTTCTATCTGTCTCTTTTATTCTCTTTCTCTCTGTCTCTTTTATTCTCTTTACATTTTGTCTCATATTCTCTTTTTCTCTCTATCTTTTGTTATCTATCTCTCTATCTTCTTTCAGTCTCTGTCATTTTTGTTTCCTCCCTCTCTATACACAGCTCTCTCCCTCTCTGTCTCTCTCTCTCTTACTTATTCTTCGCATTTTCCTCTTCTCTCTCTCTCTCTGTCTCTTTCTCTCCAGTTTCACTTCCTCTTCCTCTCTTTCTCTCTTTTCCATCATTCGTTGTTATTAAAGCTACCGTCCCTTCTCACTTTCCCACAACCAACTGCAACCATAAGAATGTCTGAAATATGAAAGAGTGAAGGAGTTGGTCTGTTGTATTCTGTATTTTGAGTTGAAATATTTGAGGGAAGAACGTGCTTAACTTATTTAAAGCTACAACGTTTGGAACCAAGAAGTATATGGCCTGTATCTTGTATTTTCAGCTAAAATACAGAACTTACTACAGTTATATACTGACTTGTAACGTTTGAAAGCAATAAGTATTAGAGTTGTCTTTTAAACACGAAGTATTTCATCTATATACCGTATTGTGAGAAGTGTCTTCAAAATATATATATATTTGTTTTTAATGGTGATTAGCCCACCAGGGCAAGGTCAATGACCCACATCAGGACCAGGGGGCGAAAATAATAATAATAATAATAATAATAAAGGCCCATATAAAAAATATCAATAGTGAGAAACAATATACAGTATGTATGTTGTGTTGTCAAGGTAAGAGAAACAATTGAGACCCTGCAATTGTGTGTAAATGAGGCAGAAAGACAAATGAGCAACCTGGGACTTGGTCACAATTTTCGTGATGCCATATGGCAGCAGGGTCTACAGGGTCAACCATTAGACAACACATGTTTCCAACTCTTCCCAGGCGGTAGTACCTCCCTGTTTGGTAGCTGCAGACGTGACTAACGCTCAGGTAACGGTTAGGTGCTCTGGTTAAAGGTCGTGATCCAATTTAGGTAAATGTTTTGTTGACAAGACTGGTGGGTGGATTTTTTTTTTGATATGCAAATTAGGTCCTTCCTATGCATTAATGACACTTTTGATGTGGTCTCTCTCTCTCTCTCTCTCTCTCTCTCTCTCTCTCTCTCTCTCTCTCTCTCTTTATCTATCTTCCCTTTCGATTACTTCATTTTCGTAGATGTTATTGCCTTTATATTTCTTTCTCTGCCTTTCTCCCCCTACTCTCTCTTTTTCCCATCCTCCCCTCCGTTCCTCTCTTCTTCCCTGTGTCTTTTTGCTGTTCTTTCTTTTCTTTCCTTCCTCTCTCTCACTCTCATTTATCTTCTCTCCCATATGTCTTTCTCTCACTCTGCCTCCCAGCTTTCCATTTCTCACTATCTTCTTTTCACTCTCTTTACTCCACTCTCTCCCTTTCAAATTCCCTCCCTCCCTCCCTCTCTCCCTCCCTCCCTCTCTCCCTCCCTATGTCCGTTTCACTCTCCCTCTTCCTCCCACCCCCCCCTCTACCTCCCCCCTCCCCCCCTCCACAATCTCCCTCAATCTTGTCACAATAATGGAATTTCTATACAATCTTGATGTCCCCAAAAAGTCAAAAAATCAACAGAGGAAAAAACATTTATCCACGTTCAGCCTCGTGTGTGTGTGTGTGTGTGTGTGTGTGTGTGTGTGTGTGTGTGTGTGTTACCTCGACAGATACACTAAGAACTTCAAGTCTGGATAAAGTTTGAGAAATAAAGACGATTAAAAAAGACTTAACTATCGACAAGTTTTGAGTTCACAGACAGACAGACAGACAGAGGATAAGAAAATATACAGCTTGTACCTAATCGTATTTCTAAGGTTCCCTGATGCTTACATGAGTGTTACCTTCCCTCTACACGGTCAAATAAGTCCCCTACCTTCCCTCTACACGGTCAAATAAGTCCCCTACCTTCCCCTACACGGTCAAATAAGTCCCCTACCTTCCCCCTACACGGTCAAATAAGTCCCCTACCTTCCCTCTACACGGTCAAATAAGTCCCCTACCTTCCCTCTACACGGTCAAATAAGTCCCCTACCTTCCCTCTACACGGTCAAATAAGTCCCCTACCTTCCCCTACACGGTCAAATAAGTCCCCTACCTTCCCCTACACGGTCAAATAAGTCCCCTACCTTCCCTCTACACGGTCAAATAAGTCCCCTACCTCCCCCTACACGGTCAAATAAGTCCCCTACATCCCCTACACGGTGACATAATCCCCAGTGCGTGACGTGGCCTTCTAGACCGGACTCAATGGCACATAACTCAGCCTCTACAGATGACCGCGGGAGCCGTTATGATCTTCACCGTCTCGATAAGAAACTTGGTCTCCTTACTAGTTTGGCTGTTACCACCCCTTCCCTCCCCCTAGTGCCTGATATTGACTGCTCTCTCTCTCTCTCTCTCTCTCTCTCTCTCTCTCTCTCTCTCTCTGGTCAGAACTACTTACAGTTTTTAGGTTGAGAGTTGTATTACGATGTTGAAATATGGATGAATTGGAGTTTGTTTTGATTTAACCTAACCTAATCTAACCTAATCTAACCTAACCTAACCTGCTGAAGAAGGAGGGATGGATGGAGGGAAGGAAGTAGGGAGAGAAAGATCAGAGGAGGAATAGAAGGAAGAGGAGAAGGAAAGAGGAGGACGAGAAGTAGGTGGGGGATGAGGAAGAGGCGGAAGAGGGGGAGGAGAGGAAGGAGAAAGTGGATGAATAATTCAATAATGAAAAAAGATGGAAAGATCATATAGGGAGATGATGAGTTGGCTTATGAGAGAGAGAGAGAGAGAGAGAGAGAGAGAGAGAGAGAGAGAGAGAGAGAGAGAGAGAGAGAGAGAGAGAGAGAAATCACCTCCCCTTTCCCATCCCTTCTCATAACCTCTCGCTAGATTTAGCATAATTCCGAAATTTGGTAGCAAGAAGTGCTAGAAATGTCTGCTCCAACTACCATTACTATAGCAGTCTGAGTGTGGATGGTCCGTGTACCGCGTGTAATGGGAGGATGGGGTCATATTTTACCTGTAATTGGGTAATAGGGAGGACTATTTCCCCCCCTTCATATCACCTATTTAGTGATTATGTGACACCAATGTTGACCTTTTTTTCTCACTTCACAGTATGGAAAGAGAAATGTTTTAACGTAAAGGAATTAATTGGTATCATTATTTAAATTGGTTGATAGATTAGACAGACAGACAGATAGACAGACAGACAGATAGACAGACAGACAGACAGACAGACAGACAGACAGACAGACAGACAGACAGACAGATAGATAGACAGATAGATAGATAGATAGATAGATTAAATAGATTAGATAGATTAGATAGATATAGATAATTTTAAAACTCTACGATTTCAATAAAGAATAAAGTTAATTAATAAATATGCAGATAAAATTAAATAAAAATGATTATATACTTAATACGATACGCAATGAAATTTAACAGGTGAGGAGATCCAGGTGTTGTGTTTTGCACTAGGAAAAACTAATTAAGACATCTGAAGGGATGAGAGGCTTCACAGGCAGTTGTTTTCACTAATTAGTTGTTGTTTTTCTCTTGGATGAACTACGTTATTTATCACATTTAGATGATTCTTGGTATACTTTTGAGATGCTGAGTTGCATACATATATACATACATAAATACATATGTATACTGCTTTATGCACACACACAATACGAACACACAGTATGCCGTATATATATACTCACAACACACATACATAATACTGTACGGGGTGGTTCCTCTTGATATGCTCAGCAGTTTTCAGACTCAAAAGTTTGGTCAGATGGCACACTGGACACTACTGTCTACCAACAAGATGGGGCGCCATGTCACTATGTAAACAGTGTTGGGATGTGCAGTAGCTAAAACAACTATCTGTGCATACTTTGTGGGAAACAATATGAGACCATGGACGATAATTTGGGTATATGAGGGCTGTCACTAGTCGCACGTAAGATTTCGGAGCATATCGACCCCCCACCTGCATAGACAGGTGTTTCAGCTACTGTACCTTGATCACCTTTTGGCAAGACGCTGGGCTGGACGAGGTGGACACAGACCCTGGGTGTGGGTTACCGTCTCCGGCTTTGACCACCATTAATTTCTTTTTGCATAAGAGCTTCATAAAGTCTCTTGTTTACAAAATGAGAGTAACAGGTCTACAAGATTCTAAAACCCGTATTGGAGCAGTAGTTAGGAAAATAACTACTGATATACAGCCAGATGTGTTCCAAAATACAATGGTTTGGTTTGAGATTTCTAGAGACATGGATGGTGATCACGTTAACTCTTCATCCTAATGTTTATATATGAATATATCATTTAAATAACCATTTTATAGCATTACTTAACTACCTACCTTAAATCACTACGGTTATTTCGATTAGATAGGTAGGGTCTTTTGCACCACCCTGTATATTCTGGGACACTGAGAAGAAATAAATTAATTATACCTTTAACTGGATCTGTCAGTGAGTTATGATGCGGAAATTATCCCAAGGACAAATACGGACACCAATACGCTTGAGAGAGAGAGAGAGAGAGAGAGAGAGAGAGAGAGAGAGAGAGAGAGAGAGAGAGTTACTGGCAACATATCCAGCCAGCTATCACCAATACATGTCTCTTCGCTAGGCGGTGGATGGAAAACCAATAGTGGCCTTCTCAACTTCCCTCAGAGTTTAGGAGCAGACGCGAAATTCAAGATTAGTCAAGGGTAATACGAGGGGGAGAGAGAGAGAGAGAGAGAGAGAGAGAGAGAGAGAGAGAGAGAGAGAGAGAGAGAGAGAGAGAACCCATATAACGGATAGTTTATATAAATCTTTCCCTTATAAAATAATATATACAAACTAATTTATATATATTAATTCAATTCACTTAAAATACTACATAATATTTTACTCTTCTTCAAGGTATTTATCGCTATATAATGACTAGTATTAAGACGCATCTGACAGAAGTGTTGAGATACTTACAAACTGTTTATCATGAGCGTGTTTATCAGGTGATTATCTGGGAGTGTCGTTAAGGTTAAAGGTAATGAGTTTGTTTGGGGATTGTCTGTGTGTATGTTTGGTTTGGTTAGGTTAGGTTTTCTATAAAGGTTTACTGTCATGTATGTATGTATGTATGTATGTATGTATGTATGTATGTACTGTATATGTGTATGTATGTATTAATAAAATTAAATTAATTGCCATCAAGCCATTCATCATCACCACTACCATACACCACCACCATCCTTCACCACCACCACCACCACCTTACACCACCACCACCATCCTTCACCATCACCACCACCACCATCCTTCACCATCCTTCACCATCACCACTATCACTTGTCGGTTCACTAATGCCGTGTTGTTTATCTTGGCTGGGTGACGTCCAGTGTTGGTGACAGCTGGGAGGACACGACAGGGTAGAGGGTCTGTGTTTGGGGCCCTGTTATACCCCTCTTACACCATACCAGCAGTACGTGTATATTTCTGGGACCACTAGTCTTATTATGTATACAGTATAGGTGAAGGTACAGTACAGGTAATGTATACAGGTATGAATGCAAACACACGTATAGGTATGGATATAAACACAGGTACACCAATTAACACTAAAATAACTAACTATTGTGAATTAACTATATAAAAAATAATAAAATATATACGACAAGTTGACTATATGAAAACTAATTATCAATAACAAATTATATACCGAGTTAACTACAGGGAAAGGTAATTGATTATTAATATATTTAATTACGGGGGACCAGTTATTAAAGATAAAGAAATGTTTAATTCGTTCAGGGATCACCAAGAGGCCGCCGCGACAAAATGAGTCCTTGAGTGAATGTCGCTAAGAGACAGCTAATGTGTGTGACGTTTTGATGGCAAGTATTTTAACGTGTGCGAGGAGAGAGAGAGAGAGAGAGAGAGAGAGAGGCTATCCAGTTATATATAGTGTTACAGCGTGGGAGAGACTAGAAGAAAGAAAGAAAGAAAGAGAGAAAGAAAGAAAGAGAGAAGAAGAAGAAGAAGAAGAAGACTTTGTATTATTGTGTCATTTTTTAGCTCTATTCAGTAAGACGTGACCTATTTACTGAGAGAGAGAGAGAATGACCTAGTTTGCTTACTGTAACTGTTATACTGTATGTAAGTTGATGTGATCTTATTATGTACACACACACACACACACACACTTACGTTATTTCGTGTTAAAAACGTTTCGTTGGGTTCTTGATGACGTAAGTGGCAGACAGACTGACGGATGGCAGAAAGAAGTTTGAAGATAGCGGACCTCAGCGTGTAGTGGGAAAGGGGGGGGGGGTGGTGTGGTGGTTGGTGGTGTGGTGGTGAGTGGTGGTGGACCTCAACGTGTAGTGGGTTGGTGGTGGTGGTGAGGGTTAGTGGCGATAATGGTTAAGTGATCGTACTCGGGGGTTAAATCATCGTACTCAAGGTGGTTAAATCATCGTACTCAAGGTGGTTAAGTCATTGTACTCAGGGGTTTAAAATACTCTCAATTCACACTCTTAAGGATTTCACATCTCGTCTCTCAGCGTCTCTATCTCAGGCCACACCCAACGCTATCCTCTCAGCTCAAGACGTGTGTGAAGTTTAAATTGGGGGCCCATCACAGATTTAGGGGAAGCATTGTTTTCCTATCTGTCAAATTTTAGCATTCTCTCTGTCTCTCCCTGTCTCTCTCTCTCTCTCTCTCTCTCTCTCTCTCTCTAATCACTTACATTCACAGTCAATAGTGCCAGTATGATTAGTTAATGGTTCGTCAGGCGCTGTTGAGTGCCTGATGAACGATACGGCCTCTTTCTGCCTGTCATGTCATTTACCCAAACAACAGAAGCATTGAAACACAAACAAACCAAACAACACCAACCTTTACCCAAACAACATTGAACACAAACAAGGTAAACAACTAGCCTGCTTGTAAGGAGGCAATGAGAACTACAAAAGCAATCCCAGTTGTTTATATATCATGGTGTATATAAAGTGTTGCGCTTCTGGGAACTTGGTTGAATGTGTTGATGTGATACCAGGATAGAGAGAGAGAGAGAGAGAGAGAGAGAGAGAGAGAGAGAGAGAGAGAGAGAGAGATCAACAGGATTTATCAACATCATGTCAACAGGGTGAGTTTACTGTCAAGAGTTGGTAAAGCAACCTCAATAATATTTATTTTCATCCACTAGAAACAGACTGGGTGATGGATGGATGGATGGATGGGAAAATTAGATAGGTAGATAGATATACCGACAGATAATGAATATATGAATTAGGAATTGTACAGGACGTGAGAATGAGTTAGTCTGGCTGAGTGGTGACGCGGGAAGGAAGTTGGGAAGGGAAGAAGATATTTAATTCCTGGTTATGTAAAAGATAATTTAATTAAAATTCGTATCCAGTGATTAATTTACGAAAGACGGAAGTATAAATTCCTTCAGATAAAAACAGACAAATAAATAAACAGACAGTGTCGGATATATATTTATACTCAGACGGGAAGCAAATAAAAAAAAATACTGAAGCATAAAACGTATTTAACTAAGACCAAGTGTTGATATCTCTCACATCACCATTTAATTACGGTAATGGAGAGTAAGAGCGACATATCGTCCATGTTTTATTCAACGGAAGGCAGTATTGTATATTTTTTCTCTCACTTTCTTTTTCTCTCTTTCTCTCTTTCTCTCTTTCATGGTTTCTCTCATAGGAACCTGTTTTAGGAGAACTTAAAGGTGATGATCTAATGGCAATGTAGTGGCAGAGTGGATACAGAGCTCGCATCTTATATTATGGGTCAATGGTTCTTCTCTGAGGCACCTCGAGTCCACCCAGCTGTGAATGGGTCCCTAATTTTACAGTTGAGGAAATGAAGGCGGTCGAGTGAGGTTTCGGTCACACTACTGATGCTAAGTGGCTTAGTAATTAGTGTATTGTAAGTACGTCGGCTGTTGATTACCACTTAGAACTAATTTAATTGGAGCTAAATTTCTAAAATACTAATTAACTCCTATTTAATTAGTACCTACATTAGCAAAACCTCTTTAAACACAATTAAGTTCGATTTAATGAGTACCTACATCAGTAAGCCCTTTCAAAACAACAGAATCAAGACCTCTTTACGTGGAATAGAACTTTTATCACCAGTCCAAACGAAATAATCAACACACTCTCCTAATTAGGTGGATATATCAGGTGATTAATTTGCCTTTTAAAAGAGTCAAATCACATTAAGATCGGCTATTTACCTCGTGATTAGTGGGATAATTGAGTACAGGTGAGTGGATGAGCTGTATTAACACGGTTATATAGACAAACATTAAAGTATACATAGGTACATATACACACACAGGTAGACATACATACTTACATACATACATACATACATACATACATACATATACATCCTTGATCACCGGAGGATCAAGACCTATCAGGCACTGCTCCAGCTGCTCCCCCCCCTCCCCTTGGTCCCTCTCCCCGACCCATCCTCACCACCGGGATATCAACATAATCAAAAGTGACAATTTCGTTTCGGAAAGAAGTGGGATCAGTGTTGAACAGTGATGAACAGTGTTTAAGCCAGTGAATTCAGCACTAGACAGTACCAGTGAGAGCAGTGACCCACCAGTGAGATAAGCACCCCTGGGAACCATCCTCTGACCAGACGGTGTTAATCACTCCACCTTGGGAGCAACATTGGGCGAGCTTTACACCTGACTACGAGATAACACAACACCACCCAGCAGAGGGTGAGGTACTGTGACACCACCCCACACCACCCAGCAGAGGGTGAGGTACTGTGACACCACCCCACACCACCCAGCAGAGGGTGAGGTACTGTGACACCACCCCACACCACCCAGCAGAGGGTGAGGTACTGTGACACCACCCCACACCACCCAGCAGAGGGTGAGGTACTGTGACACCACCCCACACCACCCAGCAGAGGGTGAGGTACTGTGACACCACCCCACATCACCCAGCAGAGGGTGAGGTACTGTGACACCACCCCACACCACCCAGCAGAGGGTGAGGTACTGTGACACCACCCCACACCACCCTGTGTCTCCATGACCACGTGAAGTTCTTCATATCAACACCCGAGGACGAGTCACTACACCACGTGAACACCACACCACCCAGTGTAAACTAAAATTATTTGTATGTTCAATTCATGCTCCACATACACACAGCCTGAGGTAACAATGGGTGCATAGGCTGTAGGTTAATCCTATCCCGTGACGTCAGTGGGTTCTGAAGAGCCATTGGTTCTTAGGGTGTGACGTCACCGAATGCTCATTGGTTTGCTAGATACGATGTTATTTATTTGCTGTGGCGCTATTGGGCGTCATTACGTGTAACGACCGAGTTTTGTTGATATTATTGTTTTATATTGTGACGTCACCGAATTCCGTTGATATGATTTGGCGTTATGGAGTGACGTCATCGAATTCTGTTGATATAATTGGGCGTTATAGTGACGTCACCGAGTGCTGTTAATATCATTAGTTGTTTTGATACAGTGTCATTTGATGCCTCAGGGCTATTGGGTTATATGATACACTGGATATGTTTCCTCTAACCCTTCATCTTCTCCCCCACAGGACGTCTACTCCATGACGTACTTCAACGCCACCCACAGCGTGACGGTGTACCACTGCGCGACGGACGGTGACCACGGCATGATGTTCGCTGTGTACCGCCTCGTCATCGTGTTCCTCCTGCCGGCGATCTTAATGTCTATCTTCTACGCCAGGGTGATCAAGGCTCTCTGGGTGTCTACCAAGAAGATGACCGCCATGACCCGCGTCTACAGGTCAGTTCCGAGGGTTCAGAGGTCACTTAAGAGGTCAAAGAACCGGGAGGTCGGAGGTCAAAGATGAATAAAATAAGAACCCGGATCTATAGGTCAGTTTCAGAGGGTAATGGGTCAAAGGTGAGAGTTATAGATCAATTTCGGAGGTCACAGCGATGGTGAGAGGATGTGAGCGGGTCAGACAGGGTCACAGCTCGGACTCAAAAGGTCATGACGAAACCATAACAGCTGGTGTTTGTTTACATGTGATCAGCTGGCCGTAGCGTAAAGTACTTATGAATGAACAGACGTCAACAACAAAGTACACATAACGAGGTGAGTACAGTACATAGATACACTCACAGTACACAGATACACTCACAGTACACAGATACACTCACAGTACATAGATACACTCACAGGAACCTTTAGTTAACTTGTATACTATATTAAGTAATTTTAGGACAGTCACAATACCTGGTAATTTACAGACAGACAGACAGACAGACAGACAGACACATTATATCTAGTAATTTACGAACAATCATTGTACTAAACCTGGTAATTAAGAGACACAGTAGATTTGATTAATTAATTTCACTTTTTAAAACTTTCATAATTATACCTAATGTGTTAAATATATACACGTAAATTAATTAAAATACATATACGGATAAATTAACTATATGTCATCGAAAAATAATGCCCAGAAGTTTATATAGAATAAGATAAAATCTGGGTATTATTTTTCCTAGATGAGTTAAGTAATCTGTAAGTAATCTGTCTTCAGGAATTACTGGTATTTTGTTATGTTGTGGGGCGGACTGTTGAAAATTGCTCGGTGTAAAATTCCCAGAGCCAATCCTATGTCTTTTTTTTGGTTTTTCTTTTAATATATCATGAGGAGGAGGAAAAGGAGGAGGGGGAAGAGAAGGAGGAGGAGGACGAGGAGGAGGAGGGGGAAGAGAAGGAGGAGGAGGCGGAAGAGGAGGAGGAAGAGGAGGAGGAGGAGTAGGAAGAAGATAGCCCACCCCAGAAGAACAAAAGTTTCCTCGTTACTACAACACACCGCTATTGTCACTTCCAACTCTACTTACTACTACTACTACTACTACTACTACTTCTTCTACTACTACTATTATTACTACTACTAATAATAATAATCGTTAAAAATATAATTAAAATGAAAAAAAGATATTCTAAGAAAAATTTGGTCAATGGACAAGAAAGATTTACCAACTGTAATAGATTAAATTAGTTCACCTTAACGAGTTTCCTTTTATTTCTATGTTATAAAAAATAAGAGCAAACAAAATATGGAATAAATGAAAAAAAGTATGAAAAAATGGGAAGAAATTATGAAGTAAAGAAGAAAATTAAAAAAAAAAGAACAAGAAAAACGAAAAAAAAAGTAATGCAAAAATATGAAGAAAAAAAATTGTAATAAAGAAATAAAGAAGAAATGAATTATAATACTCTCCATTATTCCTTCCTTGATTTAAGTATGAATCTTAAGGTAGAAATATGCCCCGACTCGACCTAGTTATGAATAAAAACGTATATTGTGTATGGTTGTAATGTATAATGTATGTTTGTATATTATTAGTGAGTATTTCCTATATATTTACAGTGAATAATACTCCTATACATGCAATGAATAATGGTAATATTTTTGTAATAATATAAAATACTTAGTTTGTAACGAATGGTAACTGTATCAGGTTTTTCGTGTATTATTTTGTATAATAAACTCTAGTTATGTATTTTTCGTGCGTCCGTTCGTGTATTTGATCTTGCGTCCGTTCGTGCGTCCGACTTTGCGTCCTTTAGTGCTCCCATCAATGCGTTCGGTTAGAATTTTTCCACCGTGTTTATTCGCCCTCTGCGTCCCCGTTTCCATGGCAACTACTGGTTTCTCTTGCTACAATCTCGGTTTAGAGAGAGAGAGAGAGAGATAGAGAGAGAGAGAGAGAGAGAGAGAGAGAGAGAGAGAGAGAGAGAGAGAGAGAGAGAGAGAGAGAGTGGTCGCATCTTTACGAACACCCTCCTTAATCTCTTCCGTGTTTCGTAATTGATAACACTGCACAAACACCTCCATCTCTCTTTCTTTCTTTCTTTCTTTCTTTCTATTTGTTTCATTAATTCTCTAACTCTTACCCTCATGATAATTTTCACTCACTCACTCACTCACTCACTCACTCACTGAACATCACGACCAATATTACATATCCATTTGCCTTTATAAAACTGTAATACAAACATGGGGGAGTTAAAATGGCCTCAGAATTGCACCGAGACTCTACCGTTGTCAATTCCAGCTTCTTTAACCCTCAAGATGGCGACTGGTTTGCTCTGTGACTCATGCAAGTGGGCTGGCGCTATTTACACGCCATATTAGGTAGGTAGAGTCTCAGTGCCATTTACACGTCATATTAGGTAGGTAGAGTCTCAGTGCCATTTACACGTCATATTAGGTAGGTAGAAGTTCTCGTGCATTACACGTCATATTTGGTGGTAGTCTCAGTGCCATTTACACGTCATATTAGGTAGGTAGAGTCTTAGTGCCATTTACACGTCATATAGTATAGAGTCCTCAGTGCCATTTACCACCTCGATTAGTAGTAGAGTCTCATTGCATTTACACGTCATATTAGTCGGTTGAGTCTCCGTGCCATTTACCCGTCATATTATAGGTTAAGTCTCAGTGCCATTTACCGTCCATTTAGGTTATGGTAGAGTCTCAGTTCCATTTACACGTCATATTAGGTAGGTAGAGTCTTAGTGCCATTTACACGTCATTTTAGGTAGAGTCTCATTGCCATTTACACGTCATATTAGGTAGGTAGAGTCTCAGTGCCATTTACACGCCATATTAGGTAGGTAGAGTCTCAGTGCCATTTACACGTCATATTTGGTAGGTAGAGTCTCAGTGCCATTTACACGTCATATTAGGTAGGTAGAGTCTCATTGCCATTTACACGTCATATTAGGTAGGTAGAGTCTCAGTGCCATTTACACGTCATATTAGGTAGGTAGAGTCTCAGTGCCATTTACACGTCATATTAGGTAGGTAGAGTCTCAGTGCCATTTACACGTCATATTAGGTAGGTAGAGTCTCAGTGCCATTTACACGTCATATTAGGTAGGTAGAGTCTCAGTGCCATTTACACGTCATATTAGGTAGGTAGAGTCTCAGTGCCATTTACACGTCATATTAGGTAGGTAGAGTCTCAACGCCATTCCGACGCCATGTCTCCCTGAAATCTACAGCTAAGACTTAAGATCGTCAACAGAGAGGAGGCACAAACAGCTCCCGTTAAAAGTGAATGAACTTTGCAGGATTGAGTCGCTTATCTGAGAGTAAAAACTTGTTCTCTGAGGGAGTGTGGTTGATATTCGTTGAGTTCTTTTCTTTCTTACTATGGAGGTTGGGTCCCGAGTGTTATGTTTTTTGTTTTTTTATTTTGTATATATTTTTGTTTTATTTTTAATGGATAATTTTTTTTGAGAGGATTAGGTGTTTGTGTGCGTTTTTTTCTAAGGATAGTTGATGTTTCTGAAAGTAGTTTTTTTTTGTTTTTTTGTTTTATTGGGAATTAATGTCTTCTATAAAGTTTTGCTCGATATTAATGTGTTTTTTCGGAATATATATTAGAATTTTTTTTGGGGGAGAAATATTTACTATAATTTTTTTTCAGAGTTTTTACATTATTAGAAAGATATTGATTGTGTTTTATGGCCAAAGAATATTTTTATTTGCCCTTTAAATTCTCACAATTCTCCCTCTTTGTGTTTTGTGGTTTTCAGTTGTGTTTAGTCAACCGAACATACCTGCCTTTCCTGACCTGACTGGTGGCTGTTAGTCGTACTTGAGGGATGAACAAGATATGGGAGATAGAATAATTGATAAGATTATTATCAATCTATGTCATATTTACTAACATTCGTAGAGATAAAGAGAGAGAGAGAGAGAGAGAGAGAGAGAGAGAGAGAGAGAGAGAGAGATGGATGGATGAATAGGTTGATAGATAGATAGATAAACATACATGTTAATAAATAAATATATATAGATAGAATGGATTAATAATTAAGAGACCGACAGACATACATATAGCTACTGTCTTCACATCAGAAAGACAGAAACAGACCGACAGACAGACAGCTACTGTACATTATAATCGTCTCCCATCTGTCCAAGTCTCTGTGTTCTCCGTTTTTGTGAGGCTAAGATAAAGTCTCCTAAGTATCTCCCCCTCCCACGTAATAGTTCTCCACCTAGAGACTTGGAGACTGCCACAGAGATAACGTGAGTCTTTATTTTATATTAATTTCCGAGTATTAAGTTTTAAAACATTTGGAGACAAAGAAGTTGAAGAATCTAATGAAAGTATTGAATTTATATTAACTTTAGAATATTTTTAAATAGTTTTGAGTTATTAAACGTTCACAAAAGTTGAAGTATATAGCAAAAGTCTTCAATCAGAATCAATATTTAATATATTTTAATTCTTGGAAGTTTATATAAGCTGAAATTTATAAGGGAAATCTTTTACGGAGAAAATTAAAACTTTCTATTAACTTTCCCTTTCTTCCAATAAATGTTTAACTTCCTTGAGGTTCACAGAAACTTTCATCGTTAATATGCCAAAGGTGAAAGTATAAAATGTTAATAAACTTTCTAATTTTTTTCAAGTCAACTTTCAAATGATTTTCTATTCTACGCTTTCTAACGTTTCAAGACATGTTTATAAGTTTGAGGACATACCAGAAAACCGACTAACTTTCCCTATCCTGATAAAAGCCTCTGACCTTTCTCTTCTCCTTTCCATCTCACAACACGGGCTTAAAACTACTCTACTTCTTTCCACACGTCTCTCACACAGTACAGTTTTAGGAGTAACTTTCTACTTTCCTTAACTTTCACATTCTCTTGAGTTGAGCTTAACTTTGATGGTTCACTTCGCATTAAAGTTAATACCTTAATTTTCCAGTAACTTTCTAATCTTCTTACACCGGGTTTAAACTTTTAGATGTTTTAGTGTCATTCTCAAAGGTTTAAAACATCGTCTTCAAAGGGTTAAATCATAGTCTTCAGAGTTAATCGTTCTCAAAGGGTTAAAACATTATTCTCAATAGGTTAAACCATCATACTTTCGAGGTTATATCATCATTCTCAAAAAGGTTAAACTCTTGGATATTCCCCAAGATAAAGGAGCTTAAAATCCCTTACTTGTTTGGGACGCATTTGTACATTATAACATCAACACCCAACAACCTAACTTATAAACCAACTTTCAATATCTAACTTTCTCAACAGAGCTCAGAGGGCATAGGAGAGAGAGAGAACTAAACAGTACTAATGAAGGTAAATTAGTAAGGAAATCTCTCTCAAGTCACTAAGTCATTCAGCAAAGGAAACGTCTCGGGGAACCTCGACGAAGTACTGTTCCAAGATTAAAAGAAATCCCTCAAATTCCAATTAACTTTGTGATTCTATTGAGGTCAGAGAGAGAGAGAGAGAGAGAGAGAGAGAGGAGGTTGAGAGGGAGGAAAGAGAGGGAGAGGAGAGGCTGAGGACTAGGAGAGCTCAAGGGTAGAGAGAGAGAAAGATGTAAGAAGGAGAGGGAAAGGTAAGAGAAAGAGGGAGAAGGAGGGAGAGAGTGAGAGAACCGACTGTTTATCATACATTAATTAGCGTATTGTTCAGCCAACTTTCACGACTCATAGACAGACAGACTGACTGACAGGTAGATAAACAAATAGAAAGACTGACAGGTAGATAGATAAGTAGATGGATAGATAGACGGATGGCTAGATAGATAGACTGACATATATATAAATAGACAGATAGACAAATATAAGCAAACCCATCAACTCTGGAATCTATTCAGTCAAAAATTCCAAGACCCCGAGGAAGAATAATGGACGTGATCGACCATTAAAAAAAAAAATATATAATAATAATTTCATCTCTATAAAAATTCTTGACTTATTGAAATGACCTTCAGTTTAGTTCGGCCCATTTCCCTCGCCTCTAACGACTCCCCCCCCCCCCCCCTCCTCCTCCTCCTCCCCTTTGGAACGACTTGGTAACAGCTGCTTCTTAGACTCCGAAGATACATCGCCTCGTTAACTCCAGGAGGTGAAGTTTGTGTTCGGACGAGGTGAAGTTTGTGTTCGGACGAGGTGAAGTTTATGTTCGAACGAGGTGAAGTTTATGTTCGAACGAGGTGAAGTTTATGTTCGGACGAGGTGAAGTTTGTGTTCGGACGAGGTGAAGTTTGTGTTCGGACGAGGTGAAGTTTGTGTTCGGACGAGGTGAAGTTTGTGTTCGGACGAGGTGAAGTTTATGTTCGGACGAGGTGAAGTTTGTGTTCGGACGAGGTGAAGTTTGTGTTCGGACGAGGTGAAGTTTGTGTTCGGACGAGGTGAAGTTTGTGTTCGAACGAGATACAAATGGCTTAAGAGAGTAAGACTTGTTAAAATCCTTGAGTACTGTGAGTAAATCCCTTGAGTACAGTACATTACCTTTAAAATCCCTTGAGTACTATGATATGGGACTCAGCACGGTGTCTTAACCCCACACGGTGACTTAATGCCTCCAGTATGATAAGATTGTTCTCAGATGGTCACACGTTTGGAGACAAATGGTGTTGTGTGTGTGTGTGTGTGTGTGTGAGTGTGTATCGTATATGTATGTGTGTGTGTCGTATATGTGTGCGTGTGTATCGTATATGTGTGTGTGTATCGTATATGTGTGTGTGTGTATCGTATATGTGTGCGTGTGTATCGTATATGTGTGCGTGTGTATCGTATATGTGTGCGTGTGTATCGTATATGTGTATGTGTTTGAACAAACATGAAGATTCAATATTCGACTGCTACGCTTTCGCGTTTTATGGTGAATTATTTTAACATTGTCAGACGCGATAACCAATTTCGTTCTCCACAAAAGTGTGTAATTGACTCTCTCTGTGTTAACAGTTGAAAAAAACAACAACTGCAACATTCAGAAAAAATGGAGTTACTGTACATATCAAGTTTGGCTATAACACCGCGCGCGCGCACACACACACACACACACACACACACACACACACACACACAATAAATATATAATGGTTGCCCCTCGTGTGACGAGGATGGCCAGCCCATGGGCCACCTAGGCGTGAATTTGTTTAAGGTGTAGAAGCTGTCACCGACACAACAACCACACCCTAAGTTAACGAGCTGCATGACCCAGTGTCAAGGAATAGTCCGAGAAGACCGGACAACTCATCAACTGCACTGGCTAACCACTACCCTGGAATACGATCCGCAAATCGATTAATATCCAGGTTCCCAATTACTTACTTGCCCATAGTTTCACACACACACATGCATTTATATATATATATATATATATAATATATATATATATATATATATATATATATATATATATATATATATATATATATATATATATATATATATTCATACATAAACATATACAATACACACAGATAAACATATACACACACACATTTAAACATAGACAGACACACAGACACAGATAAACTAGACAGAGAGAGAGAGAGAGAGAGAGAGAGAGAGAGAGAGAGAGAGAGAGAGAGAGAGAGAGAGAGAGAGATATCCTAGGTTATAGTATCAGTCACTATTCCCGTCTCCCATCATTTGCTCGTGTCATTCAAGTAAGTTTAATAAGAAAAGTGATAAGAGAGCAACTCGCCTCCTTATTGACATGTCCTTGACGTGAATAATTAATATGACTATTTCCAAGATGCTGAAGTTGGCGGCAAGTTAATTAATTACCTACTTCTTGCGCAGGTAAGTCCTTGTAAGAGCGTGTGCGCGTATGTACAGGAAGTATATGTGTGTGTATGTGTGTGGAAGAAATGTACATGTATGCTTAGGTGTGTAGATGATATGTACTACATGTGTGTGTGTGTGTATGTGTGTGTCTCAGTTCATAAACACTTGCGTTTTCGCGAGAAGGTAAAACGATTAATTATCCAGATTTTGCTCTTCACTGGGGACTCACCCGACCCACATATAACAGTGTTGCCAAGTTGTCATTATTATCTCTTAAATGTTTGTTTACATACCTGTATAGACGCTCCAAGGATCCAGCACTATAGGGCGCGGTAACACTATGTTGGCGATCGTCTTTTGTTCCTCTGTTCACTTCCTCTATTGTTTCACTCTCACACAGTACTGTGGGTAAACACAATTTTGTAAGAGAGAACAAATTGATCTTGAAAATTATATATATATATAAATTTTCCTTAGCAAGGTAGAAAATATATAATATTTTTATGCTTCTATATTATATAATCTTATCTATTGTGATATAACCTATCATATTATTGTAAAGGCCTGGGACTTAGGGATAGAAATCCCTTACCAGGCTAATCAGGATCTTAATAAAGGAAAGTCAAGGACCATGGTTTTCCGAGGAATAACAGACAACCGTTTGAGATTGACATCTCTTTAGTTTAAAAATATAACACAAAACTCTGATACCACTCAACAACATCAATTAACAATTAAGGCAGTCAACAGTTAATGGAGTCAAACAATTAATGGAAGCAAACAATTAGAGGGAGCAAACAATTAATGGGAGTCAACAACTGATAGAATCAAACAATGAACAAATATTTCCTACGGTAGTGGCCCTGGGGGAAGGTTCTGGAACACGGTGATGCACACTTGGGGGAGGGAAGCGTCCAAACTCCACACTTGAGCGACGTCTTGAAATGGCAGGAGAACACCGGGACACAGTCGATAGGTGAAGGTCTGGGAACACAGCCCACGAGTCCAGGACCTATGATGAGATCACAGCCAGAATTTGACGGACAGCTGGGCAGCTAGATAGTGACTGTATGGCGGCTGGGTTGAATCTGCGGCTGACCCAGATAGTCGTTGCCGTTCTCACCTCTGTCCAACCATCCAAGTGTCGTCCGCACCTGCAAACGAGCGAGTTAGCAGCGGTAACCAGCAGCAAGATCGTTTCCGCCCTTAGAATTATACATTAAATAATTAACTTTGTATTATGGAAATTACTAAATATTATTATTATTATTATTATTATTATTATTATTATTATTATTATTATTATTATTATTATTATTATTATTATTATTATTGACGTTTTCTTACTTTCAATACCACTTTAATTATATCCACTAAATATCTCATCAGGTAAAGTTATATTGAAGGTGTGACGTAACAGGAAGTTCAACAGGCAACGTGTATTAATCACGGGATATATTAAAAAGTTTTCAATAGGGGAGAAGTTAAATTGGGTTTACGCTATAGAGAAAAAAACCTCCTAAGAACTTGCCACCAATAAGACAGTTTATATTTATGCATTTTTCTCTACAAATATTTAATCATTATAAACCAAGAGGGACCAAAAAGATAAATTTGTATGATAATGATGTGTAAGGATGGTAAGAGGGGAGGGAACAAATACTAAAATGGAAGAAGAGGATAAAGGTAATAGACTCGTAGATGAAGGAAAACTATACTTAAATAAGGTTGCTAGGAAAATGTCGATGGGGGTCAAGAATGAGGTGAGGTTAGTGGTTATTACATTACCTCGCTTACTTGTAACTTAAACTGTAATTAAACCATGTATCTGTGCTAGTATTTGTATCATACAGGGGTATATATATCTCTCCTCCTGTATTTGTACCGGTAATTGTATCTGTACCTGTATTTTATACCTGTATTTAAATTTATACCTGTGCTTGTATCTATTATTTGTGTATGAATCTGCTCTTGTAACTGTACCCGTATCTGCTCTTGTAACTGTACCTGTATCTGCTCTTGTAACTGTACCTGTATCTGCTCTTGTAACTCTACCTGTATCTGCTCTTGTAACTGTACCCGTATCTGCTCTTAAACCTGTATCTTCCCCTGTACCTGTACCCATTCCTGTAGTTATATCTGTAGCTGTTCTGTCTACTACGATAAATGTAATAAAACTCGACGGGGAAAAGCTTGACTACATAATCCCGCTAGAAGAGGAGGGAGGATTTTATAGAGATTAAAGATGACATATCAATTCCCTGGACAGAACACCTATGATGGCTACCCGGAAATGGTTTATTTATGGCTTATTGATAGCATGTCTGTCTCTAGGCTTCCTCACACGCACACACACACAAACAGGCACTAATCTCTATATTTTTTTTTTATTATGGTTCCAGTATAATCAGTTTCAGATCCGCCTTTCCTGATATAACTAATGGATGAATTTTTCTTATCGTGAGTGAGGAAATATTTTTAAAAAGCTAGGTTTAGCAATCAGTATCTAGTTCTTGGTAACCTTTATTCCTTAGAGAAGAAGTTTGTCATCAATATATTTCTTTCATATATCGAGTCGCACAAAGTATTCAACTGTTACTAATATCCGGCGAAAGATCACAAAAGAATATCCGGCCAAGTAAATATCCAGGAAGAGCACACGAGAATATCCGGTCAGTGCATTCGTCATTCACCAAGAGATTAGGAGGACCTGCCAACTCTTGGAATGTGTCGTCCTCGTAAGAAAACTCACCCTTAATAACCAAACATTTTAGGTTCAATTTGCCAATAGCTCGTTCCCTGACGTTATCACCTGAGAGTTTAATTGGAAATGTTTAAAAGGTTAAGATATATTGACAGGTTAAGATAACAAGGTAATTATATAGTTAAAATTGAAGTGGTGTTTGGAAGGTATTTAGAGGAGACGTAAGTGTTCCTGATATTGTTATTGTTGTTATTGTTATTGTTATTATCGTTGTTATTACACATACACACACTATGATGACCACCAATTACCATCTTGGCACATAGAAAAAACAAGCAACAAGACGAAAAACAATTAAAATGAAACAAATAAATAGAGTATGAATAAAAAAAAAAATCAAGGTGAAAGAGGGGGGGGGGAGGAGAGGGAAAAGGAGGGGAGGGGGGAGTGGGAGGAGAGGGAAAAGGAGGGGAGGGGGGGAGGGGGGGAGGGGGAGGAGAGACAAGCACTCACTCAGGAAATGAGACAGTCATGGCTCCTTTAGTCTTGAGTGATGACCTTAAGGAGTTAGACTATATGATATGCTTTAAAGGCGATCGTAAGAGGATTGGGTTAAAGCATAGAGGATTAGGTGGATTTACAGAGGATTAGGTTGATATATAAGGGATTAGGTTGATGTATAAGGGATTAGGTTGATATATAAGGGATTAGGTTGATGTATAAGGGATTAGGTTGATATATAAGGGATTAGGTTGATATATAAGGGATTAGGTTGATGTATAAGGGATTAGGTTGATATATAAGGGATTAGGTTGATGTATAAGGGATTAGGTTGATATATAAGGGATTAGGTTGATATATAAGGGATTAGGTTGATGTATAAGGTATTAGGTGAATATACTTGACAGCTTTCTCTCCCACAAACTGTATCTTCCTACTACACACACACACACACACACACACACACACACACACACACTATAATTACCCCTCTCGCCCCCTTACACATATTCACTCACCTATGTCATTTTAGCCTGGAAAATATGTCATCCATGGAGCAGTGTGGGAGTAATATTTGTCGTAAACATACATTGGCACACTCAGCCTTCCTATCTCTCTCTGCCACACACACACACAGTCACTCTTGAAGAAACACAGACAGACAGACAGATATTTAAAAAGGGTATACAAAAATAATGGTCCCTGAGGTGTGATAAATTATGCTCTCTCTCTCTCTCTCTCTCTCTCTCTCTCTCTCTCTCTCTCGTTTTTCTCCTATCGCATCCTTTCTCTCTCTTTCACCCTCTTTTCCCTTCTCACTTGATTTTTTTTACTTTATCTCTCTCTCTCTCTTTTATTGTCATTATCTCTTCAAGTTCCTTTACTCCTTCACTCTCATTTCTTTTATTTTTCTCTTATTCTCTTTCTCTCTATATTCTTCTTTCAGTTTCCTTTTCTCTGTCTTTTGAATATCCTACTGTTTCATTTTTCCTCTCTCTCTCTTTCTTTCTCTCTCTCTCTCTCTCTCTCTCTCTCTCTCTCTCTCTCTCTCTCTCTCTCTCTCTCTCTCTGTTGGCGAATAAGTCATAACAGAGAAAAGGGAAACAGCAAAATATATTATTATGAATATGTTAAAAGATACAGGCGTAGGGTCATATATATTGCATGACTACATATTAACCTTAGTGCACACACACACACACACACACACACATGCACAAAGGTATCTACTCACTATTTAAACGATGAAAACAAACAATTATCTCATGCAGTCCACAAGTATAAGGTCAACAGTTAATAACATTGAGAAATATCGTGTAGGCACAAAGGAATTCAATGGTGAAGACAAAAACACACATGAGTCCGCGTTTAATCCACCTTCTACCATTTTCTGCGGATGGAAGCGCTTTAGTTCATGGTTGTTGAAGGTCAGTGTGTACAAACTCTTCCCGAGGGAGCAATAAACTGCGTATCCTTTTCTAAACGTTGGCTTGGAGATATTTACGAGGTGATAACTCAGTAGACAATACTTTAAACCGTTTCATTGGAGATATTTACGACAAGAAGCCACAGCGAACACTGTTTTCAAACGCTTCTGCGGAGATATTCACGAGACAAAGAATTCGAACACTTTGAAAATGTTCCTGTGGAGATAATTAACGAGAAGAAACCATTGCAAGTACTATTTCTAAACCTACGATGTTGTTGGACACATTACTAGAGCAACGAACAGAGAATCCTGCTTCAAAGTGTTGCTATGAGACATTTTTCACACAACAACGAGCTGCTTCTAGGCGTTGACTTACAAACGAACTGTAAGCTCCGTTTCATAAGTTACTTCTGCACACTTTATGAGACAATCAATTTACAGACATTGCCGATAAAAATGTTTAATCAACGTTACTTTTCAGAATCATAATGAGTTTTTACCATTATTGAATATGTTTCGAGATGACGCTTCAAATCACTTTCTGAATTACTATGGGAGCAATAATCTATAATAAAACTTCATTTCATAACAGTCCTTCGGAAGAATTTCATGAATTACCGCTATAAGAGTAACAAATTGCAAACATTTTTTGAAATATTGTTTTGAAACGTTCCTCTGAATCATTTTAATGGATGTAACAAATTATGACCCTTCTTTTGAAACACTGACCCGAAAAGTTTACTGAAATTCCATGAGACACGAAAAGAGGTTTAGTTAGATGGTGAATAATGAATACTTGGTTTATTTTGTGGCTGGTTTAATTAAATATATTTTCATTTAGTCTTTCTTAAAATACAGTTGTATAACCTGAGTACAAGTGAATTTATAAATAAAGTATCAAAGGACCTGTAGAGACCCGAAATCATTACCTGTGTGTGTGTGCGCGTGTGTGTGTGTCCGTGCGTATGTGTGTGTGTGTATATGCGTCCTTTTCGGCCATGTAAAACGCAGGTTAATTACAAACTTCACAATAAACTCCAACATCACAAAAACTCGACAGTAAAATTCCTCTTAATTACTAAAAGAGAGAGTTCCGTTTAAAATAACAAATGATCATTACACCATTACCCGGTTGCAGAGGCAGTACAGTACACGTTATATAATAAACTGAAGGTAATTACAAACGCGTATATCATGTACAGGATTTGATTCGCTTTATAATGGGTTAAATTAGGTTAGGTTAGGTTGATAGTGTGTTTGTGTGTAGATTAGAGCATTAGTAGTGTCCTGTACGCACCTACACACACACACAAATAACCTCCTGCACACACACACATACACACACATACACACAAACACACACCTTCCCCTGTACACTAACCAGGTTCCGACACAGTATCCCGACACGAATGAACCTCTGAAGCAACGCGACACATATAAACATCGAACAGAATAAGACTCGTCGTGCTTTTAGAGTCTTATACTATACCAACGCGAGCCTCATAACATAAAAGTCTTTGGGTATCATTAGAAGACATGTCGGATCATGTGAGAAAATATTAATTTGAGGTTCGTGAAATTAGGTCAGAGTTTAACTTTTAACTCGTCATTCTGAGGTTGAATTTGTAATAAGACTTGAATGAATGAATGAATGAAGAAGTAAAATAAAAAAATATCTTGTTTTCATGGATATTGAATTTCATGCATATTGATGTTCTTGGCCAGAAATTGGTACCGTATTAAGAGTTTGCATATTTTTTTCTTCTACTTTTGGTGTAAGTATTTTTCTCAAGAGCCTTTGGTGAGAGGAAAAAAAATGTTGATTAAATTATACAAGTTATTACTGTATTATTATTATTATTATTATTATTATTATTATTATTATTATTATTATTATACCTTTCCTGAATGCTGCGGGTACGTCATCACAACCTACTAACGTAAATACCACACACAGAATAAGGCAGGTTTATTGATATGACAGAAAATATAAGGAAGATATCTGTCTCACACACACTTATACAACATAGAAATAAATAATGACGTTCAAAACAGTGCCTCAGTCCTGACCATAGTAAGTGAAACGTGGGTGGTGTTTTCCGTAGAGTTTCTGTATATCTATTGGCCCGAGTGAGCTGTTTCCTTCTCCGTCTTCTCTTCCTCCTTCTACTTCTCTTCCTCCTCCTACTTCTTCCCTTCTCTTCTTTTTACTTCTTCTCCACCCCTCCTCCTCCTTCTCCTTCCCACCTCCTCCTTCTCCTCCCCTCAACCCCCTTCTCCTCAGTTTTATCCTCCCTACTCCTCCTCATCATTCTTACTTCTTCTCCTTATTATTATTATTATTATTATTAATATTATTATTATTATTAT
>CAUDMG010004013.1:2361590-2486590 GCA_958450375.1 Homarus gammarus | reverse complement strand
AAAATATAAAAGAAGAAAATAGAAAGAGGGTGTATATAGTAAAGATAAGTATGTAAATGGAGGAGAAGAAGACAAGGAAGAAAGAAAAATAAGGATGTAGGTGAAGACAAAGAGAGAAGAAAAAAATAAGTATGGAAATTATAGATGTAAAATACGTTTCTCTGTTTAACTGTCTGTCTGTTTGTCTCTCTACCAATATGGCTGTCTCTCTGTCTACCTCATTTACCTGTCCCTGTCTCTCTCTCTCTCTCTCTACCACTATCTCTGTCTCTCTGTCTATGCCATATACCTATCCATCTCTCTGCTTCTTTATCTCTGTCACTCACTCACTCATTCACTGTCTGTCTGTTTCTCTCTCTCTCTCTCTCCATCTATCAGTCACCATTCTTACCGTCCAATCCATCTGTCTATCTATCTGTCTAATATCTGTCACCAATGGAAGACTCAATATTGAAGAGTGAGGAAGTAAATAACAGTAGAATGACAAGATTTAACATAGGAGTGAGTCTTATGTGGGCGGACGAGGGTCTTAAATATTATATGGCTGGTTAGAAGAGACTGCCAGGTGGAGAGAGAGAGAGAGAGAGAGAGAGAGAGAGAGAGAGAGAGAGAGAGAGAGAGAGAGATTGATAGATCGAGAACAAAGAACACGCGGAACACATAACATACACATAACACTTACTGTAAAGAACACAGAGATTAGAATACACATAACACAACACATAAAACACATAGACTACACATAACATGCAATACATAGAATACAATATACTACACATAACAAACAACACAGAACACAGACTACACAGTACACATAGATTAGACACAACATAATGGTGGTTGCCCCTCGTGTGACCGGCCCAAGGGCTACCTAGGCGTGAATCTGTTTGAGGTGTAGAAGCTGTCGCCAACACAACAACCACACCCTGAGTTAACGGACAACTCGCCAACTGTACTGGCTAACCATTACCCCGGAACACGATCCGCAAATCGATTAACATCCAGGTCCCCAATTACTGCTGGGTAGACAGAGGCAAATGGCGTTAAGAAACTTACCCATAGTTTCACCCTGCCCGGGGATCGAACCCGGGTCCGCTCGCTTGCGAGGCGAGCATACTGACCATTACACCACAGGTGAACACAACACATTACACACAACACCCAAAAAGCCTCACACACCTTTAGTGTTCATTTCGTGAACGTAATTAAGGGGATTATGAACGAAAAAAAGTAACGAAAAAAAATCCTTTAGGAATCGTTCAAGACTTCACTCCACTCTCAGGCGACGCCCCATCACTCCGGGAATGAATAAATTTTGTAAACAATTTAAAATTCCTACGTCTTTACGTCACCTTTGGATGAGAATATACCAAGAGGTTTACTTCAGATTATATGCAAGGTTGGCACCCAGGACGTACACACACAAGGTTGTATGTATGTATGTATGTATGTATGTATGTATGTATGTATGTATGTATGTATGTATGTACTGTATGTATGTAAATTAACCCAGGTGTGATTAACATGTTCAATCTCGTCTGGTACAGGTAATCAAGATGTTAATACTGGTAATAATCTTGTTCATGGCGTGCTGGGGCCCCAAGATCGTGTTCTTCGTGTTCCTCAAGAACGGCCTCTCACAGGAGTCCTTCAAGCCCCTCGTCTACAACACCCGGATCTACCTTGGCCTCCTTCCCTTCATCCACTCCTGCCTCAACCCCATTATATACAGGTGAGAGAGAGAGAGAGAGAGAGAGAGAGAGAGAGAGAGAGAGAGAGAGAGAGAGAGAGAGAGAGAGAGAGCAACCATGAGACATAAATGGTGGAGAGGCAAATTAATACCTCGAGAGACCAGGTGGAGAGATAGAGACAGTTGTAGGTCGAGAGACAGAAACAGGTGTAGGTTGAGAGACAGAGACAGGTGTAGGTCGAGAGACAGAAACAGGTGTAGGTTGAGAGACAGAGACAGGTGTAGGGATGAGAGACAGAGAGAGAGACAGTTGGACAGTAAGTGGAGTCGACTTCTTGTTGCCATGGCGCTAAGATGAGAACCCCAAATTTTGAGAAAAGTCACGCGCACACACACACACACACACACACACACACACACACACACAAAATCCATCTAGCTCTCTCTGTTTCAGCTTCATGTCAACAAACTTCGGGCGTATGATGCGACGGTCTTGTGCGCGTGAGAACTGCGGCTCCCTCCTCAACAACCTGTGTGCGGGCGCCTCTAGGACCAACCAGAAGCCAGGTGGGTGTTGAGTGTACTTTCTATACATGTGTGTTGTGTACTTTCTATATCTACTTGTAAGCTTTCTTTATTTTCGCAATGTAGTCTCTAAATCTTCGCCCTATACTTTCTAAAACACAGACCAAGAATGATACTTTCTAGAACCGCATCATCAATACTTTCTCAATATTTATACTTTCTAAAACATAAACCATTAATGATACTTTCTAGAACCACATCTTCAATACTTTCTTAACCTTTATACTTTCTAAAACTACGATTAATCATGATAGTTTCTCGATCTGTATATTTTCTAATATGTATATTTTCTAGAACTGTATACCATATACTTTTATTAAGAGAGAGTATACTTTAACATACTCTACATTTACGTATACTTTATAAGTGAGCATACTTCAACATACTCCATAAAACATAAAATACAGAGTCCTCAATAACGAAAAAACACCCTACTCAATACCCAAAGAGGTTATTTTGATCCATAAAGTAAATAACCTTATCAAAAGTTCCTATACCCAGTTAATTATATACCGCCCAGCCTTGAGAGTGTGGCAGGGTAGTGCGTGTTCCTTCTTCATTATAGTGATGTATGTCCTCTTAGTGTAAACAGAGGGCGCAAGTTGTCCCCCTGAAACTTAGGTCGTTACTTGACACTTTGCTATCTCATTTCTGTGATGGATTACGACCTTAAATTTGATGTTGGAAGAGTGTATATGTGTGTTTGGGGTGTGTTGGGGTGTGTTGTGGTGTGTTGTGGTGTGTTGGAGGTGTTTTAGTGTGTTTGGGGTGTGTGATGGGGTGTGTTGGTGTGTTTTGGTGTGTGTTGGTGTGTGTTGGCCTCGTGTTGGTGGTGCTGGTCTCGTGTTGGTGGTGTTGGTCTCGTGTTGGTGGTGCTGGTCACGTGTTTAATCTGTGTACTGCTCTAGTGTCTGAAGTACAATATTCTCGTGTGTCTGTTGGTCCCCGTAGCTTAGTATCCATCATCCTTGTGTTTGACGATCATAAATTACTAGACCAATGAACCAACTTACAACTCACACGACCACATAACATAAACAATGACAACAAGGTGTTACACTGACGTCTCTGTTACCTGTACACATACTGCTTGAACTAGTGTCTTGCCTTAAGCCTGAGACTCCCTCATCCCTAACAATGAAGAAGGGATACATAAACCTTCACACATACTTTCATACATATTAATAACAATGTATCATCGTCCTTGTTGTGATACATTGCTTTATTAATAGTGTGTGTGTGTGTGTGTGTGTGTGTGTGTGTGTGTGTGTGTGTGTGTGTGTGTGTGGTATCTTTTGAGGTGAGGGAGATTGGTAGTGCCGTTATAGTAGTATGGAGATTATCATATACACCATACAATATATAAGCTATAATCATACATTATACACCATATGCGATATATTACACATCACATCATACCACAAATCATACACAATACACCACATAACAGATACCACTGACCATACACTACACTACACCACACCACACCGTATACCACACCACACCTCACTCACTGCTCACACACTACGGTTTACTAACGATGTAGCACAAGGGAAGACGACACATCATTAACTCATTTACACACTAGACACTTTGTCATTGGTAATATACATCTATCTATCTGTCGTTCATTATACCGGTGTAGTAACCTTGTGTGCAGCTACTGAGATGGTCAAGTGGTGAGAGGAGGTGGAGGGGAGGCAATGAGAAAATGTTATAATGATCGGTAATGAAGGAAGAGATCAAGAGAGAGAGAATTAGCAAGGGAGAATTATATTGAGGTATGTCGAGGGTGGCGTAGTATGGGTGAATGTAAATACTGGTTACCTGGTTAAGTAAATGAGGGAGAGAGAGAGACTGAACTGAGGGTGAAGGAGGCTACAGACAGTGGAATATGGTGGGGACGATCTAAGAGAAGCTGATACATAATCTTTGGGATAGTTAGTGGAAGTAAAAGGAGAATTAAATAACTCACGATGTAAAAAAAAAAAATCGTTAAGAAATGTCGAGGAGCGAGACTGGTGGTCATTGTGTTAAGAGAGAAATGTAGTTGAAGCGGAGCAAACTTACCAGAGTAAACAGCTTAGACGTAAACAAAATCTCACTAAAGTTAACGAATCAGTATACAAGTACGTAGAACCTCAGTCAAAGGCATTTCCAATAAACACCTCACATAGTGTCGACTGATGTTGGTTTATTGACAACAGAAGACGAATCTGATCGTTGAATTTATAGAAGATGACAGAAACTCCCGATAAGGACAAACAGTCAACTGGTAGGAGAATAAATAATAATCACAGAGACTGAAAGGTCCACAGAGAGCTGTTGCTCCCTGGGTGGGTGGAATTCAATTTTGTCGGGTAAGCAATGCAGAAGATGGCTTGGGGAGAGAGGAGAGGAAGACGAAAGGAAGTTCAGGCTTCCCAGTCTCTCCTTGAAACCAAAGCAAATCATTCCAGCAACCATAATACCGTTAAGATAAGACAACAATTCAAGGAAAACTCGAGGCTTTCCTGGATAAAAAAATCCTTCTTATAATTCATCCAATATCAGAATACAATACAATTTAAAGAAAAGTCGAGGTTTTCTTCGGGGATTTTTTTTCATAGAGGTTCTCGAGGACCATAAACAACCTAAGACCCAGGAAAGTCGAGACTCTCCTGGGGAAAATAATGTTGTTGATAGTGTCTAAAACTTTTAACACAATAATTCACGGAACACTTTTGGAAAGAGAGAAGTGTCGCCTATAATGGGGGGAATATTATGAGAGGAAACAAGTAAACTTATGAAAGCTGTTGGAAATGGAGATCATTTTCTGGAGCCTCTGATCATTAGTACGTTATAAAAGTATTGGTAGTTGTAGTAGTAGTAGTAGTAGCAATACCAACAGTTAGAGGGCTTAAAGTAGTAATAAGGAGTCGGAAATAAGTACTATTAGCCTCAGCACTTGTAGTAACACAGTTGTTTGAGGTGCTAGAGGCAGCAGCTCCAGTGCTGATGATAACAGCAGCAGCAGCAGCAGCTTAACACACGGATCTGTTTTCTTCTCGTAATTCAACTAATTTTCCTTCTCTTCTTTCCTTTAAAATGACTTGGCCGTTTTTAACATCGTCAGGATAGTTGTGGGTAATCTCCGCTTCCCCACACGAGGTAAAATACCCGCAATATCCGCAGCCATTTGGGCTCTAATAGCCATTTTTTCGGGTGAATAATCTCGGCTGTTGCTCTGATCCCTCACTTCGCTAAGTTCCTTCTTGGAATTCCAATTTTCTTTTCTTTTCCCCAGCGAGGCACTTGGAGCCTCGCCTGGTTCGCTCACCATCTTGCCCTTAACTGCAGCTGAGAAATCCCTTGAATGTGTTTAATTTCATCCTATAAGAGTGTGCCCTCGGAAGGTCAGCGTGGAAATGATCTTTTTCGGCTGCTGTTGAGCCTTTAATGTCAGTCACTTGGATGTTCCACCAAGTTGACTCTACTATGATATTAACCTTGAGTGTTATGGTCGCCGGCACGGTATTTACTGACTATTTTCTCATTTTTCTTATCATTTACTTTCATGGTAATATTTCTGATACATGATAAATTTACCGTTTCTCTAATATGTTCCTTAATGTTAAAAGGTTAATCATCAACTTTGTGCTTAGTTTAATTTATCTTATATTACTGTTTACTGACTGACTGTTGCATCTCGCCCACAGAGAACGATGTTGACAACCCCCCCGGAGTACCTCTCGCGGCCCCCTCAACCCCGCCCACCATACCCTCTGGCCCCATATACCTAGAAAACGGTAAGTCAAACACCTGATACATAAATGACCTTCCCGAAGCACAGGGCTGCATTATGACGCTAAATCTATTAGAAAGTTCATTGTACTTTGTTCTCCGTAATGGGATGAAGGCTGGAATGCCGCCAAACCTCGCAGAGTTAAAAATCCCGTGAGAAGCTGAGGGATTATGTAGCAATTCCATCCAGTGTTATAACCACAGGCCAAATTCCTGGACACGGGAGTAGTCGAGCGGTTTAGCGTCTCAGAGTCTAGCGGCTTATGGGTTTAGCAGTTTACGTGTCTAGCGTTTTACGTGTCTAGCAGTTTACGGGTATAGCAGTTTACGTGTCCAGCGTTTTACGTGTCTAGCGTTTTACGTGTCTAGAAGTTTACGTGTCTAGCGTTTTATGGGTCATACTGTTTATGAGTCTAGCGACTTAACAGTTGGGTTCGACACACAGAGAGGGGAACAGTACATAAAAAAGACCCTCGCTACATATTTCTCATATTTGATTTTGACACCATAACATTAGCGTGGTACTCGGCCAGACTCAAGTATGGAGTCTTACCCTGAGGCAGTGATCGGGCTTAAACTATCAGCTAACATAATCTAGATTTATGTGTCAGCTAAAATCAATATAGCTTTAAGACAGTCATGTTAGTTTAGCTTTAGCTCACTTGTGTACAGCTAAAATCATTGTGAATTTTCTCTCGTGCTTCTGTAGGTTTCGACCTGGCGAATACCTCCTACTTGGACCTCAATGGCCACACCTCAAGTGTCGCCACCAACCTTAGGACGAACCTCGAGGACAACCAGGACTCTAGAATGTAACGTTGAGGTCCTACTACTCTAACGTCTTCAAGTAGGAGAGTAACGGGTACCACGAAGTCAAAGGTTCCTGCTTGAAGTCTTCGGAAGTTTCATACTCAAGTCGTACTCCAGGCTTACAAGTAGGAGACTACCAGGTTTCCGACCCCGAAGAGTCGTATTTGAGCTCTCCAAGTCGTGTTTCAACTCCGAGTCTAATATACAACCAACACCCAATAAAATCCTACCTGAAGTACGAGGAGGATCAGGATCTAATAGTCGAAAGTCCTGAATTTCAGAGGATAAAAGTCCAAAGGGAAGGGAGAGGAAAATCAACCAATAAATGAGGGAAGAGGAGAAAATCGATGATAATAAAGAGAAATATCACCTCCTGGGCATCCCTTCCCCTCAAACTCCCAATAATCAGATACATTCTACCGTGTTCCTCTAACTCTCTCAGAACACGGACAGAACTGAACACATATCCCCGAGCTGTTATTATATGTTCTACCAATTATAGAACAACATAAAAATAGAAATAAAATATAATCTCCTCTGTTATTAGACGATAACTTAACATAAAGAAGAAGAGAGATAATATTATTTACTTTTCATCTGTTCTCTCATTTATAGAATAACAAATGGAAAGAACAGTTGTTATTTGTGTTCCTGTACTCATAACAGATATAAGTAGTATAAGTAATATTCTACATCATTAGTTCCTGTGTGTTTCTCTATTGAATAAGTAGTTTATAAGTAGATGGTTCAGTTGCTGTTACGTGTTATTATCCACCTATAAAGGATTGTATCAGTTTTACTACCTATAAATGTACCTGCTCCAATGTTAGGGGATAAGTGAAAGATATTACTGATATTAATCTCACTTACACCTATTTTAAGGACGCTGGTTTAAAGACTTCAGGACCACACCTTATATTACCTACCATTAAAGGGTTATAATTGGGACCATCGTCCTTAAAAATGGGTTAAAGAAGTAGAATATTAGCTAAGGGTATTTTGGAATTGTTAATACGTCACTTGAGTATTAGAATTACCCCACCTAATTGAGACTCAAATACTCCAAATAAGTGAGAATTTAGAAATATTGCCCAAATAAAATAAGTTTGAGAAATATTATTTAAGTGTTAGAGTTGGCAATATTGTGTACTAAGAGAGAATATTTCGCACTGGTGGTGAGAATAACCTGAACAAGAATAATAATAGTAAAATAATATAAAAACAAATATAATGGTAATATTAAAGTAACATTTGAATTAATTTAACAAAACTATTAATAATTTCTAGACTACTTACAAGGTATTTTCTCAGTTAGTTGTATACTGTGTGTGTGTGTGTGTGTGTGTGTGTGTGTACCTGACTCGACATTCCGTTTCTCTTTCAGATTAATTGGAAACGGCTTTAACCTTGCATATAATTTAACTAATTCGATTATTCAGATAGCCCTTTGGGTATGATGGTTTAACCCCTTAAGTATGATGGTTTAACCCCTTGAGAATGATGGTTTAATCCCTTGAGTATGATGGTTTAACCCCTTGAGAATGATGGTTTAATCCCTTGAGTATGATGGTATAATCCCTTGAGTATGATGGTTTAACCCTTTGAGTATAATGGTTTAACCCTTTGATTATAATGGTTTAATCCCTTGAGTATGATGCTTTATACCTTGAGGGGTTAAATCTTTACCTTTTATGGCGTCTTCCAAGTCCTTTTCTTCGCTATTCCCTTCTTCTCCTCTGTTTCTCCTTCTCTTCCTCCTTCCTCCTGTTAATTAGAATTATTAATGTTATTTCTCATTATATAAAGTTAACATTAGGAAACATAAATGAGAGATGTTTATCCAGTTATGAATCATTTGTGAAATAAATTGATCAGTTATGAATCATTTCGTTCATTTTGAGATTATGTGAACAAATTATATAGGCTCACCGATTCTTACCCAAGTAAATAATAATGAAGTTTGAGGTTTCTTATTATTTTGATGTGTTCATGGATAGAGGGATATGTTATAGAAGAGTTCGTGTTAGCGTTCTCTGTGTTTATATATTGGTATATTGAGTTATAAATAGTTTAAATATATAGGATCTGATTTTTGAAGTTGCTTAGTTAATTTTTGTGTGTTTTGTATTGATAATGTTATTGTGTGTGTGTGTGTATTGGGGAGGGTGTTGTGTGTATGTTAGTGTATATGTGTGTATGTATATATTGATGTATATATGTGTATGTATATGTGTACCTGAAATATAATTAGTATACAACATAATTAGTGTTACAAGTTTTTTAAAACAAACACGCTCACCTGTAAACACACACACACACACACACACACACACTATGAGCAACAGTTTGTGTGACATTCTGTCTTTAGTAGTTAGTAAATACAGGTATATTCATGTTATGTTTAATCGTAGTGTAAAAAAAATATATATAGATATTTATATAATTATGTACAGAAATTGTGAGGAGATATTTTCACTGGTAGAGAAAAATGAAAATAGATATAAAAGAAAATAAATATATTCTATTATTAAGTATAAATCTCTATATAATCTCATATAATATTAATTAATTAACAGTGTTTGATTGTAAGGATTAGAAATGGATTATAAGAGATTGGAGATTAGCCAATAAATAAAAACAAAACAAAAAAAACATGAGTTATTTTTGAAGATTGGGTATAGAGTTGTGCCAATCAGCCAATCAGGTACCCAAAAGGACTTATTTGTTCAGGTTAGTGGGATTGGCTGTTTAATCTTTGGGAATTTGATGTTTGTAATTTGATGTTTGTGTCTTGTTTGTTTGTTTTTTTGTTTGTTTGTTGGGAGATAAAGAATAATGGTAGGTGTATTTATTTGTTGTTGCAGGTGATGAGGCAAGCTATTTATCATCATCATCATCATCATCATTACTATCATTATCATAATTTTCATTATCATTACCACTATTATCATTACCATCATTATTGCTGCATCATCATTGCTATCATCATCGTCATCCTTCAATACCAACATTATAATCATCACCATCATCACTATATATCATTACTGTAGCCCGTACTGAGTGTGTGTTGGGTGGCTGTGACATATACTGTACTCTATGTAAACAATAAATATACTGAAGCTCTTAACTGTTTACATGCTCCTGGGTCTGTCTACCACTGTGTACATCAACGATCACCAAAATTGAAAAAAAACGTACACAGAGAGACATATACACAGACCAATGTATGTATTCACACAGACACCAACACATACAGCCATCATCATAACACATACACACGCGCACGCACACACGCACGCACGCACGCACGAACCGTGCATGTCATAGAACCTAGTAAAAAATATATGTTTTTTTAGTGCACAAAAGCGTAAATTTATTCAACCATTTTATATTTATATGAGTTGTATAAACATTATAATTTTGAACACTTTCGGTCGACATATTTGTCTTTCTCTCTTTGTTTAACTAATAATAATAATAATTGATATATATATATATATATATATATATATATATAATAATATATAATATATATAATATATATATATATATATATATATATATATATATATATAATGCAAGCTAATTTTTAATATGGATGTGTGTGTGTGTGAGGGGGGAGGCTTTTCTCCACTGGGGGGTGTAATGCGTCTAATGTGGCATCATTATATAAGTGTTGAGATGCAGGCACTGCTGACTTCCTCTCGTTCTCAGCCACCTCAGTTGGCTAGCCCTCGTTGGTGAACTGGGAAGCAACCTTGCGTAAGTCTTCCCCTGCCAGTCCACAGCCTCTTCACCATCAAGGCTCCTCGTGGTTTGACCAGTAGGGGATCTAGGAGCAGCAGTGGGCCCAAGAGGGACGGCGCATAGACCCATTGGAATGTGGACACGTCCTGGAGCCTACCAACCACTGCCCCGCTGCCTTGCGGTTTAACCTTGGCAGGTATAAGGCTACAGGAGTAAACCCCGAACAAAAAATCTGCGGTGGAGCCCCGCATCAGGCAGACATGCTTACAGAGCTCCAACAAGACCCCAACGGCGGTGTAGGCGGAAGAGGTGACCACCATGGAAACCCAACGACTACACCGGCGGACGAAGGCAACTAATGGACAGGCAACTAATGCGAAACCCAACAAACTGGGCTATCGGCAGTACATTGCAACTCTCCCTCTCTCCAGTCGTTGCAACACTTGCCCCACTGGATCAGGATCAGGGAGAGCCAAGATGTGTGGTTGCAGCCTCGCTCGCGCCTCACCACATAAATGAAGTCACGTGCAACCACCTTTTTGCACATCATTCCCATTCTATTCCTACTCCATCCTTCTTCTATCTTATTCTCATTCCACCCATAATCCTCCCTCTTCCACATCTTCCCCATTCCATCCCTACTCCACCCTTTACCATATCATCTCCATTACACCCCTACTCTTCCCTCTTTCACATCTCCAATCCACCCTTTAATCCATCCTTTTCCAGATTTTCTCTATTTTATCCCTACTTCACTCTCTTCCACTACTCCATTCCATCCCAACTCCACCCTCTTACACATCTTCTCCAATCCACCTCTTAATCCACCCTCTTCCACTTCTCCATTCCATCTATGCTCCACTTCTCTTCCAAAGAAACCCACAAAGACGTCAGCGAGGCACACAAACACCACTCCAGTACATCTCCTACAGGATTCGAACCCTTATCTCGGGGGGTCAAATCCATCTTGTACTCTTCAACTCGACTCCGGTTATAAACACTACAAACAGACGCCATTCATTCATCTATCTCATCTGGGAGAGTAGGGCACCACTAGACAGAGCGCCATAAAGAAGGGAGAGAAAAAGCTATTGGTTATGCTCATTAGACACCATTAAGAGGAGGAAATGTATGATGGTGTTTGTCCCTGAAGCTTTTGACTATTCTTCCCGACATTAATAAGAGAGAGAGAGAGAGAGAGAGAGAGGTACTTCTCTTCCTTAGACAGAAAGACAGACAGACTGACAGAAACCCTTATCTTGTGTTACAGATAAGGGGAAGTCTTCAGACAACCAGACGGGGGTGAACAGATACCAACGTATAAGCAAGGTGTTAGGTCTGAGGGTTGAAGACTACGATTCCTCCACTAGACGTTTTTAGGGCGGTGTTTACCAATTCTGCCAGATGTTGAATTTCCCCGGGTACCACAACTGTTAAACTCATTCCTCCATTCCAGGTTGTCTTCCCCTGGCTCTTCTACCCTCACTTTTACCCATAAAGACCAATAACGATCAACAATAAATCCTTAACATACGTCTACCTTACGTAATGACTTTAATATTTCCATCTAACTCATCAAGGTAATCTCTCACCTGTAATAATGGTGAGGAAAAACAAGTGAGATAAGACCAACAGAATATACTTGCGAACCTTTGAGAATCATGTCTCCGTGTCCCATCCTGTTCCACACGTCTTGAGTCTTGAGTCAATCAGGGAGTCGAACCCGAGTCCTCCGTCATTCACAGCGGGTACCCGAGTCCTCCGTCATCCACAGCGGGTACCCAAGGGCTCCGTCATTCACAGCGGGTACCCAAGGCCTCCGTCATTCACAGCGGGTACCCAAGGCCTCCGTCATCTACCGCAAGAGCCGTGGCGCTGCTGAAATGTATATTCGTCAGGATCAACTCACATATAAACTATTTATATTATACCAACGGTCTTAGGGCAAATTTGAACCTCCCAATTACCTATTACCTTATGAAGACTATACAAATAGCCTAGTTTCTTACCTCTAGTCTGATAATCAACACAATCAAGATCAATCATCTCACCACCATAAGCACAATCACTTCTCCATCACCACACTCACAATCATTTTCCGCCACCCCAATCACTTTCCTAACACAATGACTTCCTCGCCACCACTACAACAATCACTTCCCCACCACCACCACTCCCACAATCACTTCCCCACCACCACCACTACCACAATCAATTCCCCACCACCACCACTACCACAATCAATTCCCCACCACCACACAATCGCGTGAACTTACCTGCAACAAACGTCAGAAACTCAGCAGGCCTAGGAGTGAGGAGGACTAGTCTGGAGTGTGGTCAAGATAGGTGTGTTATGCGCTGGACAAACCACTCAAGTCATACCTACACATCGCTCTCATTCTCAAGTTTACTGAAGCTTCGAGGCATCTAACTCACTCACTTACAATACACTGAAGCACCACCATTTGAAACATTATTCGTAAGGGTCGACCATTTACCTCAGAGAAGAAATATTACGACTTGTGGATCACCAACAAGGCAATAACATTCTGAGTTGGGTTTACCAAGATAAATATATACGTAGGGGTTTACTCAAACTTAATTCACTCTTGACTCTGAGGTTTGTTCAGGAAGTAATTCGAAGCCTTGGTGTTTGGCGAGGCCTTGGATATGACGTCATGGGGGGGGGGGGGGGGAGCTTAGAAACAAGGTGTTGGTTTATGTACTGAACTTTGTGTTTGTCTGTGATGATATTTACCAGTAATACCTACATTTATTCCTTACTTAATTACGTAATGTGTACATAACCTTCACTTATCAACCTTAATTAATATAACTATATCCATATATATCTATCAATCCAGTGATAATGATATTTAACGTACTGTACCGTACTGTACTGTACTGTACTGTACTGTACTGTACTATACTGTACTGTATTGTACAGGCCCGTTCACTAGTGCGTTTACGGGGGCTCGTCAGGTTTTGTTCAGTGTGGCAACTCTGTGTTTGTTTACATTCAACAGAAGGAAACTCGCAATAGTAAACAGACTATGGAAGCAAAGTATAACAATATTAAATCAGATATCTCACAGATTTGTGGAATGTTTATAGTCCCTTCACTATTTATTTAATTTATTAAACACGTGGAAGGGGAGGGAGTCGCAAGGTGGGGAGAGTGAAGACCTTTGACACCGAAGCAGGAGACATTAGCGTATATTCTCTCAACAAGGAAGGAAGATTGAGTTCAGTTTGTCGTGTTGACTATCCTGGTGGAGGTGGGACAACCCAGGATAAATCTCATGACTTTGTTTTGAAACTTTTCAATGAGATCTTGTGATTAATGGGGAGTAGACACAGAGCAGGAGAAAGGTAGTCGACAACAGATCGGGTAGACATAATGTAAACAGTTCTGGCTACACAGATAGAAATCCCGGCGGCATTGTTGGTGAGCCACATGAGAGGGTTAGACGCTGTTACAGTCGAACTTTGGGATGAACACGTTGTGGTACAGGTGTAGCTGGAGTAGTCCACACAGGTGCACCCAGGTAGGGGTACTGTGTACACGGAAAGATAACACTCAGCGACTCAGAGTGAGGGCAGATATTATCTACGTAACAGGTAACTGTGGTCCCGTGAGAAGAGAAAGTAAGCGATGCATAAGGACATTAAAGAGAAGGGGCTAAGAACACCACCCAGTGGAGTACCAAGATTGAAGTCCTTGGTGGAGCTACACGCCCCCGTAGTCAGCTCTCTCTCTCTCTCTCTCTCTCTCTCTCTCTCTCTCTCTCTCTCTCTCTCTGTAATAGAAAACGCTAATTTCTGTCCTTCTCTGTCTTTCTTGATCCACTTTAAATTTTATGTGTATATTCACGTTCCACTGCCTCCCCTTTAGTCTCTTCTTCTCCCTCTTCTCCCTTCTCCCGTTTCCCCTCTCTCCACCCCTTCCTTCCCTCACTCTACCATTTTCTTCTCTTGTATACTCCCCCTTCCCCTTTATCACTACACCTCCTCTTCCTCCCGTTCATTTCCTATCACTCATTCCTTCATCCTTTCATAACCTCCATCCATCCCTCCCTATCCTCTCCATCCCTCCCTATCCTCTCCATCCCTCCCTATCCTCTCCACCCCTCCCTAATATCTCCATCCCTTTCTCATCCCTTCCTCGCTTTTATAACCTTCCCCCTATTTCCTCCCTCCCTCCCTCTTGTCTCTCCATCACCTCAGACAACTCATTTGCATAAGAGATTTTTCATCTACCAACACTTTTTTCTTCCTCAACATAAGTTTTTTCCTCAACTTTTTTCTATACTCCACAAACATCATCAGTCATGTCATTTTCCACCAATCATATCTCACAAATGTAATCAATGACGTCATATTCCACCAATCATACCTCATAAACGTAATCAATGATGTCATATTCCACCAATCATATCCACAGACATCATCATACCTAACAAACATAATCAATGACGTCATTTCCCTACCAATCACATACTAGGATATTGCTCTATGCTCCTCTACTTGCTTACACTAATACATATGATCCGTGTGGCGGTTAGTGTTGTCAAGGAGGCTGAGGTGTCATGCCAATCTTTCTAAAACATGTAAAGCCAACCAACTAACCCAGATTACCTTACCTTACCTTACCCTGATAGATTATGTTTTAAAATCGTTAATTTAGATTCGATTTATTTAGGGTAACTTAGGTTAGGCTAGGTTAGGTTTGGTTAGGTGAGGATAGGTTAGGTCACTAATTACATAAAAATTACTAAGATCAATATTTTTATCATTTTAACACAAGTCTTTACGAGTATAACATCTCCTCCCTGACACTCTCCCCAAATAACAAGTTCAAACTGATTACAAACTAATGATCATCGATATTAATTACCTGTTATTACCTGGACCTGCCTTGTGGCCACTTCGCCTCACTAGTCATCATCCAGGTAAGATCCTCGTTAGTGACTGTAAGCAGGTGAGAGGAAGATTAATTAGCTCATGTTTGTTACAGGTGAGTGGTCGATGTCTCCTACCTGGTCTAATTACGTTAATCACAGTATTACATGAAAGTATTAATGTGGCTAAAGAAGATATACGCGCGCGCGCGCGTGTGTGTGTGTGTGTGTGTGTGTGTGTGTGTGTGTGTGTGTGTGTGTAAAAAATAATTAAAGTGAATACATCTTAAAAATATCAGTCAATACACGAAAAATATTCCCCTATTATTATACCCACAAAACCTAACCTAACCTAACCTAACACAACACAATATCACACGACCATGAGACAAATTCACCCTTAACACCTCCTGGCAGAAAGACGAGTCCCTAGTTTACAGGAGGCGTCGAGACAGTGGGCCCAATCACTCCAGACGAACCCATTAATGTCATTCCTCCTTGGCTGGATATATCGGTTCCTATTAATTACACTCCTGTTAGTAGTAAGCAAATGTTAAACACTGATGTGGTGAGATGTATTACACTGATTAGTCTTCAATTAGAATATGACGTCAATGTATATGAACCTCTATCCTACGTGGCAGTGAACAGTGATATCACCCACATGACTGACCTTATATATTGTGAATGAATATGATCTATTCCTTTGTGTATGAACCTCTGTCCTATGTGGCAGTGAAAAGTGATACCACCCTCAGTGTCAAGACCTGACTGAATTACTCACAATCGGCAAACTGTACCCCAAGCTTTGTCAATTAATTTGTTAACCGGTATAAAGTGGGTCGGTGTTGACAAAGGCGTGGATGGGAGATATGGAGGTCGAGGGTGTGTGGATATGACGTGTTGTGGGGTTCATATATCACTAGAGAGAGAGAGAGAGAGAGAGAGAGAGAGAGAGAGAGAGAGAGAGAGAGAGAGAGAGAGAGAGGGAGTTTAATAACCGGTGTGTGTGTGTGTGTGTGCGTGTGTGCGTGCGTGTGTGTGTGTGTGTGTGTGTGTGTATGTGTGTGTGTGTGTGTAAAATAGACCATTTAACACATAACGCTTATAATAGCACTTAAGGTTTACCACATCACTTAAGGCTCAACACATCACTTAAGGCTCAACACATCACTTAAGGCTCAACACACATCACCTTTGGCTAGTGTTACACAGAGGCAGCACAAAGTTGTTATCAGGGAGGCGCCGACAATGGCTCTCTGGTAACTTAAAATGGAACTTCTGACGTGTGGTGAGCAAGTCCTGATCCTGTCTAATGAGAGAGAGAGAGAGAGAGAGAGAGAGAGAGAGAGAGAGAGAGAGAGAGAGAGAGAGAGAGGGATTATTCACAGGATTTCTGCCATTTACGATATTAGTTCTATCTTACGTTACGCTTGGCAGGTCCTATAGAATGCTTGGTTTAGTGAAACTTGTGTGTGAGTCAGTGAAGATAATCCTATAATGAAAGGAGTTACAGCTAAGATGTTTATTCATAAGATAATACATAGAGATACGCATACCCAGACATACACACACTCACGCACATACATACATACGCACGGTCCAAACACCATTGACCTTATCTTAATTAGCAAACCACCTCAACCAATGCCTCCCATCTGGTGTAACATACAACTATCAGTGTTTGGGTCTCCAGCTCCCACTACCAGCCGCGAGCAGAGCCATTTCTTTCAAGTTCTGCAATGCAATACGTCTCTTCGGGCAGTGGATAGTTCAACATCCTTGAACTGAAGTACTAAGTGTGGAGGAGATAGTTGCCCAAATGGACAAATTACACCAACACCAGCAAGGAAGCTCACCACCACTTCTTCCCTCAGATCTCACCCAGCTGACTTGCCCTGGATCACACCTCGGATCAAAAGACTTATGCAACAGAAAGACAGAGCCATTTACCTCAATGATCACAACCGCTACAAGTCCCTTCGCAACCAAATCATCCGCGAAATACGTACTGCAAAGAAGTCCCACTACCCAACCAAGCTGCAACACCTGAAGCAGACCAACATCAGTAAGTGGTATGGTAGGCTTATAGAACTCTGTGGATTAAACAATAAGACACACCTCCTCCCCTTCCTAAGCCATCTCAATAATGGTGACGCAGCTGAGCAATCGATCATTTTACAACTACTGGATATGCCAGCAATTTGGCAAGATGAAAACTTCCTCCACCACTCACTGCCTTGTCAGCTTTCTCGACTACATATACCGCCAGCTGGAATAACGAAAGACGTCTGTGCCTGTCGCCTTCATTGACTTCACAAAGGCATTCGATTTAGTCAACCACAATTTAATAATTAACAAAGCCATTGACCTCGGGTTACGGAGAAGTCTTGTACCATGACTTACAGACTTCCTTAATGACAGACGCCAAGCTGTATGCTGCCGAGGGGCTGTCTTCACCTTTCAGTTACTCATCTATAATAGTTGCCCCACGTGTAACGAGGGTGGCCGGCCCAAGGGCCACCTGGGCGTGAATTTGTTTAAGGTGTAAAAGCTCTCACAAGAACCACAACCAAAGTTAAAGAGCCACATGACCTAGTGTCAAGGAATAATCCGAGAAGACCGGACAACTCATAAAAGTTACCGGGCGTATAAGAGGAGATTCGGAATGCGTCTGGAATACCCAAATTACGCCATCTGTTGACAAAACTCGGTAACTATATTTTACCAGCTTCAGTACGGTCTTTTGAGAGGCTTCAACGCGTCAACGTACATATCAGGACTGTGGACAATACACTGCTGAAGTATAGGTCAGGTTAGGTTAGGTTAGGTTAGGTTTGCTTATCTGTGGTTTTACGGGTTACTACTGTATGTGGTAATGGTACATCAACTGACCCCACATGGACTAAATAACTCAGCTTGCAGACAAACAATGACTGCGGTAGTATCATCACTCACACACACTCGTACACAAGAATGTTCATTTAGACCGACGTAATTTACCTTAACTCACTTGTAAACAACAGTCACCAACACAATAATAAACAGCCTCCAGTTATTTTTCCTTCGTAATGAAACGTAATTATATGCCATTCATACAAACACATGTTGCTATGGAGACGGTATGAGGAAAATTGCCATGACAACAACTAATTAACATTTAAGAAGTCATCAGGTATATGAAACACCTGAGGATTGACAGTACCTAGAGTGGTTACGGATGACTAGTTCCTCGTTGTAGTTCATCGTTTATTTAAGATATTATACTTAATTATAATACTTGAAATCTTTATTTGAGTAAAAATAAATAAAATATCAGTAAAGGATATGAATGTGAACAATACCTCATCACACACGCACAATATCAACAGTAATGGCCATACATAATGACTCAATGTTACTTTCTATATAACGTCCAATATGCACACAAATCCAGTCTAAATTACTCGGCAACTTATTAAAAATAGATATAAAGTTAATATTTTTTGTAATTCCATAGTGGCCTGCCGGGCAGAATGTAAACTTCAACACGACCGTCATCCGCCCGCTTATACAGTACGGGGCGGCAGCGCGATGAGAAAGTCTACGGCAACACGATCCACATTTCACTACTCACCTTTGAAAGTCTACGGACTCCTCTACCCACGTTTCACTATCATCCTCCTCGGCGTAGGGTCGTTCTGTAATAGTAATAGTAAGAAATTTAAAATAGAAAGATTAATAGTAATAAACTAATAATAATTTAATAATAATTATAATAATAATAATAATAATTTAATAATAATAATAATAATAATAATAATAATAATAATAATAATAATAATAATAATAATAATAATAATAATAATAATAATAATAATAATAATAATAATATAAAGAATTTAAAAAAATGCATAATTAATTGAACATTATAAATTACATTTTTATTGGCAGATCATATATCAAAAGATCAATAATTCGGAAAATTGAAAATTTTACTTTAGTATTGAAGATAACGTCCTCAAAGGGGAAAGTTACTAGAATCAAAAAGTTATCGCCGTACACAATGATTAAAGTTATCCCATTCATTATACTCAGGTTTGATACTGTGTTAATGATATTAAGGGAAAATACTACTGCCATAGCCTCGTTCTCTGAGTCACCCTACAAGACCTTCAGCACCTCAGAGGGCGGAGAGGAATGTCAAGCGGTTCTCTGAGTGTTGCTGAGTTAACAACAAATGTTTTTGCACCACGAGTCAACGATAGGCACTGGAGGAGGAGAAGGAAGGGGAGGGGGGATGAGAAAGTGAAGGAAGAGGAGAAGAAAGAAGAGAAAGAGGAAGAGGTAAGAGGAGGAGACGGGGAGGAAAAGAAATTCTTGGAAACTACTGTGGCCTTTTACACTGAAATGCCCCCACACATAAATAATAAAAAAAAGAACTGCCGAGGCGTGTTTTGTGAGCTGGGAACGTTATGCTGGGTGTCAATTATAGAAACATTTACAAGTGATCGCGAGCACGTTCGTGCCCTTGTGAGAGTTTGAACGCTCCTGACAGCGTACAGCGAATGAGGGTGCGCCAAGTCCTTAGAATTTGCATGGTTAATTTGGGTGCGCCAATTCCGTAGACTTGCATCGTTTTCCATCGTAAATAAATTTGTTAATTAATGCCTTCCTAAAGAAACCATCGACATGGAACCAGGTTTGTTCCACTCTACGAATTTTTTTGCGATTGTTCCACCAAGTTTGATGAAAAACGATTGTGCCGTTTCGGTTGCCCATAACAGACACACACACACGCACACACACAGACAGATACACGCCTACTCCTATAGTATATTAGATACAGAGCTTTTGTTTTTCTGTTGTTTTCTTCATCATAAACAAGTATAATAGTCATCGTCGGAAGTATAAACACATATCTCACGCTATCTACATCCCTCACACAAGTAGCAACACTCATTAGTTGAATTATAACATCAAAGAAAACGATGGTAAACAATATAATGCCTTCTCTGGGGAACTGAAGTAAAATAAGTTGTTCTCATTTACTGTGGTCATTTATGTCGTGTTTTGTATTGAAAGTTTGAATATTAGTCAGTGTGTCAGTCAACGCCGCCCACTGTGTGTACTAGTACCGCCCACTATGTCAGTCAGAACCACCCAGTGTATTAATTATCACCGCCCACACCATCATATCTCTTCCAAACCCACGTCATTACCACCCACGTCACTACTATCCAGCAGAGCCACACATAACTACCACCCACGTCACTGCCACCCACTAGACCCACACACCACTGCCACCCACGTCATTGCCACTCACTAAAGCCATACACTACTGCCACCCACTTAATGAAGATGGTCATATGTTTACTTATTTATTAATATGACGATAAGCTAATTTTACCTGGTTAGTGGCGTGTCTCTCTCTCTCTCTCTCTCTCTCTCTCTCTCTCTCTCTCTCTCTCTCTCTCTCTCTCTCTCTCTCTATTGCTTTCTCTTTCTCTGTTGCATTCTCGCTCTCTTATTTTTCCCTTATACTTAGTTTATTAACTCTTCCCTCGTCTCTAAATAAACACTTCCATTGTCCTTCCGATTAAAACCTCATTCCTCCCGTCTTTTGAGTCGCTTTAATTTTCTTACCGATAACAACTCCTCCCTCCTGCCTGTGGGATGAAGACTTTTATTGTCCTCCCGATAACGATAGTCTCTGTCCTCTCTAACTGAACGCTTCCACGGGCCTTCCGATAAACACTCATTTAGGGGATGGGTAAGGACCGATATAACAGAGAACGGTCGTGTTATCGGCTTGAAGTCTCAGGCGTCGAGTATAAAAAAGGCTTCAACCACGAGTTTTTGTGTTACGAGTATTGTGTGTGTGTGTGTGTGTGTGTGTGTGTGTGTGTCACTGAGGGAGTATGTTTACGCTTTACTGTGTTTGTTTGTGTAGGCGTGTTTATGAGTGTGTATATATGTGTGTGGGATATTTAACATGACTAACATTTGGATAATAAACAACATAATTATCTGGTGAGCTTTCGGAAATATCTCTCGTCATCAGACCCAAAATACTTGATATACAATAACATTGACACAAACATTATACCATTAAATTAATTCAATCATTGGATACATTATAAGCGAGTTAAAGAATGATAAAATTAAACCCAGTCAGAAGCAGTAATTGTCCCCTCCCCTCCCCTCCCCCTCCCTAGCAGCCGGAGCCACGGTAAGTGAAGGTTTGACGATTGGACATACCTTCCCCCCCCCCCCGTCTAAACGTTGCTGGGAAGTCTTAGAACTGTTGTTGTTGGCTCTGCCTTCGCTGGCTCTGGCTCCGGCTATTAGGGGGGAGGGGAGCAATTACTGTTTCCTGATTGTACATCACATACCGGTTAAACACTGTAGAGGAGTGGTGGTGCCCGGGACTGACTGGACCCCCGTAGGTAAGAAGTGTCAGCTGTGACCCGCGTCATGTCGTCGGGGCAAGTGGTGAGGATGGTGAACTCTGTCTTATATATAGGTGGTCCCAGGCCTGGCTATGGTCTGTGATGGCTGAATAGGATGGTTTGGAGGGTAATTGCCCGTTCTACTCAAGGGGCCCAGGTAGTCGGCAACCCTGAACCACGTATATATATTTGTGGGTAATTTGTTTTTTCTTCAATAACTTGGCCAGTTTATCCCGGAGGCCGTAACTATAACGAGCTTTGGTAGTGTTTTAGAGGGTAAACCAACATCTGTACTGAAAGTGGCTGAATGAATGCTTGGTTGGAGTAGTTTGCTTGCACGTGTTTCCCAATACCCAATTTAAGACGTTATTGCTCAAGGTGATGTCTCAGTTGATGTACAACAGACGTATTAAGACTTAGTGATTATTATGTTACTCTTATACTGGACAGATATGAATACAATGAAAAAAAAATAAAAATACAACACCAGTGATTTATTCATCATTTTATTCACCATCATACAACATCAACTACAATACAAATAAATGAAATAAATTCGCATTAATTACTCAACATCGCTATAACATCACAATGAATAAACTCAAAATAAAAATAAAGTGGATAATATAATAAAATAAATAAAACTTGTAAAAAACCTGATTAAACTGTGATAGGAAAAATATTACCTCGTTACCTGGGACCTGAAATACCCCTCAGGTCATGGACAGGTAAGGGAAAGGTCATTCGATGGTTATTAACAGGTAATTAAGGTTAATTGGAAGATGCATTTTAATTTAGCGTTAAATTTCTTATAATCAGAATATTCTTGATGTAAATATAGGGAAGTATGTATGTATGTATGTATGTATGACCAAAAAATTGCATATTAAACCTTATAGATATTCCTATATGTTATTTAATATTTCCTTAGTAAAAAGAATAAAGAAAAAAATATAATAGTGAACACAACTTTGTATCTTACGAATATAACTAACAGACAGACAGACAGACAGACAGCTATAACTAAATGGATGTCAGCTTAATACACAAAAGAGGCATCACATTAAGCTGATCAACTTACTGGAGATATCAATTCATTATATTAAATTATTATCTTAAACTTATGAATATATCAGTGTATAAAATATATTCTTCATTATACTCAACGTAATCAATATCAACGTCCGTCATCATTATTCTAGTCATCATTGTTTACTTTTGTTAACACTTCAGGGTAAATATCTCTTAGTACTGTTACCCCTTGTTAACTCCTATGGACAGAGAGGACTGGTGTGTTTAGACTGTTGAAGGGTCCACAGTTAAAGAGATGATATTTGTAGGAGCCTGTGTGTGTGTGTGTGTGTGATACCATGTTTGAAGCTGTGAACATTTTCTTTACACACACACACACACACACACAGTACAGACGGATAGACAGACATATATACACAAACACACACAAACACCCTAAATTGACTCCTTAAGAAAAACACAATTTATTTCACGTTATTCGTTTGATTAGTAGTTTTTTTTTTTTTGGCGTGCACAGAAAATTTCCCATATATATTTTTACTCACAAGTCCATTAATTGAGAGAATTTTATAACTATTCTTCTACTCCTTCCTACGATTGTAATTTTTTTTTTTCAATTTACTTTTATTTCCGTTTCACACTCATTCGTTGACTTATTTCACTTATTACTCTCTATTATATTATCGTACTTTATTTTAGTTTGACATTTATTTACATAATCATCAATACATATTGTTTTCTTCGTTGATTCCGTTTTCTGTGATCACTTACTTTTATTCCCATTTTCTGTATTTATATTTTCTATTTTGGGGAGACTATGGTATTTAATGAATGTTAAATGATAATGACTAGTGAATTATATACAACGTCATGCTTATCGGGTCAGTATCTATACGAGAGGAACATATCACTGACCCCATTACCGCAGGTCAGAGGTCAGGCATCAGTAATATACATAATTAATTAGATTGAAAAGTAAATGAGATGAATACATTTTCCTTCGTGGGTCTTATTTTCTTTCTATTTTTTTCATTCTTTATCAGTTCTTCTTAATTTATCTGTAGTTTTTTGTGTTTCGTCTTACATTCATGTTCCTTCACCGCTCCTTCTTGGCGCCACAACAGGATTTCTTCTCCTCAGAGGCGCACACCTTCAGGGCTGACGTCTGTACCTCCACGTCCTCTGTAGTGACCATTTGTCTGTAGGAGATGGGAGAAGATTACCTGTAGGAGAGAGAGAGAGAGAGAGAGAGAGAGAGAGAGAGAGAGAGAGAGAGAGAGAGAGGGGGGGGGGGGGTGTACAGATAGAAGGGACAAACGAAGGAAGAAAAAGTGAAAGAGGAGAATAAAGGAAACACGACAAAAAATGAAGAAAAAACACTACCACCACTACTACCACCCACCTAGCCAGCTGTACGAGGGCCTCCAACACGCCGAAGCCACTCTTGCAGGAGGTCTCGAGGAACAAAGCACCACAGTCTCGGGCGAGGCGTTCACCGTCAGCACTACTGATGGTGATTCTCCCTTCAGCAGCAGCCGCGACACGTAGATCCATCTTATTACCGCACAGGACCAGAGGCACCCGGGAATCACACGCCTCCTGAAGGTGTATTACTGGTGTTGATACGTAGATATATAAATGAATGGTTGTTATATGGTGAGTCGGGGGTGATTAATACATAGATATACATATTATTCGTGTTGTATATTGGTGATGTTTGTATATGAATATCCTGTATAAGGTTGAAGAAGTTATTACACGATTGAATAATATATTATACTAACTATATGACACTCACACACACACACACACACACACACACATACACATACACACACACACACACACACACACACACACACACACACACACACACACACACACACTTCCAACACACATCACGTCACCCCCCTCCCACGCACACATACACCCACACACAAGCCATCAACGTTCTCTATCAACACACACACACACACACACACACACACACACACACGCACACACGCACACACGCCTCCAGGAGACACCCACGTCAATACTCTGGATCCACTGTCGGACGTTGAGGAAGGAACGCTCGCTGGTGACGTCATACAGGAGAAGGACACCGTCGGCTCGTCGGAAGTACGTCTTAGTGATGGAGCGGAAACGTTCTTGACCTGCGGGTGTAAGAGAGACGGAGGAGAGTATGAACGTTGTTGAGAGGAATGAGGCAAATGAGGCAAGAGAATGGACGTTTTTGATTGAATGTGGCAAGAAAATGAATGTTTTTGATTGAATGAGGTAAGAAAATGAACGTTTTTGATTGCATGAGGCAAGATAATGGACGTTTTTGATTGGGTGAGGCAAGAGAATGAACGTTTTTTATAGACTGAGGCAAATGAGACAGGAGTATTTACGATTTTGATTGACTGAGGCAAGAGTATGAACGTTTTTGATTGAACGAGGCAAGAGTATGAACGTTTTTGATTGATTCACAAGATTCTAAATGCTTTAAAGTGATAGATAAAGTAGCCACAAACAATTTAAAGTTACAAAAAATAGCAATAAACGTTTTAAAGCAACATAAAATAGACATAAACGTCTTAAATTAACATAAAATAGCCATGAAAATACTAAAGTAGCAGAAAATAGCCACAAACCTTTTAAAGGGACAGTAAAAAATTTCCACAGATGTTACTCGACAAGAAAATAAAGTCAAATAAGAGGTCCCTAGGCAATAGAAAGGAGGGAAATCAAAGTCTTTGAACAGAAGGAATGGAGAGAGAGAGAGAGAGAGAGAGAGAGAGAGAAAAAGAGAGAGAGAGAGAGAGAGAGAGAGAGAGCATGTTTCGGTCCAGTTGAAAGAGACAGAGGAAAATGTAAGATCACTGAATCGGAAAGAGGGAGAGAATGGGATAGAGAGGGAGACAAAGTAAAAAAACGATAATAGCAGAAGAGAGAGAGAGAGAGAGAGAGAGAGAGAGAGAGAGAGAGAGAGAGAGAGAGAGAGAGAGAGAGAGAGAGGTATGCCTAATGGTTACTACAATGCCAAATGTGGAATATTTCTTATCATCAGAGAATCAATAGACTTCAACACTCAATGGAAACCAAACACTTTTTACACCAGTAGGATCCCAACAAGTAAGGGATCTGTGGTTTCGAACTCCCTCGAACCGTTTCCAACTCTCCCTCAACGTTTCTAACTCCCTCCTCACGTTTCTAACTCCTCGAAACGTTTATCCCTCGAACCACTTTCAAAGATGATGACTATAATTTGTAGCGTGTGGAGGCTGTGATTTTTTTTGTGACCTGAGGGAGGGTTGGTTGGGTCTGTCTCTGGTCGAGGTGGATTGGGAGAGTAAAACGTTTGTGTGATTTGTTATACGATTTCTGGTGGCTACAGTATGTGTGTGTGTGTGTGTGTGTGTGTGTCTGTGTCTGGGTCTGTGTGAGAGAGAGAGAGAGAGAGAGAGAGAGAGAGAGAGAGAGAGAGAGAGAGAGAGAGAGAGAGAGTGGGGGAGTCAGTTACTACATACACTTTGAAATTGTTAAACATAATTAACCATGGATGTTAAAATTCACACACACACACACACACACACACACACACACACACACACACACACACACACACACACACTCACCAGCAGTATCCCAAAGCTGGATGGCAATATTTTTCTCATCAACATGAAGTGTCTTGACCTTGTAGTCCACACCTGCAAAGAGAAGTAGATGGTACACTATTAGTCAAACACACAGAGAAATTCAGAATAGTTTAGTTACTGCCAGTCAATGAAAATGATTATATAATTATTTGAAGGACAAACTATGATGATCTTAAATGTGTTTGGTCTAGTTATATTAAATCCTATGAGCATCTGTTATTTATCCTAAAAAAAATATATATTCTAAATTGTAGAATTAAAAAAGTTATAGAAAGTTAATTTAAGTTTAAACCTTGGAATTATCTAAAAGTTTATCCCAAAGTCGAGAGAGAAATTTTAATACGATTCCATATATAAATATGAAGTGATATTGGAGAATTGAGTTCACACGTTCCTATGTTATTTTTCTTTCAATATTTGATAGATTTATATTGATTTCAGTTTCCATTCTTCCTCATTCGTTCTTTTCGTTATTTCCCATTCCTCTCACTCGCACAATAAATCAATAATTAAATGTTGCTTCAATTTCTTTTTCTCCTCCTCTCCATTCTTTTCCTTCTTCTAAAACACTTATAGTCTCTCCCTCTCCCACACACACAATCTTTCAATCTTCCAATCTCTTCCTCCCCACGCTCTTCCCCTCCCCTGCTCCTCTTCTTAAAAAAAAATCTATCTCTCCTTTTTCTCTCTCTCTGTTTCTTTGTCTCTTCCTGTGTCTCTGTCTCTATCTGCCTGTTTTTCTCTCCCTGACAATTCTTCAATCTCTATATCTTTTCTTCCCATCTCTTCTTCAGCACAAAATCTCTATCTCTCTCTATCTCTCACACACATTCCTTTAATCTCCCTATGCCTCCTTTATCCTCCATCTCCTCTTCTCCCATCTTTTCCAAAATTCACAGATATGAAAATTGGCCACCGGTTCCTATTCAGTTCACATCCTCCGCCTTCACTGATTCGTAGGACTCGACTAGTGGAATATTTTTAGACTTGTCAGGATGGGACTTGGGAGGTAAGGTTGGGGGGGGGGGGGGGGGGTGGATGAACGGGCAATATTATTTTGGTAATATATATTTTGGACTTAGTATAGAGAGAGGAAGGAGGGGGATATTATATTATTGGTTGGAAGGAATATTTTTGGGGGATTTGATGAATTTGGAAGGATTAGACAATATTTTATTCTTGTTTTAACTCGTCTTGGGGGGGGGGGGCATTTTTGGACTTGATACGGAAGGGAGAGGAAGAGGCGTAGTGTTTTGGACTTACGTTAGATAAAAAACACCAATATCCGGACTTTCAGAGGATAAAGGCCAATGGGGACGTACCGAGAGTGGAAGCGATGTTAATGACGAAGCAGCCACGACAGAGACGGACTATGAAGGTGGACTTGCCGACAGCTGCGTCTCCGGCAAACACCACTTTATAGGTTCTCTCAGGGGGCCCCAAGGCCTCGTAGTTGCTGGTCCTCATTCCTGAAGACACCTGGTGCTGAGGGCTGGGGGAGAGAAGGGCTGGGGTGAGAGAGGCGGTGAATGATGGGGGAGAGGAGGGCTGGGGTGAGAGAGGTGGTGAGGGCTGGGGGAGAGGAGGGCTGGGGTGAGAGAGGTGGTCAGGGCTGGTGGAGAGGAGGGCAAGGGTGAGAGAGGTGGTGAGGGCTGGGGTGAGAGTAGCGATGAGGACTGAGAGAAAGAGAAAGAGAGAGGGAGAGTGATAATTTAAGGAGAATTTAAATAGAGTGAATGTAATAAGAGCAGAGTCAAGGGGTGATGAAGAATGGTGTAAAATGAAATACAATGGCAATGGAAGGGCGAGGGAGATGAGAGAAAGTGAGGGAGAGGGAGAGAGATAAAGGGAGAGGTAGAGAGAGTAAGTGAAAGGTGTTAACAATATGGATGGGAACAATAGGTAGGGAGAGACAAATAGGAGCTATGTGCGTTTAGACTTTAAGTAGAGAGAAAATATATGAGTATGGTTGTATGACAGACACACACACACACGTAAAAAACGAAACCCAGATCAGAGAGAGAGAGAGAGAGAGAGAGAGAGAGAGAGAGAGAGAGAGAGAGAGAGAGAGAGAGAGAGAGAGAGAGAGAGAGAGAGAGAGAGAGAGAACTCATCAACAAGAACAACACCATCTCACCTTCCACCGTTCCTCTCGGTGGGGGGGACAAGTTGGTTCACCCTCCTGGGCTTGAGCGGGGGCGTGTTGACCTCCAGGATGGGCGGGGGCGTGGGTGTAGGTGGGCTGGAGACTCCCTGGGTGTTGCCGTCGATAGGCCTGAGTGTAGCTAACATCACGTCCGTCTGTGGCTGGTGTGTAGCGGGAGGCGAAGGTGACTCGAGGCTAAGTAGTTCCTCTTCCAGCTGGTGAGGGGGACGTTTGAGATAGATAGATAGATAGATAGATAGATAGATAGAGATAGATATTTCTCACTGTATGTCAACCTGGAGAGAGAGAGAGAGAGAGAGAGAGAGAGAGAGAAAGAGAGAGAGAGAGAGTTAACATACAGGGAGAGAGATATGTAAAGTGAGATTTACATTGATTGTCAACTTCTGGGAATTCCTATCAAAGGTCCTATATTCATGCAACTTACAAATTCCTATTTCAACCTTGTCACTTTCCCAAGCGTCTGTCACTTCCCAGCATCTTGACACTCTCTTAACTGTTTGTCACTTTCTACCTACCTGTCACTCTCCCAATAGTCTGTCACTTCCCCACTCGATCGCACTACTCACTACTTCCCCAACCAACTTCCCACTTGATCAAACAACTCACTACTTCCCCAACCAACTTTCCACTCGATCGTACTACTTACTACTTCCCCAGGTAACTCCCTACTCCCCCCTACTCGTGTCACTCACCGATAAAGGGCCCTCGTTCTCTGACAGCTTGAGTTCATCCTGGGTGTTGCAGCCTTCCTCAGCGGTGTCTGGGAGTGTGGAGTGGCCGGAGTCTGCAATATGCCCGATTTGTACTCTTTTTTTATGACCATCGGCAAGTGTCAAGTGAAACATCATTATTATAAAGGTGTTAATAAGGTTATAGGACAGTGTAAGTGCCATTGGATATGTAAAAAGTGTTTATAAAGTGGTTAAATTCAGTAAAGTGTTCGTGTAGTTAAAGTTTGAGGTCTTTTTGGAGTGGAGGTATTTATTAAGTTGTCAATTAAGTAAAGTTTACGTGTTAATAAAGTGTAAGTGTCATTTATCTGTGGGTTAGTTAGATAGAGTTAGGTGATGTTTGGGATAAATTTGAGTTAGGATAAGTTAAGTTAGGGAGTACATATATACTTATAAGTTTATGCTCCATTATAGTTGAATACAAACGAGGAAATATATTACCTCATTAAAGTCTTATATCAAGGTATTACACGAAGCCTTACCCAGGTCATCCATAAGGCGCCGGATACCATACTTGAGTCCCCCATCACTTTCAAAGGAAGAGAGAATGGATGGGTGAGGAGACCGAGAACGACTGAAAGAAAACGATAAATTTTATGACTACCTACGATATCTTCAATATTTAAGTGCGGTAGGATGGCAAGTTTATTAACAGATGACAGAGAGAAGGCAAATAGGTAGGTTGATAATTACCAGGCTACCTAGGGCCTTACCTTGAATCACAGGTGGAGATAGAGCAAGACCTGGAGAGGCGAGAGAGTTTTGGGGTCATATCAGACGTTAGGGGTGTGTGTGTGTGTGTGTGTGTGTGTGTGTCAAAATGGTATAAGGGGCAGGGGGCAATGCTCAAGACACAGTTTGTATTAGGGGCAATGCTCATATGACAGTTATACTAGTTTCAGGGAGTCATAAATGTTGATTTCAGTAATGGTTATTATAGCCAGTCTGTAACCACTCGGGATGCTCCTTTGTTTTGGTGTAACATAATATGGATGTAGTTCTAAGGCAAGGTCTATTATTATTATCATTATTATTATTATTATTATTATTATTATTTGCTCTCTGTGTATCATGCAGTAACAAAAAGTAAATAAAACAAATTCATCTGTTTTCTTTTCCACCTCATACCGTTTCCCTTCTCACTAACTCCTTCTCTTCTTCCTTACTCTTCCTCCCTACTTCTCCTTATTCCCTTATCCTCTCTATAACTGCAGAGGTATAATCACTTCCTCCTCTCATTCTTTATCACATTTTCTCCCTCTCCCTCTTTTGGACTCCTACCCTCATTTCCTCTCTCTCTCTCCCTCACACCTATACCCCCACCTCTTCCCTCCTCTCCCCTCCTACCTCTCCTCTCACCTGTGACTCCTCTTCCGTTCCTTGGACCTGTGTAGTGAGGATCGTGTACTGGAGCATCGGGACCCTATGGGGGATCTCCTCCACTCATGCTCCACGGCAGACCTCATACTGTCGTTGGTATCCTGGAGCCTCTTGTTGGCCTCGCTGTAGGGGAGAGAGAGAGAGAGAGAGAGAGAGAGAGAGAGAGAGAGAGAGAGAGAGAGAGAGAGAGACTATTAGTTATCTTGTACGTCTAATGGATCAACTGAATATTAGACACCCCAACTTATTTCACCTGACGATCAAAGAGTCTAGTGCTAACCTAACCTAACCTAACCTAACCTACTTCCTCTTCCCCAGGAACTCTTTGGGTGCATACTTATGATACATACATACATACATACATACATACATATATACTAGACATTAACACAATACAAGAGAAACGTTCAAACACTCACTGTAATAGTTCTAACTGCCTCTTCATGTGGTCGTACTGGTGCATGTATTCTAGCACAGTCTCCCGTTCACTGTATGATAGAAAATGGGTTAGAGATGGCTTTAGTGACGTCACGGTTTGTTTATCAATGAAATAATATACATGGAATGGATATTATAAGTGGCATGACTAATGACTATGGATGGAAGTAATTACAAGAGAGAGAGAGAGAGAGAGAGCGAGAGAGAGAGAGAGAGAGAGAGAGAGAGAGAGAGAGAGAGAGAGAGCTATCTCACCCTGAAGCCTCAAAGGTCACCACTCACTTGTGTAACTCCCGACACTTTTCCTCATACTGTAGCCTCATCTGGGCCATGTCAGACCTCATTAGACCCAGGTTAGTAGTGGTCTCGTTGAGGGTCATGTTCAAGGTGCGATTAGCGTGGTAGGCCTCCTCTAACTTCCTCCTCACCTCCTGCATTCTGTCTCCTCCTTCTCCATCTTCCTTCTTCAGCCACGAGTCTACCTGTGGAGGGAGGTGAGAGGTGAGGAGAGGGAAAGGAAGTGATGTGGAAGGGGATATGAGGGGGGGGGGGATGGAAGGTGTAGGGAAGGGTGATTTGGTTAGGTTATGAGAGAGAGAGAGAGAGAGAGAGAGAGAGAGAGAGAGAGAGAGAGAGAGAGAGAGAGAGAGAGAGAGAGAGAGAGAGATTATCGATGGTATTTCTCACTCTCTTCCTCTTTCTCTATAATTACTAGCTATTATCTCTCTCTCTCTCTCTCTCTCTCTCTCTCTCTCTCTCTCTCTCTCTCTCTGTCTCTCACCTTCTGGAAGATCTTCAGGTGGGTCTGCAGCTCAGCCATCTCTTGGTCCATCTGGTCCTGTAGCTGCCGCTTCTCATCCTCACTCTCCTGCCTCGCCTTCTGCTTCGCCTTCTCCTCCACCTTGGCTACCTGGTCCTCCAACTCACTCTCCAGCGACTTGAGGGCCGTGGCATGGTGTTCCCTCTCTCTGGAAACACCATAGTGGACTGTCAGTGAGGATGTATGGTGCTGGATAGAGTTTGTATGGTGGTGTGGAGATTGTATGGTGGTTGTGGAAGTGTATAGTGTACTGTAGAGGGAGGTGTGTGTGGTGTTCTGGGGAATGTGGATTTTTTGTAGGAGACACAAAGTCCCTAAAATTGTAAACGATCGCTGTTACAATAAAAAAAAATTACACATAAATAGACACAGAGTCTTAAGAACTGGAATGAAAATGAAAACACAACAAGTAGACGAATTCTTGCACTATAAACCCACCGAAGAAAACGTAAATTATAAAGAATATCATCCATGGATTATTATAACCACGAAAGAAAACGTTAGTGAGGCATAGAAAATGGAGAGACTACAAGGGAAACTCAAGCAAAATGAAATACCTTATCAAATCGACCTCTAAGTGCTTCAGACAGTCAGACGAACTATCACTTACTTCTGGTAGAGCTTCTCCAGGCTGTGGTGGTGGTCCTGCAGATGTTGGATCTCTGTCAGTAGTGTGGAGAGCACCGTGCTGACGCGGCTGGCCACGTCCAGGGGCGCTGTGGATGTCTCCAGGTCATGCAGCAACTCCCTGATTTGGGCACCACTGGTGGAGAGAAGTTGTGTTCCTGATACATTGCTAGCTTTTGGGCTTCGGTTCCCAGTAAGTTTAATCTTATTTCCTGTACTTATGTGTCACTATTCTCGGGTTGTTCTATTGCCAGGTATTGAGATAAAATAAATAAATTGTTAAGACTTGTTTGGCAATATATTATGTAAACGAACTTTTGAGCCAATCATATGCTGACGGTGAGTAGGACGTCAATCAGACACAACCTTCTCATTGGCTGGTATGCTGTAGACGCTGAGGGCAAAAGTCTCTACCAATTTTTGAAAGTGATACCTTGTGCCCAATTTATTGCCTCTAACACTTATGACGTCATCTAAATAATGCCATCAAGTTACCCAACATGCTCTAGAAACTGCCAGTAAACACCTTTATGTCGAGAACAATAACAACATGGACACCGTACCACAGGTGTGAGCAGCGTTCCTCATCACCAATACACAGGTGTCTGGCAGGTGTATATTAATGTATCTAGCACAAACAAAACTCCCGGCGGCTGGTGTGTCACATGTCAAGGATGTTATATAGAGTATGTCAGGTGTACGTTGTTGTCCAGGGATGAACACCACCCATGTAAACTACTTAATCTATGACACACACACACGATAAATCTCCGTGTTAAAGATATAAATAATAAGAGACGTGGAGGGACATTGTTCAGTGAGAAGACAGATAAAGAGATTGATTAAAAAGTCTATTGGGGTGAAAGGTAGAGAGAGAGAGAGAGAGAGAGAGAGAGAGAGAGAGAGAGAGAGAGAGAGGCACAAAATGGAATGACAATGAACCTCCAAGGAAGAAGCCAGTAGCGTATCGCATACCATCAAGTACCTTATAGGCCAGTACATGCTGGTGGTGGGTGGTAGAGACAGGGGCTCAGATTAAACAACATGACGTCAAACAGGAAGACTAAACCACGGAAGAGGAGGAATGGAAAGAGGAATGATTTAGCAATGAAGGTCACACTAGATATTAACACCTTGACATACTTCTACGCAACAAGACCGACCCTGGTGACTCATGTTAGGTGTGGATGAGTCACTTTACCCGTGTCTCACATTAAGAAGCTAATATATTGATAACCAGGTGTTTCTCATGTCCAGAAATAGCAACATGTGTCTCTGTCTATCTGTGGGTCCATTTTTCTATCTCTCTCACGCTCTCTTTCTCACTCTCTGTCTGTCTGTCTCTCTCTCTCTCTCTCTCTCTCTCTCTCTCTCTCTCTCTCTCTCTCTCTCTCTCTCTCTCTCTCTCTCTCTCACGCACATCAAACTGGGCAATTCACTTTCATCTTCCTCTGTAACTTATATATGAATAGTGTGTCAAATATCATGTTCCAAGAAGGGATCAGGATTGAGGCGATTGTCAACACCTTCAGTGAACCCAAGAAGGCAGGATAGAAGGAGTTCAATCATGGTATAATATAGAGATGAAACACGACTCAGGATATAAAAAGTACACCCACGTACAGTAAAACTTCTGATGTCCAGTGGCAGCCAGGAGTGTAATTCAGTTTATTGGAGTTTGATGTTTATGAGTCGTGAGTCATGAGAAACGCAAGTGTGAGGTGAGTGGGGGAGGGGAGAGGGTGGAGAGTGAGTGGGGAGTGGGAGGAGAGGGGGAGATGGAGAGTGGGTGGGGAGTGGTTAAGTAGGTGAGGAGAGTTAGGTGGAGAATGGGAGGGTAAAATAGGGAGTGAGAATAGGGAGGGAAGTAGGAGGGGGAGGGATGGATAGGAATGGGGGTGAGAGAGAGAGAAAAAGAGAGATGTGGGACACGTAGATGAGAACACCTGGCCAAACACTCCTGTAAATAGCGTCACAACCCAGCCAGGTGAGACACGGATGGCCACACGAGGGATATTATGGAAGGAGAGAGAGAGAGAGAGAGAGAGAGAGAGAGAGAGAGAGAGAGAGAGAGAGATGACAAAGATAGACAGAGAGAAAGATAGGTAATATAAAAGAGAGAGAAAGAAAAGTAAAAAAAAAAAAAAGGAACGAGAGATGGAGAGAGAAATATAGATAAAGAGAAAATGAGAAAAACGAATAAATAAAGATAAACAACAAAGCAAGAGAAAAAACATAGAAAATACTCATCCATCCATCCATCCATCCATCCATCCATCCATCCATCCATCCATCCAAGCAGCCACACAGACAATACAACCTAATTCACCCAATCATATATCAAGGTATAACCCTTCTTATTTTTCTCTCTAATACAAGGCTAGGGAACTCTTACACTCAGGTGATCAAATTGATGTCATAGTTTCAGAATAGCGCTGAAGTGGTGCCCTCACAGGTATGTTAATGCACACCTGTACACATGTGGGAGTGCTGGGGGTCGGGGGTTGGGGGGTGGAAGCATGGTGGTGGGGGGTAGGGGGGAGGAAGGGAAGGAGGGGAGGAGGTAGGTTAGTGAGAGAGAGAGAGAGAGAGAGAGAGAGAGAGAGAGAGAGAGAGAGAGAGAGTCTTTACTTACACCCCGACAGGACAAATGGACTTCAAGCATACTTTCATATATTAACAACTGTATTTATGAGACAACGTGGGTGTCCATGGTATTGGCTGTGTGTGTGTGTGTATGTGTGTGTGTGTGGTATATGTATGTATGTATGTATGTATCGACTACAACATGACCCAGAGGCAGGATAGCTGGCGTCACGTAACATCAGGATTGTTCACTCGGTTCTCTGACCACCATGATATATTCTTAACACGCTATGCTAAATATATTCGTGAGGTATAATTCATTATACGCGTATATCACCATTATTGGGTGTAAATAGTGACACGCATTTTATAGTAACAACAAAACAATAATAATAACAACGACAGCAATAACAAAAATATCAGCAACAATAATAACAACGACAATAACATCATCACCAACAATAACAATAACAATAACAACAACATCAATAATTATTTTCTGTAACCTAGATATGGAGATTATGATAATTATAACCAATAACAATCAGATAATATTATAAAATATCAAAATTATTCGAAAATAATAACAATAATCCGATACAATGATCAATGAGTTTTACAGAAATTCCTAAAGTAATTTATTCTAAACTTATTTTCTGTAAATGGTATTGAAGAAATTTTTTTTCAAATATTCAAGAAATTTCTTTTATTTCCTATTTTATTGTTTCTCTTTGTTCATTTTAATTTTACCATTTATTCTGTTATTTATTTCATTCGTTGTTTTTTTATCAGTTTTTGTTCCTCCTATATTTATCATCATTTCCTCTCTCTCTCCCTCTATCTGTCACTGCCAATAGTTATTTAATTTTCTCTTTTCTCTCTCTGTCCCTCTGCCTATCTCTTCATCTGTGTGTGTCTAAATCTGTGTGTGTCTCTGAGTGTCTGTGTGTGTCTGCGTGTGTGTCTGTATGTGTCTGTGTGTGTCTGAATGTCTATTCTCGTATGTGTCTGTATGTAACCATGTGTGTCTGTATGTAACCATGTGTGTCTGTATGTAACCATGTGTGTCTGTATGTGTGTATCTGTAAACAAGACGACAGACACTAGCTGATCGCATGTTTTACCTGCGTTTTATTGTGTTATTCACACCTGAAGGGACTGAGGCACTTCACCGAATCCGTTGTGTGTATGTGTGTGTGTGTGTGTGTGTGTGTGTGTGTGTGTGTGTGTGTGTGTGTGTGTGCAGTTGTAATACACGAAGGTAGAGATAATAAATATTCAGATATTAGGCATTCTCTCTCTCTCTTTCTTTCTTTCTCTCTTTCTTATGTCCCTTCTGTCTTACTTTCTCTCTCTAACCTCCTCTCCCATTTTACTCCCTTCCCCGTCTCTCCAAGTCATCTCTCACCTTTCCTCATCTCTCCCAGGTCTCTCAATTCCTCTCCCACTTTTTGCCAGTCTTTTCACTCCCTCTCCCAGCCCTTTAGCTTCCTCCCCTAGCCCACTAAACCCCCTCTCACTCCTTCCCCACTCCTCCCACTCACTCACCTCTCAGCCGCAATGTTGGTCTTCGTGAGCTGGGTGAGGCTGGAGGTGAGACAGCTCCATGCTTGGTAGACGCTCTCTCTTCGTTTGCATTCCACCTCCTTTACTCCCTCCTCCATCTCCGTCTCCAAGCTGTTCCTGAGGGGAGGTAATGTTAGAGTTTTCTTTCTTTTTCTCTCTACTACTATTATTGTCAAAGTATATATCAATTCATAAAATTAATCTAAGAGTGCATGTACAAGTTCTTGGTGAGTACAGTATGTAATCTCACCATGTCGAGAACCTCCTGGTGACTTGGGCTTCGACTCCAGGGTTAAGGAACTCTGTGAACCCTTTGGAAAACTCTGTATAGCTAATCTTCCCGTCTTGGTCCTGGTCGAGGTCGCTGAAGATGATGTCCGAATCGTCTGCAGCGATGCCGAGGCTCGAACACAATTCTCTCAACTCTTCCTCGACGATGAAACCCTTGCCTGTGTTCAATGTAGAGAATCAGACACATTGTTTTGATATTTCTCGGAGCCTAATTCACACTAATTCACACCCATGAAAATCCAGCCAAACAAAAACTAATATATGTAGAGTTGCAAAGCATCAAGTAAAGTCATTTCCTATATTTTTATGTAATATCGGATGAGGTTAATAACGCCTGAATTGCTCTCTGAGATGATCAAATGTTAGATACAGCTGTAGTGTTTTGATGTATTAAAGTTCATGTAATGTGACTCTAAGAGAGAGGAATTTATTGGTTTATTGATATCAAAAGTGAGGTGAATGGATATCCCGGAAGCAGCAACTGAGTCCGTGAATGAGAGAACACGGGGTCGAGTGGTTGGTTGGTGAGGGTGGAGGAGCTCGGTTGTGTGGAGCGTCATGGTACACCTTGTAGTAGGAGAAGGTGTAAAGGGAAATACAAGAACATGGAGGGACAAAGGAGAAGGAGGAGGAGGAGGAGGTTGTGTAACAGCGAGTGAAGCATCTAATCTGAAATAAAAGTAAAGATGCCGTGACTAAGGGCTCAATGACTCAGTGACTCACCTTCTCTATCACACGTCCTGAAGAGCTGGTGGAGCTGGCTGGGGCCGCCGTTCTGACCTGTAGTGGCCACGACACTCATGGTGGAAGGACACTTAGCTCCTGGCCTGAGACACACCTCATTCAGGCACCATCACATGTACACAGTGGCACTTATCTTCAATTTTCTGTACTAATTTACGATTTTTTCTTCAGATGTACTCGTAAAATGTACTTATTGTAGCATCATTTGTTATAATGTAGAACTATTTCAATATAACGTTTATAAGTTATAGTTATCTAGCTTTTAAAAATCACCCTTGATCAGCTAACGTTATAAATTACGACACTGTTTTTCACAATTCACTTTCACCAACACGTTTGAAGGACAGGTTTTCACCAAATTTCACGACGTGAGATATACACTGAAGTTCACCACTGCTGCAAACTTGACTCACTTAACATACTGGTGTTCATTGTTGCGTCTGCCTGTGTGCAATGTTGATGTTTCGGGATTTAGCCGCAAAAAACAGACCTTCTCTTTGACGTCACGGAACTTAATTTAATAACATATTATTATCTGTAAGAGAATATTTGTTAGTGTAATGCAATCTTTGTACACACACACACACACACACACTAATAGAATGATAATGGTTGCCCCTCGTGTGACGAGGATGGCCAGCCCAAGGTCCACCTAGGCGTGAATTTATTTAAGGTGTAGAAGCTGTCGCCAACACAACAACCACACCCTGAGTTAACGAGTTGCATGACCCAGTGTCAAGGAATAGTCCGAGAAGACCGGACAACTCGCCAACTGCACTGGCTAACCGTTACCCCGGAATACGATCCGTAAATCGATTAACATCCAGGTCCCCAATTACTGCTGGGTAGACAGGCAATTGTCGTAGAGAAACTTGCACATAGTTTCACCCTGCCCGGGGATCGAACTCGGGTCCGCTCGCTTGCAAGGCGAGGATGCTGACCACACACACACACACACACACACACAGTAAATCAAGTGCTAAAGGAATTGTCAGTTAGAATTTAAGTGCAACTCTCGGCAGTCTGCTGTTCACGACGCTCGCTTTACGATCATAGCGTTCCGATTATTTTCAAGGACTTGCTTTATGCTTAAAAGGTTTTCACTCTCAAGGCGTTCATTAAACCCATACGGCGTTCATCATGTTCCCTTAGGAGGTTCACTTTAAGTTCACAGTGTCTCACGTTACACTCGATAATCTTTAGGAATCAGCTGTGAACCTTCTGACGTCACTGGTCACGTGGTCCAAGTGGCGACCTTCCCAAAACCCAATTAGCAGTACACGCAGGTGATCGCCCAGGTGAGGGGGGGCCAGGAGGCAGGTGTCAAAGGTCGATGGTTCAAACATTTGTGCCCCCTGTTCTCACACCCACACCTTCGTCCCCACACACACACACACTCACCCCCTCCCCCCCACACACACGTAATGCAGGACAGACAAACACACACACACACACACACACATCTACACGCAATGTTGAACACACACACACACACACACACACACACACACACATCACTGTTATCCCCTGCAAAATAAACGTAAGAATACCATCGTTACCAACCCCTAGTGCCCCATCAACCTACATATAGAAGATTGACACACATTGTTACCAACACCGATAATTACCACAAAACATTACCATATACATAGGTCTCATCACTGTTGCCAACACCTAGTACCAGCATCAACCACCAACTGGCAACATACTGCACTATATACATGTAAGACTAACACACACACACACACACACCGTTACCAACACCAGCACGGACTGAGACACTGCACTATAGCCAACACCGTCAACAACTGAGACAGTAACAATAACATGTGTGGGAGCGACAGGTGAGTCAGATTAGGTGTACAGGTGTTGAGCACTTGTTCTGGTTCACTAGAGGATGGGGGTGGGGGGGGGGGGAGGAATGTAGGTGAAGGGCAGGTGACGCCACGCTTGGTACACAAAGAGAGAGAGAGAGAGAGAGAGAGAGAGAGAGAGAGAGAGAGAGAGAGAGAGTATTATAACTGCCCTGAACTACGTCTGTCTGTCAAGGAGGCGCCAAGAACAAGGTGCCAGCAAGTCGATGAAGCACTTTTGAAATTATATATTGCTTTCTGATGTTTTATGTGTGTGTGTGTGTGTGTGTGTGTGTGTGTGTGTGTGTGTGTGTCTGTGTGTGTGTGTGTGTGTGTGTGTGTGTGTGTGTGTGTGTGTGTGTGTACTTGAAGTGTTAATTTGAACGAGGATATATTTATTGTACAGTTGTGATCTAAACTTTATGGTTATTAAAGGTGTGTCTTTATGATGGTGGGAGGAAGGAAGGAAGGAAGGAAGGAAGGAAGGAAGGAAGGAAGGAAGTAGAGAGGAGAGAGAAACCCACTATCATGCGGGTTGGTGTATGCTGGTTGACCCCTATACACACACACACACACACACACACACACACACACACACACACAAAACAAACACAATTACAAACAGATAAACACAACTTCCTCGATATCCTTATGTTGAATTCCTCCCCAATGACATATGTCACTCTTTCACTGATAAACACTCAGGTCTCACTGCACTCACTCTCTCTGTCAACACATACGACTTCCGTAGTAGTGAGAGAAAGTACATGAGCAGTGAGAGAAAGTAGAGAAAGTACGTGAGCAGTGAGAGAAAGTAAAGAAAGCAGTGAGAGAAAGTAAAGAAAGCACATCAGCAGTGAGAGAAAGTACATCACTGCTAAATGCTCACTAATCTACTATATAAAATACTTTGCTTCTCTCTTGTCTACTTTCTCTTCTCAAAGTTTCAACTATTTCACTGCCTTAACATATATCACTTTCACAGCTACACCATCATCATCATCATCATCATCATCATCATACATATTCACTATTCTGTATCCTGTAACATCACTGCTTCACTTTCTATCATACAGTGACTTTACAGCATTCATCATGATACTCAACTCATCAACGGTGAACACGCATTGTTTTTTTTTATTCTATCAATGGAATGTTTTGTTCAATACTCCAAGTGATTATTTGATGAGCTCTCGTACCATGATGCAGATAGTCTTTTGTTTTTATAATTTTATTTTTGTTTTTGTTAAATTTCTTATATTATTGAATAAGATTTATATTATTCTAAATACTTTATAAATACTTTCTATTAATAATGTATTAAGGAATTGTCTTGTATAAAAATGAATGAGATTGAAATTAGATCCTGTGAGCCTTTGTTAAATTTTCAGAGTCGTAATTACTGAGAGATTAGCCAGAATAAATTAGTGTCCATAAATAAATAAATAAATAAATAAATAAATAAATAAATAATGAAAGAAAGACAGACAGACAGACAGACAGACACAGACAGACAGACAGACAGAAAGAAATCAGATAGTGAAGGACTTTTACCACTGTCAGCTGAGATACACACGTAGTCACTCAGGGAGGACTAAGCACTTGATTTCCAATTGATTTTTTTCTTCTGGTCTGACTTTTACCAAGGCTGCTAATTAGAGCCAGGTAGGCCAGGTATGACGCTGTGGAGGTAATGCCAGCAACGACAATTTTGACCCTCAAGGACAGTTTTTTGCTACGAATGTCACTAAATTAGAATCAGGTGTGCTAGTTCAGGTGTAGTACTGTGGCGTAGGGATATTCACAGCCAATACCTAGACAGCCTTGTATTTTTCAGTGTTAGTGCCTCGTTCATATCCAGCAAGTCAATGTTTCAAGGGTTTTCTCACTATTTTCCGATCAGTAATGGACAGGTATGCCACTACGTAGAGCCAGGTGTGTTAGTTAAGGTGTCGGTACGATGGTATAACGAAGGTCGAACTTAACACCTGTGGAATATTTCGTTTCTATATTCTAATTGATTTTCGGAAGTACATAGCAATTCAACGTTTAATTTTTTTCACTCTATTTAGTTTCAACAGGTACAGGTAATCTATTAATTACAACCAGGTGAGTGGGGTGAGGTGTGGCACTGGTGAAGGGTCACACTAGTACTGGGTGAGTGAGTGACGCTGGTGCTAGAGGGATCGACTCGGCGCTGCACATGTGAGTGGCCCAATAACAGGTGTGGATGACGTAGTTTGTGCAGGTGTGGATCAGAGCTGTCCCCCTGGTGGTGGTGGAGGAGGTGAGAGAGTGATGGTCAGGGAAGGAGTGAAGGGAGAGGCGAGAGAAGATAGTTAGGGAGGAAAGTGAGAGAGAATAAGGAGGTTAGGAATTAGAAGAAGGAAATTGATATAAAGGCGGAGAGAGAGAGAGAGAGAGAGAGAGAGAGAGAGAGAGAGAGAGTCTGGTCACCACCCACGATAATTCCTCACCACTGATAAATATATATATCACGGGTTCCTTATCTTATCTTTTATCAGCTCTTATCCTGCTTAAGACTTTACCACTACTTCTTAGTTATACAATTTTAAACTGTCGACGATATAATTATTATGAAAAGAAGGAAGGATTTCCTGAAAGTATTTTGATATGAGAGGGTTTGTTATCCCTCCCTCTCTCCTCCCTCCCTCTCTCCCGCCGTCCCACCCTCCTCCCTCTCTCCCACCGTCCCACCCTCCTCCCTCTCTCCCTCGGTAACCTACACTAATTATCGATAATGATATTATTGAAAGCGTCGTCTTTACTCCTGGTGATCCACGTTGTATAAACTATGGTGGTGTTTGAGGTATAGCGTGGGTGTGTGGGAGAAGGTGGCAAAATTATGTGTCCTTTACACACACACACACACACACACACACACACACACACACACACACACACACATATCTATATTTACATTTCCAGTTTCATGGGTGGCGGCCCAGTGTGTGCTGGAGACTGTGTCCTGACGCTGTATTACACGGCCCGCTGCCTCCCCCTCTCTCCTCCGCCTCCTCCTTCTTCAACACTGCACTGTGCACACTCCAACACGAGTAACTAATCACGTGTGTGTGTGTGTGTGCGTGATAGCTAAAGGTTAAACAAGCCACAGTGAAAAAATTGCGAGGGGAAATTTTTTAGGGCACCGAGATATATCCTGGGACCAGTACAGCCCAGTATTTATCAACGGTGCACAGCAGTAGCAAAAGGTGAAGAGTTGTAGTCCTAAGGCCCTCAGTCAACTTGGATAATATATATGACATAATTACGGAATCATCTCAATTCCCTTATTAAACAGACTAATATAAAGAAATGGTTGTATTATCATTTGTCAACACTAGTTCATCCAGCAGGTAAAACTGTGGAATTTACCCCAATAGAACTAAACCTTTAACAGATTCTCTAGGATCACTTGTGTTAAATCAACTTTCTTTTTACCAATGTTTATATAGCTGCACCGTCTAGGTACTTCCTGAAGCCATTTCTGTCTGTCTATCTTTTAAACCACGTGATTGAAAGATGGTGTAGAAAATATAATAGTTTACACTTAAGTATGAAAGAAAACGAGATCAAAGAAAATGTATCTTAAATTTAGGTAAACTATAGTTATTTTGGTTACATAAGTTAAAATTTTTTACTATTGATTTAATAGACCCAAACTTGTTTCGTTATATGTGTTAGTATAGTGAAGGTATCTACTGCACAAGCATCTATAAATATATTATTTTCCGATTTTTTATTTTTTTTATTCTCAATTTATTTTCAAGGAAAGTGGAAAAATTTGTGTATAAAGTAATAAAGTAGAGTATATTTAAGCCGCTAGTTACGACAGTGGGAGGGAAGGAGGGAGAAAGGGAGGGAAGGAGGGAGAGAGAAGAGGAAGGAATTTAGCCAAAATTATTGAAAGAAAAATCAAAAGTCATTTACAAAAAATATTTAAAAAAAATACTGAACGCTTTTTTGTCAACAGAATTTAAATACCAATGTTTAGAAGTATTTGGTGTTTTTAGGCGAAATTAAAGTAGTGTTCTCAAGCGATGATTACACAAATTAGGAACACCTTAAGATTAGACAACCAAGCATATTTCTCATGAAGATTAATCACCCTAACGTTACGTGGGAGAGTTAGGTTCGGTCAGGGGAGGGTTAGTTTTGTGTTAGGGTAGGGTAGGGTAGGGTAGGGTAGGGTAGGGTAGGGTAGGGTAGTTTTAGGGTAGGGTAGGGTGGGGTAGGGTAAGGTAGGGTAGGGTAAGGTAGGGTAGGGTAGTTTTAGGGTAGGGTAGGGTGGGGTAGGGTAAGGTAGGGTAGGGTAAGGTAGGGTAGGGTAGGGTAGGTTCGGGTAGGGCAAGGTATGGTAGGGTAAGGTAGGGTAGGGTAAGGTAAGATAGGGTAGGTTCGGGTAGGGTAGGGTATGGTAGGGTAAGGTAAGATAAGGTAGGTTCGGGTAGGGTAGGGTAGGGTATGGTAGGCTAGGGCAGCGTGATTAATCTTCAAGTGAAATAAACTGGGGTGTTTAATCTTCAGGTGGTCCCAAATTTCTATTGAAGGAGAATGTAAATAGATCAAGTTTCCCGTCTAAAGCCACCAAGACGCGGGAAAATTGGTTTCTGGCGCACTGATTGGTCAGACGTAACTGCATTAGCGTTTCCTTATTGGCTCTGGCTGATCACCAGTAATCCTGTCAGCCAATCACTGTTTATTTTAGAGGAAACGAAAATAATCTTTTGCAGACGTTGATACCATATTGAAGAGTGTATTTTCACTATCCCAATGACTCACGTACGGTTTACTTAACTCTCTTTTAACATAAATTTACTTAAGGGGTTGAAAAAATGGCAACGACAGTACACAGTCTCCCTGACAGTCTGCGGTACGAGATATTTTCCCAGCAAACGGGCACCACACAACAACACTATAACAATGCCAAACGTACAAAAAAAAATGCTCTTTAGACACAAACAACATATAAAACAACAACAACTATCACCATTAACACATAACATCAATTTGAGGGGCCATTTAGTAAGGTCGGAGGTCAAGGTCAAAATAATATACCGTAAATGTTACATAGTCGGCGGGGTTGCTAAAGTATCGTGAAGGTCAACTGCATAATTTAGCTGGTAAAAGATTAACGATTTTCTCAGCTAACTTGTCAAGTAATCACACCTGGCAGACAGGTTAGTGTGTTCTGTCTTTATTTATTCATTAACTCACTAAAACAGAGACAGATAGAGAGAGACAGAGAGAGAGAGAGAAACACCTGGTAAACTGGTAGACGCGCACCGCCCCACACACACAGGCTAACAAGGAGAGACATTAGCATACAAATAAGAAAAGGAGTTGGTCTAGTTGTACTAAATAAAAGCGAGCTGACGTAGAGGGAAGGTGAAGGAGTGCTGACATGTGCTGACGTAGGGGGAAGGTGAAGGAGTGCTGACATGTGCTGACGTAGAGGGAAGGTGAAGGAGTGCTGACATGTGCTGACGTAGGGGGAAGGTGAAGGAGTGCTGACATGTGCTGACGTAGGGGTAAGGTGAAGGAGTGCTGACATGTGCTGACGTAGGGGTAAGGTGAAGGAGTGCTGACATGTGCTGACGTAGGGGTAAGGTGAAGGAGTGCTGACATGTGCTGACGTTAAGAGATACAGTAAGTTAAGACAGAGAGAATGAGAGACGATTGAGAGAGATAATTAAGACACGGCTAAGACAAACACCTCTCACTACAATACCGTCCAAGCATTAGATGGATTCTCAGAGTCTTGTAATGTTTCTCTAAGGTACGATACAATGATGGATTCTCAAAAGTACTGTCGATGTCACATAAGAATAGTCTCTCACAAGTACATTCCCGAAGCCATCTTGTTTTTATTTTTATTTTTACCAAGACTATAATTATGAACCTATGTGAAGAGTTTTTTTTGGTAGCTGAATAAGACTTCATTAACATGTTAACTACAGACGTTGTTAAGGAAATTACCATTTTAAGAGGAGTGTGTGACGACTATCTTGGCCTCGAGGGTGTGAATATTAACAGGACTTGGGGGGTGGGGGGTGGGGGGGGGTACAAGGCTGAATTAAGAGTGGCCGTAATAATAATAATAATAATTAACGGTTTATTGAAAGAGCTTGGCAGCCAGAAGGCTGAAAATATACAGTGTGATGGTGGTGGTGCTGGTAGTGGTGGTGGTGGTGGTGCTGGTAATGGTAGTAGTGGGAATGGTGATTGTGATGGTGATATTGATAGTAGTGGTGAGAGTGATAACGGTAGTCGTTAAGATAGTAGTAGCAGTAGCAGTAGTAGTAGTAGTAGTAGTAGTAGTAGTAGTAGTAGTAGTTGTTGTTGTTCGTGATAAGAAATTTTAGTTATGGTGACGAGAGAGAGAGAGAGAGAGAGAGAGAGAGAGAGAGAGAGAGAGAGAGAGCCCATTTAGGGGAGCAGAATCTTTCTATTATTCTTCAGTGTTGTGAGGCGAGGTGGCTGTCTGAGCTGGGTACACACATTCCCTCTCTTTCTCTCCCTCTCTCTCTTTCCTTCCCCCTCTCTCTCAAATACACACACGCACATCCTTTCTCTAAGTTTCCATCCCCTTCTCACACCTACATACAAACACTCTCTCTCTCTCTCTCTCTCTCTCTCTCTCTCTCTCTCTCTCTCTCTCTCTCTCTCTCTCTCTCTCATCCTATCTCTAACTCTCTTTCTCAATCACATTCTCTCTCTCAGATACACACACACACACGTATTTTCCTCTCTGCTAGATAATTATGTTCTATTTGAGGGAAGGGGAGAGTTTTTCCTTCCCTTTATTCCACCCTTTATTCTGTCTCTCTGTCTTATTTACTGTCTCTCTCTGTCTTTCTTTCTTTCTCTGTCTTTGCTTCTCATTCTTACTGTCAATTTGCCTCCCTCTCTGAATCTGTCTTTATCTTTTTCTCTTTGTCATTACAGTCTGTCTCCTCTACCATTGTCTTTCACTCTCTCTTTCTCTTACTTTCTTCTTTCTTTCTCTATTTCTTTAGCTGTTCCTGACTTTCTATTGATCATATTATCAAATTTCTTTCTTTCTTTTTATTATTTTTTATCTTTATTTGTCTTTTTTTTTTACATTCTCTCGCTATCCATCTTTGAATACCTATCTCTTTCTCCCTTTCATCTTCTCCTTTCCCTCTCTTCCTTTCTCTTTCGCCATTTTCCTTTCTCTCCCTCTTTCCCTCAAACAGAAACCCATAAGGAGCAAGACACTGAGAATCCACTGGACAACCTCTCCCTCTCCCCCTCCAACACCAGGACAGTACACAAGGGCAGTACATAAGGACAGTACACCCATGGAAACGTATCCTTGACAGTACAGCCATGGTAATACACAAAGATAGTACACACGGACAGTACATTAGGATAGTACACCCATGACAGTATATCTTTGACAGTACACCTATGATAGTGCACCCTTGACAGTTCACCTTAAAGAGTAAATAAGGACAGTATTTCCTTGACAGTACACAAGAGCAGTAGTCCCAGTACACCACCAGACACTTTTTCCACCACCAACCTCCTCCACCACTTCTTCCTTCTCTACTCCCACACCTCCTCCACCACCACCCTTCTCCACCACCTCCACCACCACCACCACCATCTCCCTCACCACCCTCAACAGGTCAGACAAACACAAACACTCCCCAAATCTTTTCTAGCATCTCATTAGTAAGTTTAACAACAGCAGGTGATTATTCCCCGCATTAATTAAAGCTCTTTATTTATCAGGTCGTGGCTAAGTTGAGTTAAATGAGTTGAGTGGCATAAGAGGAGTTAGTTTGTCTGTCTGTGTACTGATCTTGGGGTCGAGTGGTGGGGGAGGAGGGTGACTTGGAGGGGGGGGTGAGTAGGGGAAGAGGTTGGGGAAGAGGAGGGGGAGGTTGGGGAGGATGAGGGGGAGGAAAGGGGATACGATCTTGTGTGATGGTTTGTACGTATGTGTGTGTGTGTGTGTGTGTGTGTGTGTGTGTGTGTGTGTGTGTGTGTGTGTGTAGTAATAGTAGTGTTTAATTACTTTTAATCAACCTTGCAATTGATTTCTCTATTATAAACATCTTCCTGGTGTATGCAACGTGAAGCACCATTAAGTCGATATATTTATCATATCATTGTAGAACTATTTAGAGAAGTAACACCATCAAAGTCAAAGATGATCCACAGTTGAATATTATTTGCATTTTTATGTCTGTTTGAAGATTTCTAATAAAAGTTTGGATTACATGTACGAGTAAGGAACGTATCACCAGAGCATGAATTAACTGCTACTGTTCCCCTTGGCTTAGTTCGTTTTGTTTGTTTTCATATTTCAGTGTCGTGGTTTGGTTGAGGGGAGAGGGGGGTGTTCCCTTAGTCTGAGTGGTGTCTTTACCATTAAATGTGTATCCGGGGTATGGGAGCTTCCCCAGTTAGCTTTGGTTAGGTTGGGTCATGTTAGGTTAGGTTAAATTAGTTAAGTCCCAACAATTACAAGAATAACAAAAAAAAAAAAAAAATTGTGGCCTGACCTAATCTGATCTCACCTAACCTGACCTAACAAGAATTAACCTAACCAGGTCAAACTAGGGGAGTTCCCAGACTGCCACACCAGAAAGCTCCGGTGTATAGTTACTGGGTCTTAACAAGGTAGAGGAGGGGGGGGGGAGGAGGAGGGAGGATAGTAAGAAAGGAGGGGGAGGAAGAGAATTGGAGGGGTGAAAGGAAGGGGGGAGGAAGGAGAGGAGGAGGAGGAGGAGGAGGAGGAATGGAAGGAAGAGAGGAGGAGAGAAAGAGAAGGATCAAGAGGAGGGAAGGGGAAGGAAGAGGAAGAGGAATAGGACAAGAGAGGAGGGAAAACTTGGTATACAAATGCATCAAAGGGAAATAGAAGGTAAAGAATCCTTATGTTAACTTTACCTCCCGAATTAAGCAGATTTTAGAAGGTTTACCGTAAGACATAATTCTTGAAAGTATATATAATTTTTCACTTTATGCAAGTATGGTAGACTAATTTCTCCTATTACATGCTAATTTTTTTTATACTATTTTTACTCCCAGTTTATTAGGTGATTAGAGAGAAAGTCAAAATAAAACAATGGAAATTTTCAGAAGCAGATGGCGAGTCATACGAAAATAAGAGAAGGCATTGCAGGTGTTGTCCAAAGTTGTAAACAAACATGTCGTCAGAGATGGATGGGACATACAAAGAAAACTCGAGGAATCCGCTGCTGGTTTTGCTTGAATAAACACAAGGACAGAAAAAATAACATGAGACGTTTAACAAAAGCCGTAAAATAAATTTGCTGACTTTTGTTGATATCAATATACTAAAAGTTTGGCTTTGAATAATTTAAGATATAAGAGTCTTTTCAATGGCAAAGAAAATATATTATATGAATACATTTTTAAATTTACTTTTGTTATCCATTAAAAATATTAAAGAACCAAAATTAAAATATGTCAATGAAAACGAAATATTAACGGAGTAACTATTACAAATTTGTATCTATAACACAATATGTCTATAAAGTGTATTTTCATTTTTTGATACAGAAACATACCGTGAGAAACATAACCTTGGTAGTAATTAATCTTTCACAACATGGTAATAATTTGCAGCATCGTCCAGTTAGAAGGAGCCATTTTAGGAAACAATAATATAGAAGAATATTTGCTTCTAATCTCTCAAATATATAAATGTAGGAATTGCAACGTTCTTACTTTTTCAGCAAACTTTCCAAATGAGCTGTTAACAAAATAAAACTACACCCAACTTACCTAACCTAACATAATGCACTTCCATCCAAGGGCAAGTAAGTTAGGGAGTTAGATGAGGATTTTGGTTGGTTGGTTCATCTTGTTCATGATATATCGGTCCGGTCGGCTGATAATGATTGCCATATGGTGATAGCTCGTCGGCATAGGTTCGTGTTCAAGTGGAATAAATCGTAAAAAAAACAAAAAAAAAAACATAGAGAGCAAAGATACAATTCCTTCAACCGTTTATTGATATTCGAGAGGAAAGGAATTTTTTTTTTCGATGGAATTTTCCCTAAAGTGACTCCCAACAGTATACCAATAACATTTATATCAATTTTAACTCATTATATGCGTTTTTTTATTCATCTCCAGGAAGAAATGTTACTCTACTCATCGGGTCTTGTCATAAACTGTCCTGAACAATGAATTTCCAAATAATATCTTTAGTGACAATTTTACACGTTATAGTTAAGACCAGACAAAACAAACCAGCTGAACTAAACCTTACCTGCTTGACCTATCATAAGCTAGCTAACCTAACCTAACCTAACCTATCTAACATACCAAATCTGACCTACCTGACCTGACCTACCTTCGGCATGTTGGTGTTCATCCATCTATCCACATAATAACTAAAATCAAACTAACCTTTTAAATATCTCCTTCATTTCCCTCCTCCTCCTCCTCCTTCCCTGCTTTCATTTTCCCCCCTTCTCTTCTTCTCAGGCAGCTTAGTCTATGTCCCTTTTTCCGGACTCCCCTCCCCCCCCTATGCGGGTGTTGGCGGAGTGGTATTAAAGAATGGACGGCGCCATTATCCTGAGCCTACTTGGTGTGTTAATTGGTCATTATCATAACCTTTGATCGTCTTCTTATAATGGCCAGTATAATTCGCGTCTCTCACCCTCTATACAAAAATGTCTTTACAATATTCTACCTGTAATTATCTCTCTCTCTCTCATTCTGTCTACCTGTCTCTCTCTCTCTCTCTCTCTACTTATAACTCTGTCTCTCACTAACACCTAACACACACACTCTCTCTCTCTCTCTCTCTTAAATGTATCAAACACGTCACACGATAACTAATACATATTCGAAGTTAACAAAATGTATCATATAAACGAACATAAATAATTTAATATCCCGAAATATATCCTCAAAATTACAATATATTCTCTAATATACTTAACTAGGCATACGCTATACACACAGTCAAAAGTACATTTCCAAAAACACATATAATTTTTTTTGCTTTATATTCCACCCCCTCTTTCCCTTCTGAAGAAAGTTTAATATATCTAAAAAAAAAAATAATCTAAGCTTATTTCTAATCGATTGTCAAGATGTCATGGTATTTTTGTTGTCTCTCGTGAGGGAAAGTTACATAGATCGATGCAAGGATCCTCCCCTCGCTGCCCTCACTTTGTAAACGTCAATTTCGAAGTCATGAGGAATTTCCCGGCCTTGTTGTTATATGAGCAGCGTTTATGAGACTCATGTGAGGCAGGGGAGTGGAGAAGGAGGAAGAGAAGGACCTAAACATCCACGAATCATTATTTTTTTCGACCTAAACATCCACGAATCATTGTTTTTTCGACCTAAACATCCACGAATCATTATTTTTCAACCTAAACATCCACGAATCATTATTTTTCGACCTAAACATCCACGAATCATTATTTTTTTCGACCTAAACATCCACGAATCATTATTTTTTCGACCTAAACATCCACGAATCATTATTTTTTCGATCTAAACATCCACGAATCATCATTTTTTCAACCTAAACATCCACGAATCATTATTTTTTCGACCTAAACATCCACGAATCATTATTTTTTTGATCTAAACATCCACGATACATACATTCAATTACGTGCCTTGCATATCATTATTATCCAAAGAGTTTCACTGTATTAAATTAACAAAGCATTCATAATTAAAGCTTTCTTAAATTTGGAAAGGGATAAATACGATAATAATGATGATGCCGATAATGATGATAATGATAATAATGATATAATGACGACAATGAAAGACTGGTCAATAATAATAATCATCAAAATTCAGGTATTTAAGTGAATATTTTGCATAATATTTTATTCACTCAAATGAAACTCATTAACTTTACAACTAATACATCACATATAATTGTAATTCTCGAGTAAATGATATAACACTTCTAATATACTTATCGGGGTACAACGATGACGATATAACACCATGTCTTATTCGTTATATCGGGGTATAACGGTAACGATATAACACCTTGTTCTATTCGTTATATGAGGGTATAACAGGAGACCCTCGGCATGGCAGGACTGAACAGGTGAGGCTGAACCCTAATATAGGTGAAGGTGTTGGTAATAGTGAGGAGGTGTACTCAGGTTCTCTTACTAGGTCCTTCCCTCATCCCTTCCTCTTCCTATTCCTTTCCTCTTATTTTCCTCTTCCTTTCATTTCCTTTAATTTCCTCTTCGTCTTCTTACTTTCCTTCCCTTTCTCTTCCTTCTCCTTCCTTTTCTATTCCTCTCCTTCCCTCCCTCTTCCATCTCTTTCTTCTTCCTTTTCTGTTCCTCTTCCCTATTCGTCCCTTCCTCTTCCCTCCATCTCCTTCCTCTCCCTTTCTATTTACCTCCTCGTTTTCTTCCCTTCCTCTTTCCTTTCCGTCTCTTCTTAAACTATCTTTTCCTTCTCTTTCCCTCCTTCCTTTCCCCGTGCCTTCCCATTTTCTCCCTCTTTCTCCTCTTTATTCCCTTTTCTTTCCCCTTCTTTATCTTTTCTTCCCAGCTCCTTCTCTCCTATCTTCCTTCTCCTTCCTTTTCATTATTCCTCTCTCCTTCCCTACTCCTTGGGGGTGGGGGGTTAGCTGGGGAGAGAGAGAGAGAGAGACAGAGAGAGAGAGAGAGAGAGAGAGAGAGAGAGAGAGAGAGAGAGAGAGAGAGAGAGAGAGAGAGAGAGATGTTTGCTTGTGTACGAGTACATCTCTCTCTCTCTCTCTCTCTCTCTCTCTCTCTCTCTCTCTACTGTACAGTGTTCAAAACTAAACATAGCACTTCTAGGTCACACACACACACACACACTATCTGTCATAAGGCCATCTGTAACTAACTAACTCTCTCTCACCTTTCATATAATTGACTAAAGATATATTATTACTCTACCTTTTGTGCGTCTTTTGTTGAGGAATAATTTACATATATAAGCATAATTTAAATGTCTTTCTTTGAACACTATACAAATCTACATATATTTATTTCCTTTTAAGATATGTAAAGAAGATATTTTATGTAATAGACGTTGGAGTTAAAAGGGGTCCTCACATAACGTCATATACCCTGTAGGCTTTCATAAAATGTTCGAATTTTGACGAAAAGAAGCAGAACGAACACCTTGGTTCCTATAAGACACACATAAGAGGTTGGTTAGTAAGATAATTTTTTCATCAGATAATAGACGTAAAAAAATATACAAATTTATATATTAATTATAAACTTATATCTATTTATCGAGGAATTTATATCAATATTGATTTTCATTTATAATCGAGGTGTTGATATATTCGTATAATGATATATTACGTTATACCAAAAGGGATATATCAGGTTACTCTTTTTTAATATATCTTCTCCCGTTTATTAAGAGTCACCACAGCCTAAGACTCACGCTGTCAGAGTCTTCACCAGGAGGACAAGGCTCTGCTTTATGTTACCAAGTGCAGCTCCTGACGCAGTACCACGCGAACAAACCTAATGGAAGAATCATGTTCATCAAGAAAATAAAACGAACGAAAAAAAAACCCAGAATTATCCCAAGAAATAATATAATTACTTTCGTTTTTACTTTCGTTTATTGTTTTTTTTTGGTTTTTTCCGTCGGGATATTTTTTTTTTTTAGAACCAACGAGGGAACACGGCTCACTAATTTGGAAACTTTGTGAACCCTTCATTAAGGAACAAGCTGGTAAAAATGACTGATGATTTTCTTTTCTCCTCTCTTCCTTCATGACCTCCTCCACTTCCTCCTCTTCATCCATGACCACCTCCTCCACCTACACCTCCTCTCCCTCGACCTCCGACTTCTTCACCTTTTCCTCCATGACCTCTTCCTCCATGACCTCTTCCTCCATGACCTCCTCCTCCTCCACCTCTTCATCCATAACCACCTCCTTCTCCTCAACATTCAACATAGGTCCAAAATAATCACCATTATCTCTTTACTTCTCTGCACAATCTCTCCACCATCTCTCACAATCTCTCCACCATCTCTACACAGTCTCTGCACCCTCTCTACACAATCTCTCACCATCTCTACACAGTCTCTCACCCAATATCTCTCACGAACAGTTCATATGCATAAGGTTTATTCAGTGTGTTCAATATCAGGTCGTGTCTAAATTTAGGGCGTATGATATATTGCGCTACCTTCACCACACTGCCCAGGGGAGGTAAGTTGATGGGGGCTCTGGCTTAATGCTTTATGAGGGTAATAGTGTGTGTGTGTGTGTGTGTGTGTGTGTGTGTCTGTGTGTGTGTGTGTGGACCATAAGCTTCTTTAATTATTTCAACTCATTTTTGTAAAGTGGGTTGATGTATGTATGTATGTATGTATGTATGTATATATGTATGTATGTATGTAACTCATTCACTTACATTATGGACCATTACTCTATATATTATGACTTAACCATTTAAATACTATAGCCTGGCAGATGGTATGTTGAGTACGTGTTATTTTGTACTTGCAGATGGCCTTCACGGACAGTTCGCATGTGCAAGGCCAATGTACACGACACTTTCAAGGACACCGTACAGCTCTCCAAGTTCAAGGAAAGTGACGAACATGAAAGGGTAATCTGAACTAGCCTTGGCCAGACACTGTGAGGTCTGTACAGAGTGAGACATTATCATATAAATGGCCCTGAGAGGTAAACACACACACACACACACACACACACACACACACACACACACACACACACACACATACCATGGCTTACAGACTTCCTCAGTGACCGACGCCAAGCTGTACGCTTCCGAGGGGCTGTCTCCACCTTTCAGTCACTCACCTGTGGCGTCCCCCAAGGCACCAAGATGGGACCACTCTGCTTCCTTATGCTCATCAATGATGCCCTAAGAGAAACCCCTGCTCGCTGGAAATATGTCGACGACTCCACCATTGGGATCAGCGTCAACAATTCTGCTCCCAACTATACCGCCCTTCAGGATTTATTGAACAGTCTCCAAAACTGGGCTACCAACAACCATGTCACCATCAACCATACCAAGACCATGGTTATGCACATCAACCTCTCCTCCGACATTGTCCCACCTCCTTCCATTACTCTAGGTCCGAACACACTCCAGGTCGTAGATTCCACGAAGCTCCTCGGCGTCACCATAGACAACAAACTAAATTGGAAACCACACGTCAATGAAGTTGTCAAATCCTCCAGTTTCCGTCTCCACCTCCTCCGCCGACTCAAGTCCCTCGGAGTTCCTGCACACGAGCTCCTCAGTGTTTACACAACATTCATACTTCCCAAGCTCACCTATGCCTCCCCCACCTGGTCTTCCTCCCTAAATGCCACACAACGTAAACACCTAGAAAAAGTGCAAAAGAGGGCATGCAAGATTATTCTCTCCTCCTCCTACTCCACATATCAAGAAGCGCTCAACACACTGACCCTTACGACTCTCACTGACCATCACCACGACCTCATCTGCAAATTTGGTAAGAAGCTTCTACACCATCCCCGACACCGGCTCCTACTACCACCCGAGGTCCCTTGTCCGAGAATTGCTGTTCGACACCACAACCGCATCCAGCCCATACGTGCACGAACTGATCGCTATAAGAACAGCCCAGTCCCAACCATTGTAAAAATTATCAATAACTGGTAATACTGTAACACTCACTATGTTGAATTGAACTGTAGTTTGAGCTTTTCCCCATCTAAGTTATTATATGTCTTATTTGTGTCACTTATGTTACTTGTATATTATTTGTAATTCGTAACCCACTCCCCAAATATGTAACTGTATATTTTCAGCCTTCTGGCTGCCAAGCTCTTTCAATAAACCGTTAATTATTATTATTATTATTATTTTACACACACACACACACACACACACACACACACACTTGTAAACTACATGTGGCTTATCAAACATATCAAAGGGGCTGTAGCTGAGTGGAAATAATACTCGCTTCCAGTTCTATGGTTCCATCTCCTCGTTCTCTATCTTTTCGTAGTTCTTTATCATCCGTCTCCTCTTCTTCTTCTTGTTCTTCCTACTCCTCCTTCTCCTGCTCTTCCTCCTCCTATTCCACCACCTATTTCTTCTCCTCCTCCTCCATTGATATTGCGAAGGATTGTGAAGAGTGACTTCCCCAGCTTATATCACCCTAACCTAACCTAACCTCCCTCCAGGTAACGTAAAGGTGGTTAATTAATTATATCACCCAGATAATACATTAAAATCACATCATAGTGCAGGTGCTCGTCAAACATTAATTAAGGACCGAAGGCATTAAGTTAAATTTCGGTCAATTAGACGTGCTAATCACCTCCCATTAATTTCACCTATAATTCAAAGGTCCTAATTATCCGGTAATCATATCAGTACGGGTCGTATCGGTAATCACCTGTTACAGAGACTCTTAAATGGCGTTTTGAAAGTAGTGGATTTTATGAAGAAATATATCCTAATTATTATGGTGTAAAGGGAGAGAGTCAGGGATTTTATTAAAGGAAAATAATATGAGAAAATGTTATAATAAATATCTAAATGACTTAGAAAAATAAGATAAAAGTCAATGATAACTTATATGATTTGAAGAATTAAATAATATGGAGACGAAGGAAAAAGGAAGAAGGAAAGAAAGAAAGAAAGAAGAAGACGAAGAAGACGAAGAAGACAACAAAGAAAAAGAAGGAGAAGACAACAACGCAGACGGAGAAGAAGACAGAGACGGAGAAGAAGACAGAGACGAAGAAGAAGAATGAAACCACACCACCAGACCCCCCCTCGCCCCCTTAAAAGAAGACCGTCATTCCACTCATTCCCACAAGACCAACTTCTCTCTCAACAAGTCCTGCTAAATGAGGCGAGGAAGCTAAAAACACCTCATTCCCCCCCCCTCACCCTGGAGCAATATAGTGCTAAGCATCAAGTGTCCAGAAGGAAGAAAGTCCCATAGGGGTGATAATGGGGAGGAGGACCTTAATGTATAGAGGGAGTTGTGGCTTTAGTGTTTCCAAGGGTCCATTTGTTAGGTGGTCGAAGCTTCCATTGTTCGGTGCTGTGTGACCTTCCACGTCATTTCGTTAGGGAGAGAGAGAGAGAGAGAGAGAGAGAGAGAGAGAGAGAGAGAGAGAGAGAGAGAGAGAGAGAGAGAGGGAGAGCACATTAAAATAGCTATAATCTTCATTTATATAAGAAATCCAACTCAGAGAAAGATAGATAGATAGAGGAGGATGAGGAGAAATAATAGAGAAGAAAGAACGGAAGTAGGAAGAAAGAAGAAGAAGAAAGAAGAAAAAGAAGAAGAAAGAATAAAGAAGAAAAGAAAGAAGAGGAAGAAGAAGAAAGAAGAAAAAGAAGAAGAAGAAGAAAGAAGAAGAAAAAAGAAGAGAATACTGAGAAGGAGAAAAAGGAAGAAGAAGAAAGGAGAAAGAGCCACTACAAAAGAACTATCAAAGAAATCTTGAAATGGTATGCAAATTACTTTTTGGACAAGCATGTATGAAGGCCAGAGAAGAAAACCCGAGAAGGAAACAATTATGATACTCGGAAAAGTGTTACAAAAATATCTTCCTTAGTTTGATCCAGAAGTAAAGTGAGTTGGAAGTCTGGCGAGAGAGAGAGAGAGAGAGAGAGAGAGAGAGAGAGAGAGAGAGAGAGAGAGAGAGAGAGAGAGAGAGCAATGCAGTAATCGGTGTTACAACTTACAATTACACTGAAAGCGAAGGAAATTCAAGAACCAAGAGGAGATTGACTGAATAAACGACTGATATTCTAAGCCCCTGGGTGGAAATAGGTCTCTCTCTCTACCTCCTCTTTCCTCCCCACTACCACACTACCACCTCCCCACTACCACACACCACCTCCCCACTACCACACTACCACCTCCCCACTACCTAGCATAAAAGCAACACGAGTGCAGGTGGAAGTATCGTATTAAGCCGAGCCATATAACCTGTTCCAATCTCCTCTCCTCCTTTTTCTCTGATGCACCGACAATTTTTTTTCCCTACCAAAAGATTCTAAAGGGAAAAAAAATATCCCTAAGAATTCCCCGAACTCCACTTTTCTTTCACAACCATATTAGAATCAGCTGTTCAATTCCCCCATTACGTTCACCTGTCACCCAAAAAATGAAATCGTTTTGAAAAAGATTTTACGTAAAGTTTGTTTATTTTTTCTTCCTTCGTGAATTTCTATAATAATTGGTTCCCATTTTGAATTTCTTTGATATGTAAATTGGATAGAGTTGATATCTCTCTCTCTCTCTCTCTCTGACGTTTTTTCTTTCTTTCAGTAATTCCCCCTTACACAAGAGCCCTAGACGATAATTAGTAGGGAGTATAACTGAATCATCTACATATAACACACACACACGCATACACACGCACACACACACACACACGCATACACACACACACACACACACACACACACACCTTTGATCAACAGGAGAGAGAAGTTACCTTGTGTTAATTTACTTCCCTCTTCCACACAGGTATACTACACCTGCCTTATACAGTGAGGTATTTGTCTTTATATCCCCACACAGGTAGAGTCGCTCTTAATTGCTCACCTGTTTGAGATAACTAATGCTCGTCTACTTTCCTTGTGATTAATGCTTTCTCTGTCATCATTCTTTTCTCTTTATTAGTTATTTTTGTTACCAGTACTCTTTTTGTTACAAGTGCTTTCTCTATCCCGGAGCTTTCTCTATCCCGGAGCTTTCTCTATCCCGGAGCTTTCTCTATCCCAGCGCTCTCTCTATCCCAGTGCTCTCTCTCTATCCCGGAGCTTTCTCTATCCCGGAGCTTTCTCTATCCCGGAGCTTTCTCTATCCCAGCGCTCTCTCTATCCCAGTGCTCTCTCTCTATCCCAATGCCGTCTCTGTTAATCATGTTTCCTGTACTAATCGCCATAATTACATCCTGGACTGGGCCAGGCGGGCCTTGTAGTGTCCTAATTCTGTACCAGGCCAGAAATACGTACCGGACCAAGAGGTATTGGCAAGATTTCCTACAATCTCTCTCTCTCTCTCTCTCTCTCTCTCTTGATCTTTCTTTCTTTCTGTTTCCCCTTTTATTTCATGTCTTTCCTAGTAACTTTCTCTTTATCCTTTCCCCACCTTTCTCCCATTCACTCTTTCTCTCCACCCTTTCTTTGTCTCCCTCTTTCTCTCTCTCCTGTAGTGATAAATTCGTTATAGGCTCACTTAGAGAGAGAGAGAGAGAGAGAGAGAGAGAGAGAGATTACTACACATGAATATAATTATCATAATATTGGCGCCTTACGATTACCTGCACTAAAGTGTTTTTTAATAACCAATGACAAAATAATAACGGTAGTAATAACACCTTTCAGTTTTAATAATAATAGTATGTGTTATCAAATACTAATAACGTTAGCTAATGTTCTTTTAGGAAGAGTGTAATTGTCTTTCTGCTATACCGCCTTACGCAGATATATTATTGGAACATGTTCAGTGTTTTGGTTAATGATACAATAATTAACGTGAAAGATATTGCTGTTATTAATACATTATTCAACAGGCGCTGTGAGTATTGTATTAACTATTAAACGGGACATACACTATTGTATTAAAAACAGTATTGAACAGGGGGAAATGCGGGTTTTTTATAATTTTTTTTTTTTTTTTGATACTTGGCACCGTAGCAATTGTTGGAACATTTGGCAGCGTAATTTTAGAACTTTCCTGCAGTCTCTCTCTCTCTCTCTCTCTCTCTTATCAAGTTTAAAGGCTTGTCTCGCTATGTCTCGATCCGGTCTCGTTGGGTATCGTTAATTCTCGGTACGTTTCGATTCGGTCTCGTTATATGTCTCGCTAATTCTCGCTTTGTTTCCTTGTGTCTGGTTAATTCTAGCTTTGTGTTTTGTCAAGGTTTGTTCAGTATCGTTACCTATCGCGTTGTGAAGGTGTGTTAGGGTGTGTGTGTGTGTGTGTGTGTGTGTGTGAGTGTGTGTGTGTGTGTGTGTGTGTATGTGTGTGTGTGTGTGTTATCAGTTTTCCCTTATCGTTCATTACACAAAAATGTACTACAATGTATATACACGCACACACACACACACACACACACACACACGTACACACACACAGACCCTAACACAACCTCACACGTACACAAACACAACCTCACACGTACACACACACCCTAACACACCCTCAAACACGTACACACACACACATCCTCCCATACTACACATCCAGACCAGTACTGTTATGCATGCCTCCCTCTCTGCCCTAGCTGCCAATTGCCTCTCATTATACCACTCGAGCTGTTCTATCTCTCTACAGGGTTGTCTATCTTTCTGTCTGTCTGTCTGTCTGTCTGTCTTCTCTGTCTATCTATCTATCAGTGAATAAGTCAGTGAGTGGCTTCAGTCTCATTGGCATTACTCAAAATAAACCACAAAACAACGAAAAAAATACCAGAGAATTACAAACAAAAAACAAACAAAAACATACGGACAAAAACATAGTACCTCCCTCCACCCCTCCCTCCCTCTCTCCCTCCCTCCACCCCTCCCTCCCTCCACCCCTCCCTCCTCCTCCCTCTTTGTCCCCAGGTATTGGCTATTTCTATTGAGGGTTAAATTACAGGTAAATGGCTGAATTTGCATGTGGCCAGCGAGTAAATACCTCCCCCCCATACTGAATATACTAGGGAATATCTGGTTATCGTGACTGCTATTGTTGTAATGATTGTGTGGACATCATCAGCCTTCCTTCTAGCTAGCCGGTGTATAATGACCACCCCGAATGATGGTTAAATTAAGTGAGAGAGAGAGAGAGAGAGAGAGAGAGAGAGAGAGAGAGAGAGAGAGAGAGAGAGAGATCCTACCTTCCACTACGACCTCCAACCAATAACCTAACCTAACCTAACCTAACCTAACCTAACCTAACCTTAACTAAACTAACTTAACTTAAACTAACTCTCATTTGGACTATTTTACATGGGATGCCATCATTATTATTGTGATTATTGTTATTATTATTGTATTTGTTATTGTTAATTGTTGTTATTGTTGTTATTGTTGATATTTTTTATTGTTATTATTGTTGTTTTTGCTATCCTATCTCCTACTCTTCTCGCTTCTTCCCAGTTTTGTCTCCTCCTCTCCTTTCCTTATGCATCTCCTCTCTCTCTCTTTCGCCATTTCCTCCTTATCCCTTCCACCTTTTCCTCGTCCTCTGTGGCTTTCACTTCCTCCTTCTCCTCTTCATCCTCCATCTCCAGTTACTGCTCTCCTCTTCCTCTTCTTTCCCCAAATCATCTTCCAACTCCTACTCCTCCCTCTCCTACTCCCCCCTACCATCTCCATCTCCCCCCTGCCATTTCCTCCCTACCCTCTTTTATCAACCTCTCCTCCTCCTCCTCGCCAGTCACCTCCTCCATTTCTTCCTCTTCCTCTTCCTCCTCCTCTTAGGGAACACTCCCATAATCAGAACACACTCATCTAGTTCCTTCCTCATTTATATTCTTGTTCTTACCGTCACGTGTCTCTCTCAATCCATTAATCACCGTCACTTAAGTCCTGCCTGTCTGTATGTGTGTGTGTGTGTGTGTGTGTGTGTGTGTGTGTGTGTGCGTTAGTGTCATCAAGTCTCTCTCACACACACACACACACACACACACATAGATGTCAAGGCCTTTCATCTCCTGATCTGAGCATCAATTCCGACATTCGTGTTTGTCCGTTTCTCTCTCTCTCTTTTCTCTTCTCTTACTCTCTCTCTCTCTTCTCTTCCTCTCTCTCTAATTCCGGGAGATGGCTCTTGATGGCGGCTCCTTTGATCTTATTAAGAAATAGAACACGATATTTAGTAATATATTAGGTTATGATAGCGCCATGAACGCTATGTATGTATGTATGTATGTATGTATGTATGTATGTATGTATGCATGCATGTATGTATGTATGGTGGTTGCAGCCAGCGCTCCTTCCTCACCACATAAATCAACTCACGCGCAGCCATCATCCAGTTCATCACACCTCTCATCACCATCAAAACCCCTATACCCCCATAAGTCCTATGGTGACGGACGAGTGGTGACGGGGACAGGCAGAGATGACTACCGGGAGTCTCTAGTCACAACTCTGTACATGGGTGGCACAGATAAGATGGTCGTTTATGCACTGGGATCTCGGCAGCAGTGCAAACCGGTCCTGTCTGTGCGACTGAGCAGCCTTTTCGAGGAGCCACTCTGCTCACCTCACATGGGGAGGGGGCTAGAAAAGGTGCCCTAAAACTAGCCTGCATAAAAAAAAACAAAAAAAAAACAGGCTGGGCCACCGCACCCAGTAAGGTCATCCTTATGCAGTCGAAAACACAACCCAATTCACAGATCCGGACAAAAACAAACTATACAACCTCCTATGGTCGATGCATGGAATGTCAGGACCCTTCTGGATACTGGCACAACTGAGCGTCCTGAAAGAAGAACTGCCCTTGTGGCAAAAGAGCTGGGTAGGTATAACATCGACAAAGCAGCCATTAGTGAGTCCCTGCTCCCAGATGAGGACCAACTCAGAGAACGGGGGTCTGGCTATACCTTCAACTGGAATAGTAAGCCTGCTGCGGAGAAAAACGCATTTATGGAGTTGGCTTTGCCATCCGCCAACTCATCCTACACAGGCTAACTGAAATGTGGATCGGGATCTACGAGCGCCTCGTGACGCTTCGAATCCCACTGAATCACTCATGTCATGCCTTTTTCATCAGTGCATACGCCGAGATGTCCTCATCACCCGTGCTACGCGTGGCTCAGACCACTGTGACACTGACTATCGGCTCGTCAGAGTCAAGCTCTAACTTTACGTTGCCCCAAAACGGCGAAGGCAGCAATCCTCCGGTAGAGGTTTTAACACCAAGCGTCTGCAGGATCCAGGGGTAGCACATACTTTCAGATAGAAGCTCGAAACTGGGCTGATAAACAACCCGACAACAAACAACGGAAATTCCAGTGCCAAATGGGATATTCTCGACACTGTCATGACAAAAAACTGCAAAGAGACCCTCGGCCAGATCAAAAGAATACACCAGGACTGGTTTGATGAAAATAACCCGGCAATCAATGTACTCGTCGATGATAAATTGCTGCTTTAACTCACTGGCAGAAAAACCCTCAGTCTCGGATCAAAGCTGATACCTTCCGCAAGAAGAAAGTGGTGGCCCAGCGGGAACTTTGCAATCTAAAGAACCACTGCTTTAAAAATAAAGCATGTGAAACACAAAAATTTGCAGACCAGCACAGGATGCATAAATTTGTCAAATTCACGAAAATATTTTATGGGCTAATCACTCGTGAAGTAGTCCCCTCCGCTCAACCGACTAACCTCATAACTAAATACGAAGCCTCTCTCCTACTCTTCTCACTTCTTCCCATTTTTGTCTCCTCCTCCTCCCCTTTCCTCTTGCTTCTTTCTCCCCTATCCTCGTGACCTGCCTCTACTCTCTAACTATCACCGCATCTAACCCTCGACACAACCATTTACAAGTTCGTAGGCAGAAGAAAAAATGTGCAAATTAAAAAGTGTTATATAATCTACAGCTTTTGCTAAATATTAAAGCAGTTTCTTCTATGGTAGGTGAGTGTCTCTATACTCCCATTGTTTACAGTAAATATTCTGTCTATCCTAACACAAGGTAATGAAAGGATAGGTTGGCAAGAGTGGTGGTTAAGGTGGTTAAGTGGCCCTTCGTCCTGACTTACTGTGAATAGTGACCGGGTGTGTTATTAGAACCAATGCATTATGAGCGGACTCTAATAATAATTCTATTTAGCTTTGAGGTGTTGTAGACATAATGAAGTCACAGTCAGTAAGTCCGACTTGGTGAAGAGAACGGAGGTGGAGTGTTGCCCTGCTGAACTCTGGATTTGAACTGAATGGGAAGTTGGGAACATGGCGTACGTCCATAGAGGAGTGATGACGCCACGTCATTATCAAACATATGACAAACAAGATGCGTGCCTTCAACTCCGACAAGCAGTACTTAAATACCTCTCATCAAATGGTTATTTTAATACAAACACCATTCCATAAACATTTAATATATATTATCATATATATGACAAATAGTAGAACTCCATAATCAACTTATCGTAATGACTGTTGTAATATATTTAACAATAAAAATTACGATATTTTCTACAATGTTAAAGTTTTATAAGTAACCTTAATTCTTTACCTGCAAATTAATGAAACATTAAAGAATTTCGTATACATCTCAGCACGAGTCAGCCTCACACTCGAGCTACAGTCACTCACACTATTGTACTCTGAATTGAGTGCCTTTGTAAATTCTTCTTAAATGAAATAGAAAATTTATTAGATTACACTGAGGCCTCGAAGTGACCTTTGATGTCTGGTGAAGACTTGAGGGTTTAACCTGACCTTGACTGCGAGGTGATAATTGGCTATTTAAAATACTTCAACTCCGGCCAGACAAGATTTCTCTCTTAGAAGATCTAGAGACCAGAGACCTCCTGTGCTTCTTGTCTTAAGACTTTCTGGTCCCTGCTGCCTACACTTACGTCTCTCCTACAGACACATATTATACATATTCGTAAGTAGATACATGTATGCATCTATACATATACAGTAACTGTACACGTACAACAGCATAAAATACACAAATTTATATATAAATATATATCACGCTTATATAAATATTTAAAAAAATAAATAAATTAAGCATGGAAAAGTAAAATATACATATGTACTGTACATGTACACCCTACATGTACCTACATACTGACCACAAATACATGGTGTGCATCCACCTATATATTTACCTGCATATATAGGTGGATGCACACCATATATAAATGTAACTGCACATCAAAATCTACACATATTGGAACCAAAGAAGTTCTCCTTTAAGCCAGGAATATAGCGCCAGGATTGGCGAGAAATTTAACGCCATAAGGCGGGAGCGAGTGTCAAATATAGCCAGACAATATGGCATGAAAAATGAGAGTTGGCGCGCCTCTCTCTCCTGTATATTAAAACCCATATCATATTTCAACGAAACATCTGAACAAAAAACATATGTCCTTATGAAAACAGAAGGAAAGAGAACATTCCAAAGGTAAAGAAGAAGATATTGTTGGTCGTCATCAGCTATAAACGCCAGAATTCGGTGAAACAAAAGAGGCAAGACATTCTGTCCTTTTTTTTCACTTATGTTTATGACACTTAACCGAGGTTGTATGTATAGACGTGTAAATAAAAAGAAAGAAAGATAAAATAATAGAGAAAATATGCCATTCGTGTCCGAGGTTCTCATTGTTGCAGGCCAGGGAAAAAATGTATATTTCTGTGGTGGGAAAAATGAGTTTTCTCCCCTAAAGGAAAATAATTTTTGGCGGTGTGGTAGAGGCGAGGTGCTCCTTGTTTCACCACACCAAGTAAGAAGTTATTTTTAGGTAATTAAATTTTTTTTCATTTTATTTGAAGCACTAGAGTTGCTACATGACCAACTGATGTTTTTGTTTACCTTGTCAGCTGATGTTTGTTTACTTTATCAGCTGATGTTTGTTTACCTTATCAGCTGATGTTTGTTTACCTTGTCAGCTGATGTTTGTTTACCTAGTCAGCTGATGATTGTTTACCTCTCTCTCGCTCTCTCTATCGCTTCATCTCAATAAATTTCTCTCAAAGGTAAATATATGAAACGTTTCCCTGGAATAAAAATAATTTCTCCAGTTTTTTCTTAATACTGTTAGACCAAATGATTTTTTTCCCTAGTCAGTTAAAGGTCTTCCATTCACAAAGGCACTGAACCTCCTGGGAAATATATTCTTAATTTTATTTTTCCAGGAAGTTTTATTTGTTATCATGTCGTAATTTTAGATATAGAGTAGGTGGGTAAACAGATAGATAATTGGATAGACAGAGAGCTATATAGTGAGACAGAGAGAGAGAGAGAGAGAGAGAGAGAGAGAGAGAGAGAGAGAGAGAGAGAGAGAGGATTCCCGAAGACAAATTTTCATTGATGTGTAATGTTATATCGCATCATATATAAGACACACAACATCCATAGGTCATTATACATGTGAATTATTATGTGTCAGGTAATACAAGTAGTAATATGAGTGTGTGTGTATGTATTTGTATGTGTGTGTGTTTGTGTATGGTTGTATGGGTGTGTATGGATGTGTTTACAGTCGCATGTCCTTGAATGTTTCTCCATCTTCTCATCTCTGGGTTTCATCATTAATTATCGTCTAGTCTGTGTTGTAATTCCCTCCAGTCATCGTTCATTAGCATCCTGGCTGAGGTGTGGCGAGACTCCCTGTCATCTGTAGGTTCTTTAAAAAAAAATTAACCTACTGGAACATTTTATCGCATTTATGATTGATTCTCCTTAAATGACGTCACACCACTTCGAGCCCATGTAGCCAATCAGGTATCGTCAACTCAGGCCACCAGTAACACTATTAGGATGTGAGCTACGGAAACCCAGGCTAAATTAAGTGATGTCACTCACTCAGAACCAATCAGATGAGCTAAAATTGTCTCCAAATCTATAACGTAATTCTGTGATTGACCATTCATATTAAAACCATCAAGTGACGTCGCCCACTATAATTAACCAATCAGATGTGGTAAAACTCACTCCATTCAACACAGACATTTCCATTTTAATTGAATAGCGAACAGTGCGTAAACAGTTGTCAAAAGACTTAGTTAGTAAATGACACACGTCGTTAACACTCAGAAATATATTGATGTATTGAAATGGAATGTAAGTTATTTTATGTGACTGACTGTATATATATCTTTCTCTTATTCTCTAGTTTCCTATTTCTATCACTTTTCGTATTTGTATCTCACTTTTTCTTCGTTTTTTCATTTCTCTTTCCTCTTTCTCTCTATTTTTGTCCTATCCCCGTCTCTCTCTTTCTCTCTCTGTCATTTCCCATCTCTTCCTTTCTCCCCCCACCACCTCACTTTTTCGCTATCCTATGACACTTCAGCTTATTACTTACTATCATTACTAACTACTATTACTTGCTATTCCTGGTAGGTTATTGCTTCTAGTAATTTGTGTTTAGAAAGTTTATTAATAATGGTTGGTGTGTCTCTCAATGGCTGCCCCTCACTCGTATTATCACGTCCTTCTGTCTGTAATGGTTCCTGGTACACTGTTCTGGGAAATACCTTTGTTTCTGCTCTACACACACACACACACACACACACACACACACACACACACACACACACACACCTTGTCTCCCGTGATAGAATCTGGGCAGGTGATTCGGTCTCCCTCAGCTTCACTTAAGACCCAAATGGAGGAAGAGAAATTTCAATCGTGGTAGAAAGTAGGTCAATTGCATCCGGCTTTCGTTCTAGGATAGAGACTGCATTGAGGCTTGATGGATCACTCAATGCAGTTGATGAGATTAGATTACTTGGTGATTCTTACCATTTTCTCTTTCTTTCGCTTTCTTCTTCTTCTTCTTCTTCTTCTTCTTCATCTTCTTCTTCTTCTTCTTCTTTATCTGTATTGTTACTTTTATTTAGCTCTCTCTCTCTCTCTCTCTCTCTCTCTCTCTCTCTCTCTCTCTCTCTCTCTCTAGCCATTAGCTGATACGTCTTTCTCTCGGGCGGCTCCCCCCACTCACATCCCTGCTGTGAGTGGGGGGAGAGTGAGGGAGAGTGAGGGAGAGTGGGGGAGAGTGAGGGAGAGTGTTGGAAAGTAAGAGGGTAGCGGGGAGGACTTACACAGAGAGAGAGAGAGAGAGAGAGAGAGAGAGAGAGAGAGAGAGAGAGAGAGAGAGAGAGAGAGAGAGAGAGAGAGAGAGGCACCTAATTTGCATATCGTTTTTCTTCGTAATGATGAATCTTATATCTTTAACTTAGTATGATTCTTTGGATATGATTCTTGTTATTAGGGAAGAACCTAACCCATGGCTTTTATCCCCTTTCACTATGCGACACACTTAAATCCACCTTCTAAACGCACTCTAATCCACCTTCTAAACGCACTCTAATCCATAATTTTAACACACTTACTCCACCTTCTGAGTACACTTATTATATACTCCAAATGCACTCAATCGAAACCCTTGAACGCACTTAGTCCATATTAGATGTATCCAATTCACGCACTTAATCCACCTAGAGTGTGTCTTTCATGTCCTGGGAGACCTTGAGTAATTCATTATTCAGAAAAAGACACAAAACGGATTAAATGAAGTTAACTTAATCCGGGTTTGTATAATTTACCCCCAAATTAATCTGGGTTTATGGTTTATAATCCTTCTATATCGCTATGATGATGAGTGGGTGAATTTAAGTGTATATACAGACTGATCCTACATTCATTATCATTCATTTATTTTCATTGTTGCCAGAAATTGCAGTCTGTTACTCCATTCATTATCATTCATCTATAATCATTGCCACGAGAAGTGTAGATCCTAGACCATGGGTTAGTTAAGACCTCCTCCTCCCCTGTCTTAAGGGAACGGGACGCTACATAGAGTTCTCCTGTGTGATACCGTCTACACTGACTGTCCATAACACGAGACTATGTGTACTAACCCAAGGTTTTGTTATTCCTCGTGGAAAGATCATGTGAGGAATCCTGGTTGTAACAAGAGCGATCCAGGCTGGCAGTGGATGTATCACTTGAGGAATTAGGCTCTGCTAAGTCAAACCCATAGTAGAGTAATCAAATGTGTGTTCCCAAGTTGAAAATTACGTCTTTAGAAGATTAGTTTCATTACAGCGTGAATGTGAGTGACTCATATATCCATGCAAATTGTAAATCATTGTATGGAAGCTTAACAAATAAATTTAAGAGCAATTATCTGCCCGTATCTGTAATTTTATAACTAAAGGTAATTACTGATTGGTTATGACAGAGTATAACCAATAACTTAGATGGATGTTGGAAATTAATGGAATTAATTAAATCATCATTTATCAAGTATAAATCATGGAATGTCGGGTGGTGGAGTGAATCTCCTGTATAAGTAACCAGTGTGAAGGTATCGAACTCTACGGTAAAAACATTAAGAAACACATATACTTACATCCATCCCCATAACTCCATGATATTAACAATCTCAACGAAAGAAAATGTTGATAAATATTAAGAATTTAACTTAATACAGTTGGTCTATTCATCCAAGGAATTAACTTAATCGTATACAAGTAATGTAATATTCAAGTTTGGCAACGAGAGGAGGAGGAGAAGGAGGAGAGGGGTGGGGGACTTCTCCAGATGTCACGAGAGAACAGGGGGGCTAATTAGCTCTAGAGTCCTCAGGTACAACGAGAGTCCCGGTGCTGAGAGGCGAGCAAGACGTCCTTCTGCAGGGTCGAGGGCTTCTTAGGGCGGATTATTATGCATGGGCTTATGTGCCACGTGTAGGATGAGGCGAGAGCTGAGGCTTAGACTGTGGTAGACTGTGGTAGACTGTAGGAGATAATATTCGTTCGTTTCTGGTAGGTAATACTTGGTTCTGGTAGGTAATATTTTATAATCAAGTATATATTTCAGAACGTTTAATGTTAACAAGTGATGTTCTTTCTCTACCTTCTCTCCTACCTTGTCTTACACTACTCTCTCCCTCCCTCCCTCCTTCACTCCCTACTTTTCTCCTTTTCTCCCTTTCTCCCTTTTTCCCTCCCCATCACTTTTCAAAACCTTTCGTCCTTCCTTCTTTTCCTTATTCCCTTCCATTTCCCATCATCTCACTTTCTTTCCTTTCCTTTATCTTGCCCTGTCACTCACTGTACTACTTCTCTCATTCCCTCCCTTCCACTCTCCATCGCCTCTCCTCTCACCTCTGACCTCTCACTCATTACAACCTGTGGCTCCACCTGTAAGCCGCCAGTGGTCAACGTCTGAAATATTAAGTGGTTTAACCTCAATGGACTCTGGGTATCGTTAATTCATTTAAAGTCACACTTGATCAAGGTGATGGAAAAAAAAAAGAGATATTTTTCCTGTTTGTTTATTTACTTTTGTTTGGCGGATGTCTCTTGTTTTTTTTTTCCTCTTGGTCTTTTTTCTTTATTGTGTTTGTTAGAGGAATTTGTTTTTGTTTTGTTTTTGTTTTTATATGTTGTCTTTTGTGTGATTTTTTTTTTTGTGATTAAGGATTTTTGTGTTTGTTTTCAGATTGTCATTTATTTAAGGCTTATTAATATTAAAGTAAACTTGAAAACACACACACACACACACACACACACACACACACACACACACTACAAACAGAAGATAAATACATACACACACACACTCTATTATACATCAGACGACCGTGTATAATGCAACAGACATACATACACATAGCACCTCACCCTTCCTTACCGCCACAGATAATAGGTTCTTGATGAGTCACTTTGAATAGGGAATGGGTCGTGTGTCAGCCTTTATGGGGTAGCTTATTGTCAACTGTTGTGGGTAAGGCACGTCTCCTGTCCTCTCCGTTTGGCTCTTTAAAATGGTGTGTGTGTATGTGTGTGTGTGTGTGTGTGTGTGTGTGTGTGTGTGTGTGTATGGTTGGTGTTGTGAATGTGATAAGATATTCAGGTTTTATATTTTTTAATTAGGCCAAATGCTCCGGTTTTGTATGTAAACATGATACTATTTTCACGTTTTAGATGTAAACAACAAAATATTCCGGTTTTATGTTTACAAGCTACAAAATGTCCCAGTTTTGTTTACAGTAAGATCATCTGGGTCATGTGATCTCAGCAACCAGGTACACGTCCCTCACACCTGTTTGGGGCATCACCTTCATCGCCCTCAGGTAGGTCCTCAGGTGAGCTGTTTACACCTTGTTATAATTTTTTTTCTTTTTAATTAAGTATTTTAAATTATTTCTTTCAAGTATAACTGTGACGTCACTTGTTGATGGTAGTATATTCTTTCACTGTATATATTTGCCCAACTCTCTCTAGCTCTCTCTGTTGCTTTTTTTTCTGTCTTGATTTTTGTATCTTTATTCTTTCTTTCTCTCCTTCTCTCTTTTTCTTTCTTTCTCTGAGTACTTTATGCTTATTTAACTTCTTGATTATCATTCACCAACTCCCGTGAAGTATTCTCTCTCTCTCTCTCTCTCTCTCTCTCCATTTCCTATCATACTTGGTGTCAAATGTAATAAGGTAGGTTGATACCCTCCCCTCTCTCTCTCTCCTTCACCGCCTAGAACTGCCCCTTTAGCGCCAGAACCACTTGTGACGTTTTATTTTGGAATTGAAAGAAGGGTTGGTGCTTTTTAGGGGGAAATTTATTGCACAGGTGTTATTGATGTTGGCCGTCCAGAGATGAAGCCGGGGCACAAACTTAAAGGGACTCTTGATAATGAGATAAGTCGTCAGTCATGAGTACATTTTGATCATGGTGCAGCATCCTTCACCCACCAGTAAAGTTAAATGGATATAATAAATAGCTAAAAAATAAACCATACACAGACCCTCAAAGATAAATGATAAAAAAAAAATGTAAATTCACGAAGAGTCCTCAGCTATGTAGTACTTAAGGTCTCTTGACTAGACTATCAAAACACCATGTTGCTTTATTTCAATTCATGTTATTATTGTTTATTCATTACCTATGTATTATTTATTATATGGTAATTATCATCTTTATTAAAATATTCTTTTAACTTTAAATTAATAAAATGTGGTTCCATCGTAAGGATATAGATTAAAATATTGAGAAAATAATTCAGGAAAAATGTATTGAGTAGAAGAGACATTGTAGGAGGAGGGGGGGGGGGACTCCTCCTAAGATACAGTACAACATAGACAGGCTAGGAAGATCGTCCACAACCACCAACCAACATAAACAGTCATGACCAACGTTGACACCTCCGACACACAACACACATAAGCCTTGGGGAATATTCTTGTAATAATAATAATAATAATAATAATAATAATACTCTCAACATCCTTATATATTATACAGACAATAGTGAATGAAACTTTACAAACACTTATTTTATTATTATTTTTTTTGTTGTTTCTCTTTTAGGTTTTACAACTTATTCCACTTCTTCATCTTCTTCTTCTTTATTAATCAGTTTCATTTAGTAAACTAATAACAAGGACAGTCTTACTAAAATCGTGGACATAAAGAACACTTGATAACAATGTAAATGATGTAATCCAAAAGGAATATGTATATATATAAATAATTATATATTGTCATTTATGATTATATTTCCTCTAACTCATATTTTCCTATTAGCTAATCAAATCATATATTTTTTTTTATTAGCTAATCAAGTCCTATTTCTATTAGGTAATTAGAGATTAGACTGATGCCAATAGTTCCTTCTTCTTGGCGAACAGTTCCTTGACAGTCGAGTATGTCTTCTCCAGCTCTTCCAAGTTGGGGTCAGTCTGGGAGGAAACGTCAGTAACCTTGATGTTGAGATCGTCTGTGATCTTCTTCAGGTCTTCCCAGGTAGTGACGAGGACCTGAACCTGTGGAAGAGAGAGTGAGAGGTTGTTTATGTCTGTTTTGGCAGATGGTTTGTTGTTCTTTCTCTCTCTTATCTTACCTTTCCTTCTTCTCTTTCTTCCTTCCTTCCTTCTTCCCCTTTACCAAGCCTAGTCATCTTCTTCTCTCTCCCTTTTTATTGCTCGCTCTCTATCTTTCACTTTTTCTCCCTCCAATTCATTCGTTCATTCACTCACACCCTTCCTCTCTCCCACTCACACCCTTCCCCTCTCCCACTCACCTACTCAGCCACCTCCCCTCCCACATTCACCCTTTCTCTTTTGCTCATCAGCCTCTCCATCACTCTCCTCTCCCACTTTCTCTGTACCTTATCTCTCACCCTTCTTCTCTCTAGTTTGTCCCTCATCAACTTCTCCTTCACTCCGCTTTCCTTTCTCTCACCCACAATCTCTCCCTTGCTATCTCTCTCACTAACCTTCTCCACCCTATCCATGGAGGTCTTCTTGACACTCTCCCAGCGTCCAGTTAGGGCCTCTACCTCGTTCTCGGTGCTGCTGGCCTTCTCCATGGCGGCGCGAGCCTTGCCTGCTACCTCCAGCTTCTCCTTCTCCTGGCCACATTCACCCTCGAATTCCTGAGGAAGGTAAACAAACATCTTAGTTCCTACTGGAGGTATATGAGAGGTGATGCTTTCAATGATACTGTAATGTTATCAATGCTACTACTACTGCTAATAATGATGATGATAATAATTATAGAATTACTACTACGTTTACTACTGATAATAATGATTATAAAAATTACTATAATGATAATAGTAATGCAATAATCACAATAATGTCAACAATAATAATAAAAATATTGATAATAACAATGAGAGAGAGAGAGAGAGAGAGAGAGAGAGAGAGAGAGATTCACCTTGCATGACTCCAATAGAGCCAGGGCGTCTTCAAGGGTGCCGGGCTTGGGGAGAGATTCCTTGGCCTTGGTCTCAGCGGCCTCCATCCAAGGCTTGAACTCCTTGACGACACACAGGTAGTCGGCGTAGAACCTCTGGTCCTGTGAGATAGAACCAGCCTCCTTCTCCACCTCCTCCAGCACCTCCGTCACGAACTGCTTGGTATCGTTCCAGGTGTTCATGGTAGTCTTGGCGGTTTCAGACTTTTCAAGATCCTCCTCTGTTGAACATTGATGATATGAGTTAGTACAATGTATCGTGTAGTCGTGGCTGTGTGTTCGTAGGTGTTGTGTTCGTGCTCGTATGGTAGCTATGATGGCAGAGACGTTCTTCGTAGTTACAGGAAGATCATAAAGTCTGTCTACAGTTACTTCATCTTTATATAAATTACAAACTTGTTCCTTATTCACTTTGTATTTTATTCACACTATGACATAATCAGTTGATATATGAATGTCATTGTTACACAACCACAGCTATAAGTAAGACGTCAGTAAAATAAAAATAAATAAATGAGTTAATTTGTTATTGAAGAAACTCGAAAAGAACAAAATATAACGAGAGAACTGAAGACCAGAACATAAGAATAAAGATTACAGACTGTGAAGAACTATGTAGTCTTTTATATGATTATAGGAAATAAATAATAATGATAATAACAATAATAGTGATAATAATAACAATTGTAATGAGTATAATAATAATAATAATAATAATAATAATAATAACAAAAACTTTTAACTTGTCAATTTACAATAAGCCGAGTAGAAGTAGATCAAATAATGGCTGCAGAAACGAAACGAAGATGTTTTTAGAAATAGCGAGTCGCGGGTTACTGAGTGAGGCGGCAGCGTGAGGTGAGTTCAACCTGTTCTCTTAACTTACTGTTGGGTCCTGCCAGGGTTCTTGGTGGTGATGGTGGGTGTTGGGACCTCTCACGGGTACTACTGGGGTGATGATCATGATGGGTCAGGTTGAGATCAGGTTGGGTTCAGGCTGGGTCAGTTTAAGGTCAGGTTGGGTCACAAGTAGGAGGAGGAGGAATGGAGATTATTGATTTTCTTGCTGTTGGTTTTGGGGGAAGAAATAAATTAGACCAAACTTGACTATAATAAAGACACTTGGGTTAAATATTTTGCAGAGACCCATTGATTGGCATCTGACGGTGTATGCATACAGGTAATATCAAATAAACCTTAATTTATATTTTGTGATATTTATAATGCTTTAATTGGTTGTCCCTGACATTAAGGTGACAGGTGACAACACATTACCTTACTACAATAACAAGGTGTGATCCAGATATATTGTGACACCGTAAAGAAATGAATTAGTACTTAAGACAATGGAAACTTTATGTTAGATCTGACTAAACTGATGATGGTAGTAACGTAACCTAACGTAACCTAACGTAACTTAACCTAACCGAAACTGATTATTGTAGTAAATATAAACATACAACTGTGAAAGTAACCCTCAGGTAAGCCACAGGTAAGCCACAGGTAACCCACAGGTAAGCCACAGGTAATAAACCCCATCCTAAACATGCACTCAAGGTAAACAAAGTCACTCTAACTTAACCTAACCCTGGCTTCAAATTGTGAAAGAAAACTAATCAGATCTAACTTTAATCCGACCAAAATACAACTTATTTGTCTCTACATTTCACTCAATATTTACCTCCAGGGTGGATTTTATACCAATGGTTCGCCTATTTTTTTCTCGGGGGGGGGGGGGGGGTTATCGACACCCTGAAAGTTCCAAAAAGAGAAAGATAAGAGAAACCATTGAGGAAAGTGAGCCCCTAATGAAAATCTTTGTTTTGGAATTTACCTGTTAGCAGGGCCTTGAAGTCGGTGTTGAGGGGTTCAATCTGGGGCATCTTCTCATGGGCCTGCTCTTGAAGGATAAGAATCTCCTTGACACGGTCTTCAGGGCTCAGATCGGGGTCAGTGGTGATCTCGTTGAGCTTGGAGTTGGTTGGGGAGGCCCAGTCCTGCAGCTGCTTGGCGTGGTTCACTGCCTTGGTCAAGCTCTCGTTGTACTCAAATAGTTTGTTGAGTTTCACGTTACACTTCTCGATCACGGCTCTCTTCTCCTCCACCTCACTGACCTGTGGGAGTGAGTTGGTGAGTGAGTGAGTGAGTTGGAGATTGACTAAACGAGTGAGTAAGTGACTTGTTATTGGCGTAACCCAACTGTAGAGTAAGGAAATAAGTGAGTGGGCAAGTGAATCAGTGAACGAGTGAGTAGAAAGATTGGAAAACAAGACAAGAAAAGAGAGAGAGAGAGAGAGAGAGACAGAGAGAAGAGAGAGAGAGAGAGAGAGAGAGAGAGAGAGATCTAACCCACCTCCTTATCCAGGAAATCCTTCTTGTCGTCACCAGCCAACACAATGATGGTTGTATAACACTTCTTAATATTCTCAAACATATCATCAGCTAGTTTCTTCTGTTCCTCCCAGGTATTTCTCTTCTGGGCCAGCTTGCGGGAGCCCATCACAGGGTCGTAAAACTTCCTGTAGCGCTTCAGTTCGGACTCTAGTTTGTCAATGGGGTCGTTGATGGCAGAGCGGAGTTCATCGTACTTCTCCCAGTCCTTGGCGGAGTCTGGAACAGGGATACACAAGGGTGAGTTTTCTTTTCTCTTTGTTCAATGTTAAAGATCATGAGGAAGGTACTCACTACAACAGAGTACAAGAGAGCCAGAGTACAAGACCTCCAGGAAGGTACTCAACTACACAAGTAAAAGAGTCCAAGAGTGTCAGAGTATAAATTCATCAGGAAGGTACTCACTACACAAGAGAGTACAAGATTACCAGGAAAGTACTTACTATAACAGAGGACAAGAGAGCCAGAGTACAAGACCTCCAGGAAGGTACTCAACTACACAAGTAAAAGAGTCCAAGAGTGTCAGAGTATAAATTCATCAGGAAGGTACTCACTACACAACAGAGTACAAGATTACCAGGAAAGTACTTACTATAACAGAGGACAAGAGAGCCAGAGTACAAGATCACCAGTAAGGTACTCACTACACAACAGAGTACATGATTACCAGGAAGGTACTCATTACAATAGAGTACAAGAGAGCCAGAGTGCAAGATCACTAGGAAGGTACTCACTACACAACAGAGTACAAGGACTCCAGGAAGGTATTCACCACACAACAGAGTACAAGGATTCCAGGAAGGTACTCACTACACAACAGAGTACAAGGACTCCAGGAAGGTACTCACTACACAACAGAGTACAAGATCACCAGGAAGGTACTTACTACAGCAGAGTACAAGATCACCAATAAGGTACTCATTACAACAGAGTACAAGAGAGCCAGAGTACAAGGACTCCAGGAAGGTACTCACTACACAACATGGAGTGCCTGTTCTTGGACTGCTCGTTAGCTTGGTTCCATGTGTTCTCCATCTTCTCGATGAGCTCAGTGAGGAAGGGAGCTTTGTTGGGGTTCTGCAGGATCTTCTTCCCCCTCTTCAGCAGTTCTTCGTAGGTTTCCCTCTGGCCGTCAATGATACCAATCACCTGTAGGAAACGAAGGGGAAGGTTGGAGGTGTTAATTAGCATCTGATGAATGCATGGAGGAAAGATTTGGTAAAGTTTTTGATTGTGAGAAAATGGTGTTGGGGGGGGGGGGGCAGGGGTGTGATAGTTGACCCCTTGAGGATGATGGCTTAGCTCCTTGATCCCTGAGGATGATGGCTTAAGCCTTCGAGGCTGAGGCTTGAACCATTTGAGGAAATTATCTTTAATCATCTTCTTCAAAGGTTTAGTTAGAGGCAAGAGGAACCATGAAGCTAAGTTAGCCTTTTCCCACACCCAAGTCTTCCTCACTCCCAAACCCTCCCCACTCTTCTCCTTCAGTCCTCTTCACTCATGTTTCAAGGGCGAGCGGAAACAAAACTCAAGGAATAAAGTACAGTCCCCCTTGTAAGGTCCCCCTTCGTACCTTCTCAGCTTTCTCGATCTGCTCTTCGACCATGTTCATGTTATGGGGATGGATCTCCTTGACGGACAGGTGGCGCATCTCTTCGAGGGTCTTCAGGCAAGGGCTGATGTCGTCACCATAGGCGTAGCACCTGGCGTAGATCTCCACCTTGGCTTGAGTCTCTTGCGTGTGAGGCATGAGTTTGTTGTGTCGGTCAACGAGAGCCTGAAGCTTCTTCTTCTCGGAAGCCTTGAACTCCTTGTCCTTGGAGCTGACGGCTGTCTCGTCAGATACACGCATCGCCACCTTCTCCAGCATCATGTCGAGCCATTCTTTCATGCCCTCCTTCTCCAGGTCACGGCACAAGGACTGTTCAGGGAGAGAACCATTGATATGCTTAGTGAGTTTATATGAGTTAGATTATGCAAGTAACATTGACACACATGAACCAAATTTTCACGAGCTGAGTAACTAGAGTGAATCAAACACCTCCTCTTCATCCTTCTCTATACACACACACACACACACACACACACACCTTCCAACATTCTCCATACTCCAATAACATTCTAACATTCTATGCTTCGTCTTGCTCTCCCTGTAGAGTACTGTGAAGGGGGTGGTGGGGGGGTATAGGTCGTGTGGGAGCGGGGATAAAATGTCTTAGGTCGATTTGTGAAGAGAGAAGGGGAAATAACAGGCAATCAACTAAGTTAGGTGTGTCTAGAGTTTATAGGATAGAGAGATATTTTGGATAGGTCTATGAAATGTTGTGTTGGGGGAGAAGGATATCGTGTGTATGTGTGTGTGTGTCTGTGTGTGTGTGTGTGTGTGTGTGTGTGTTTTATGGTGTTTTTTCTGGCAACATCATCCCCTCTTCTTTCACCTGATTCACACTCTCTCGTTAACTAAAGCCGAAACAACACACAGAGACAAGAAGAAAAAAAAACTTACGAAAAGAAAAGAAAACATCACCTTTTTTTCTTTCCTTCTCCTTTGATTCAGAATACGGGATCATAGTGAAGAGTAAAGGAAAAATAAACCTCTTATTCAGTCACGCATATAAGGTTCACGTAACTACAGAAGAGAGAGAGAGAGAGAGAGAGAGAGATGCGTTAAGACAGAGAGCAGGGTGAAGTAGTCGGAAGGAATAAGTTAATTAAAGAACGGTTTAGTCTCGTAATTGCTCTCTCTCTCTCTCTCTTCTCTCTCTCTCTCTCTCTCTCTCTCTCTCTCTCTCTCTCTCTCTCTTTCTCTCTCTCTCTCACACACATGTGCACACACACACACACAGACGTTCATCCATACACAATATACACACGTTCATATACACATACAATCACACACACACAAGTTCAGACACACACACACACACACACAATCAGACACACACACACACAATCAGACACACACACACACGTTCAGACACACACACACACACGTTCAGACATACACACACACACGTTCAGACACACACGCACACACACGTTCAGACATACACACACACACGTTCAGACACACACGCACACACACGTTCAGACACACACACACACACGTTCAGACATACACACACACACACGTTCAGACACACACACACACACACACACGTTCAGACACACACATACAGCCACTCTATTATGAATTCGAAATTGATGCACCACAAATAACAATAATCAAGAGAAACTTTTTAACAAATAGTCACAATTACTCAACTAATTAATGAGCTGCCATTAACACAATTACCTCCATCAGCGTATTAACTTGCGCTCAACTAATTACGCCACTGATGAATGACTGAAATGACCGCCAAACAGCGCTAATTAACCTTTGACCTTTATAGCAGTAGAGAGATGTGTTGTTTGTGGTGATACTACTACTACTACTACTACTACTACTACTACTACTAATAATGATAATAATAATAACAATAATAATAACAATAATAATAATAATGACCCTCTTATCTTTTAATACATATTTCTAAACATTAATAAATATAATAAATTCTTAAGGACAATAGTTATGGTAAATACTAAATACTCAAAAAAAATAAATGTTAAGTAAGGTGATGTTTACTGTGATTTAAGGGATTATTTTTAGGGGATGAGGTGACTTTTAAGGGGGAAACTTTTTGGGGGCTACTTCTAGAGGGCTACTTTCAAGGGGTTACTTTTAAGGGGGGTACTTTTTAGGAGGCTACTTTTTAGGGGGTTACTTTTTAGGGGGTTACTTTTAGGGGATTACTTTTAAAGGAGTTACTTTTTAGGGGTAAATTATTTTCTTTTCAATCTTCATTTATTTATTTTTTTATATAAAGAAAAATGTTAATTTCTTAAGTGTTTCTTGTTAAGACGGAAGTTCTTGTATGTCATTCTTCAACAACACGAAAGACGATCCTTAAGACATTCCTTGTATTCTTCACGTTAAAATTTCCCTCTAGTCATTCTACAAGTCAGTAAAGTAAGTCCCTTGAAGATTTCCCTTATTACCCGGCCTGAAGAATGACTTGCATTTCTCCCCTTCTTATCATTCTTTCGAGAAATTAAAGATAAAAAGTTTTTCCCTTAAGCCGTTCCTCATTCCTCAAGCAGAGAGACATTCCAGCTCCCTCAGGTAACTTCCTATCATTCCTGGGGTAGAGTTGCCTCGGAAGAGCTGTACTTAACGTGTTGGTTTTTCTTTTTCAATTCGTGGAAGAACCTGACCGCTCACTTAACCCCCCCCCCCCCCCCCCCACCTCACATCCTTGAAACACCTATTAGAGAGAGAGAGAGAGACAACCAGGTCAAGACGATGGAGAGACAAAATGCCAGAGACTGTGACCGCGAGGACATTCCACAGCACGAGGTCGGGATGTTTGGCTCCCCGTGCCTGGCGTGTCTGCGGCAGCGGTGGCGATAGCGGATGCAGCTACTTCGGGAGGCTGGCTGGGGAACTGGCTGGCTGGCTAGCGGTGCGGGCCTCTTAGTTCCTCCCCTAATACGAATTACTATTTTGGCCAGGCCTGGAGACTCAGGTTACCAGGCTCCCGGGGGTGAAGGTCAGGTTCTGCGCGCGCTCCTATGCTTCATGTGGCGGTGGTTTTAAGTTTACATACGAACAGTGAGGATGGATCTGGACGTCGATATAACTGTGGATGTGGATTAAAGAGTGAATGTGAGGTTTGGTTTTAAGTGTGGATGTAAGTATGGCTTTTGGTGGGATTGTGTGCGTGGAGTTGGGTGTACTTATGGTTGTATGTACGGACGCGTGAGTGTGTCTAGTCTTCTGTATGTCATGTATATGTATAATCATGTGAATAAAATACTTTGTAAATATATATTTAACATGAATTTACATTTGTCATGGCGTAAATCTGGACGTGTTTGTAAATATGGACTCAAAAGTAAATGTAAACATAACTATGTATATGTGTATGTATATATATATATGTATGACGTAAGTACCTACCTGTATACACATGCATTTATTTATAGTGTACTCATCAATCTGTCTATCAAGCTTCATAGGACAGATATAAACTTAATTGATGAAGAGTGCGGGGAGACATGATAGAAGTATTCAAGTGGGTGAAAGGAATCAATAAAGGTGATATAGATAAAGCTCTTATAATATCCGAGCAGGATAGGACTCGGAACAACGGATTCAAGTTGGATAAGTTTAGGTTTAGGAGGGAGATAGGAAGGAACTGGTTTACAAATAGGGTGGTGGACGAGTGGAACAAGCTTAGCAACCATGTAGTAAGTGCTGGAACGCTGGATAGATTCATGGATGATAGAGAGTGGTAGTAACTCTCGACAGGAGCTGCCATGCACAGGCCAACCGACCTATTGCAGACTCCTTATGTTCTTATGTGCTTATGTTCTTATCAATCAATTGTAGTGGTTTATAGTGAGGAGTGAGGGAAGGAGCGGGGTGGGGGGAGAGGTAGGGAGAAGAGCAAACGGTGAATATTAGTGAGAATGTTAGAAGAGGAGAGAGAGAGAGAGAGAGAGAGAGAGAGAGAGAGAGAGAGAGACTACACCACTAGCGATGATCCCAGAAGAAAAAAAAGACCATTTACATAACATCAAAATACAAAGAGGAAACACCAAGAACACAACAGTAACATAACCCGGACATAACCGCCACCGTAAAAGACTCTCCATTACACAAACTCCCTGAGGGAATACCTAATGTTTACAGGAGTTTTTGCTGCCAGAAATATATACAGACTGGCGAGTGGCTGAGTCGTAACTTGCGACACCTGGCAGCTCTACCTCCCCACCCTCCTCCCCCCTCCTGTCATGTTGCCCTCAGCAGTTCCCGGAATTTACTACCTACTTTACCATTAATATGATAAAAATCTCAAGTTCTTCTTAACAGAATCTAGAAAGATGTGTTTGTTATTCAGTAGGTTAAGAATATTTTGTAATTCTAGTGTGCTGGGTCTATACTAGTGTTGGATATGAAAGGATTACAGACTACACGCTTTGAAATGGGTTTACATGATGAGTCAAGATATTGTATTTTTTTTTGTAACTTGAAGAGAAAGAAAAAGTGATCTTGTGTATTATGGTCTTAGAGATGTTTTCCCCCTGAGTGTGTTTCTGGGAGGCTGCAGGTGAGGGCCTCAGGGCATGTCCTAAAACACTTCTGGCGATGTGGAGAGTCTTATGAGATTCCTGTTATAAGTCTTAAAATAATAATGGCGTCAGATATCAACATTTTCTTTCTTTCTTTCCTGAGTGGGTGAATGTTTTTTCTCCTTGTACATTAGCCTGCGTATACCTATCAACACCCCGTCATCATTCAACATTCTGCTCTCATCCAACATCCTGCCACCAACAACATCCTGCCACCAGCAACAACCTGCCACCAAAAACATGCTGCCACCAACAACATTTTGCCACCAACGAACATCCTGCCACCAACAACATCCTGCCACCAACAACATTTTGCCACCAACGAACATCCTGCCACCAGCAACATCCTGCCACCAGCAGCATCCTGCCACCAGCAACACCCTGCCACCAACAACACCCTGCCACCAACAACATTCTGCCACCATCGAACATCCTGCCACCAACAACATCCTGCCACCAGCAACATCCTGCCACCACCCAACATCCTGCCACCAATAACATCCTGCCACCAACAACATCCTGCCACCAACAACATCCTGCCACCAACAACATCCTGCCACCAACAACATCCTGCCACCAACAACATCCTGCCACCAGCAACATCCTGCCACTAACAACATCCTGCCACTAACAACATCCTGCCACCAACAACATCCTGCCACTAACACCATCCTGCCACCAGCAACATCCTGCCACTAACAACATCCTGCCACCAGCAACATCCTGCCACCAGCAACATCCTGCCACCAATAACACACCTTAGAATAAACATAAACTCATTACATACATTCAATCCTTCACAGTTCCCCCAAAAAAGATGTTTTTTAATGTATAATTATGAATAAACATATTTCTGAATAACTACAAAGATACTGTAACTGTTAGAGAGCTTCATTAACTTCAAGCATTATCAGAGAGAGATTTATAACCTTCATTAATTATTTCTTTAACTTCCAGTATCATAGTGTGTGTGAGAGAGAGAGAGAGAGAGAGAGAGAGAGAGAGAGAGAGAGAGAGAGAGAGAGAGAGAGAGAGTAGAATAAAAACAATAGTCTGCCAGGTAAGTAACAAAAACAATAGTCTCTCAGGTAAACTACAGCAACATAAAACTCCTCCTGTAAGCGAGGTGATGAAAACAATTGTGTGAGAGTCTATTAATACACTCCCGCACCTTCGCCTGCCTGTAGCCGCTTCGCTCCTCCAGCTTACCTGTATATCACGTTTCTCGAGCTATTTTCGACTATTTCCCCGCCCAGAAGTTTTCCTATGTTATTTCTGAGTTTATTTCCCTGGCCTTAAGTTTTCCTACGCTAATATATGCGGATGTTTTGAATAATAAATTTTTCCCTAGATTCAAGTTTGTTAAAGTTAGTTTTAGGTTAATTTATGGGTTTAAGTCGCCTCCCAAGTTCTGTTTTTTAAGGTATAAAATGTCTCGAGTCATTTAGGTTCTGATTTAGGGTTCTACGTCTTAGGTTCTCCAGTAAGGTGATCATTCTTGTTACTCACAGCACAAGATGATGTCACTGATCATCATTCTTGTTACTCACAGCACAAAAGGATGTCACTGGTCATCACTCTTGTTACAGCACAAAAGGATGTCACTAGTTATTCATAAAGTATTTTGTCGTGATTCTAAAGTTCCATCTCTTATCAAGGATCGAATTCCAAACCCACAAACAACTACGTCTCTCACACCATCCTTCCCTGGGTGTTACGTCAGTGTAGTGGTGCTCAGTTCTCAGTCGACATTCTTTAAACACCAGTAACCCCCCCCCCCCCCCCCCCCGTGGCTGCTTCAGGAGTGAGGTGGCATTAAGGTATTGTATCCGAGGTTTAGAATTGGCACGGTGCTTCAGTTGGGACGTGTGTGTGTGTGAAGAAGACCATTATAGTGTGTTTATGTACGTGAAGAAGACGTTCATTGTGGCTGTATATGTAAATGAGACTCTTGTGTTGTCTGTGTATGTCATTAAAGACGTTTACAGTGTGTCTATGGACCTAAACATTGGGTAAATGTTTGCTGTCGTGGGGCTAAGGGGCTGTGCTTGTATGAGAGAGAGAGAGAGAGAGAGAGAGAGAGAGAGAGAGAGAGAGAGAGAGAGAGAGAGAGAGAGTCCAGCAAAAGAACACCTCACTCGTCCTTCAGCAGCTAAACACCACTACATCAAGGGACACACACACATATTAACCTAAGAGTAAACAGGCCCTGTCCTAACGTTTGAGTGACACCTTTCATCAATGAGTGACAAACATGACAGGAGGTACTGCGTGACCAGTGAGTGACGTGGCATAATACACTCAGTACCTCCCTGCGAAAAAGAAAGTGTTTATACAAGTTGGTAGTGTTGGTATTGTGTCCCGCCAAAGGTAAAGTCATGTATCGCTAGGGGAGGTCTTTTTTTTTCCTCCTATAATATCCCTTCATATATGTTGCAGTAACCCCGAGGCCTAGCAGGTATAGGTAGGCTGTTATTCCAGGTAAGGTGATGGTGTCATATCCCAAGAGGCTCTAATAATGGTGTGTTTATTTTTATCAACACCAAATAATAAGGTGGATTCTTGCTTAACAATGCGGTAGTTAGAGATCCATAACATTAATTCTGTTTGTTGGTCATGAATGGTATTGGGGTCATGTTCAACACCTTCTATGAACTTAAGACTGGCTAAGTCACTTTACTCTTCCTCTGTAATGTTCAGACGATCAATGTAATTTAATATCATCTTCCCGGAAACGATAACTTTTATTATAATCCCAACATTTATGATTTTATTAATGAAAAAACAAAACAAAAACAAACACTGGATTATTTGTGGCTTTACTGGTGAAAAATATTAGCGTGTGTAAACCAATTTTTGTGAGGTAGCTTATAAAACATCCATTCTATTGCTCAATAATATTTTCTGGTTGAGTATAAAAGCATTCAGTGGGATAATCAACAGCTATACATATACAGTACATATACATATACATATACATATACATACTATCTCTACCATATTCACTACCTTTGATAAAACCCAGGAAATATTTTCATGTATTTATCACCCCTTGAGGACAATAACTTAACCCCTTGAGGACAATGACTTAACCCCTTGAGGACAATGACTTAACCCCTTGAGGACAATGACTTAACCCCTTGAGGACAATGACTTAACCCCTTGAGGACAATGACTTAACCCCTTGAGTACAATGACTTAACCCCTTGAGGACAATGACTTAACCCCTTGAGGACAATGACTTAACCCCTTGAAGACAATGACTTAACCCCTTGAGGACAATGACTTAACCCCTTGAGGACAATGACTTAACCCCTTGAGGACAATGACTTAACTTCTTGAAATAAAGTTGTCGAATTCACTGGATTAATTTAGTGACAGAAACTTAGGTAAGGTCTTTAACTGACTATAAGACTTCGTTAACTGACCTATAAGACCTAGTTAACTGACCTATAAGACCTAGTTAACTGACCTATAAGACCTAGTTAATTGACCCATAAGACCTAGTTAATGGTAATAGGTTGGAATAGTTGATCTTATATAAAAGAATTAGCTGCTAGATGTGAACTGGGAATGATTTTGATATGACAGGAAGAGATACTTGTAAAGAACGTGTAAGAAATCCACATAATAACTCGGTAATGTTTCACTTGTTTCATACATGTTGTGAACGATGACATCACTCCATCTTATTACCTTCTATCCTATGTTGCTAGTTATTCATTCATTCATCTATTTTAGTTCAGTTTTCCATAATATCTGGATCACTTTCTTTTCTGTAATTATTTTTTTTTGAGTTCACACATAAACTTCACATCCACAATCTTCTTCAGTGTAAATCCATCTGTAGTCGAGAATCCATGGGTAAGTGGACACGTACTGTGCAATAAATCCATAGGCGAACAAAATGTACATTGAACCATTCTATAGGCGTCTGGAGTGTTCACGAAAATCCACAGGCGGTCCAAATGCACATTAAAATCCACAGGTTGACGAAACGAACTTAACAATCCACAGACGTTCGAAATGTGACAGAGGTTTTAACTTCAGTATATCCATAACTGAGCCGCGCGGTGTGTCCAGCTAGCAGCGATACAGGGTCTTAGTCTCTCTCATCCTGGAAGGAGAAGGGACAGAGGGTGATGACGTAAGGGGGAGAGAAAAACACGAATTAGACTTCTCAGACTATTTCTCATACTCACAGCCAAACTGTCTTGGATGTTCTTAAACTCCTTGTAGGTGTACTGGACGTTGGGCGCCATCACCTTGGACACGATGCCCTCCAGGTTGTCCATCCATTCTTGGTACTTCTGAAGACGGAAATCATACACGTCCTTCACGAAGCCGTAGTTCTCCTGCCAGAACGTCATCTTGACTGTAGATTTACGTGCGCAATCGACAGTTTAAATTCCGTTAGCTCAGGAGTTGTTAGTTATGTCGAGGGAGGGCGGTGGGCCGGAGCAGTGAGGCGCACGTCCACGAGCCTGGCTGGGAGAGGGACCACAGGCAACAGATTGTTCCCGGAGCCGCTAGGCAGACTGAGACAACTTCCCCAGCACTCTGCCCTCCCGCCGGGTAAAATTAGAATCCCCCTCGTACAAGTTAGGACAAAGAATGCAGACAAAACCGTCTTTCTGCCCCAAATTTTAAGGGGGGAGGGTTTGGGGGGAGCCTCTCCACCTCCGTCCCTCCCGCCAATGGCCAGGATCTCCAATTGGCAAATAGAGAGAGCAGTGGAAGGGGCGGAGCCTAGTGGTGGGGGACCCCAAATTGACGGTGTCCTGCCCCAGCTCCTGTTACCTTCCGACCTTCCTCAGTTATGAATGAACATGTGTGTACGTTGTGTGCTGAGGCTCACTACCTGTGCAGGAGATACTCGTCCTCCTCTTCTGTGCCGCCATAAACAATTATACAATACTAAACAACGGCCTGAGCTTGTGTCGCCCCTGGGAGCCTCTGTGTTGAGGGAGGGAGGAGTTGTTTATGGATTCTGGAACATACTAAGAGTTCCTCCTGGAGGCGTGGTGGGGCGGGAGGTACACAAGGACCACCTCCCTCTAGATGATGACAGTGCCGGGGGATGAAGAGATGGCCCAGGTGTTACTGCAGTCAACCTATAATGCATATACTTTGTCTCCCAGAGTGTTGTATAATGACACACATGCTCGTATGATGTGTGTGTGTGTGTGTTCAAATATTTGTATGCGTGCATTTAACTGTTTTATCGGGTTTGAAGTGTGTGAGTAAGTGTATGTAATAAAATATGCAGAGAAGAGAGAGAGAGAGAGAGAGAGAGAGAGAGAGAGAGAGAGAGAGAGAGCAGTACTTAGTGGCAGCTGGGATGAACATCTTGGCGGAGGTGTTGTGGTGGTGGCTGGTGTGTATGTCGCTATGCCACACCCTTATAGGTCCACGACACCATCCTCCTACACCTCTCACCACACACACACACTTATATGTACACACTCTCCTACACTTTAACATGTAAGTACACACCCACCTACACCTCACTCTACACAAACTTATAAATACACATCATCTTTCACTATACTACACCCCCCCACCACCACACACGCACTACATACACCACTGCTTCACTACACCTCCATCGTAATACCACACTACCAAATACAACACCATAAAAACACCACACCGCCACACCTTTCACCATACCATACTGCCATACTCTTAGCCACACTATACTCTCAGCCACACCACATCACTACACCCTTCACCACACTACACCACACTGCGCTACACCACACTAAACCGATACATTCTCAACCAAACCACACCACACCACCACACCACACCCTCCAAATCTAAGACACCGCAACTCCCTCCTACCACACCACAGCGACACATCCTTCTACCACTCCACACCGCCACATCCTCCTACCACACCACACCGCCACATCCTCGTACCACACTACACCACGCCTTCCTACCACACTACCTCACACAAGCTAAACACTGCTGACTGGGGACTCTGTAATGACTGTGGTGGGGTTAACTCTACCTCCTTGGGTTAACTACACCGTCTTCACCTTAACAACGGCTCAAGGCTCAAGCAGCTTCATGGTGTGTCAACGAAGCGGGAATAGAGGGAAGCAGGTGATAAATCGGGAGAAAAAGAAGAAAATAAGGGAAAGAGGGAAGGAAAAAGGTGATAAATTGGGATAAAAGAAGAAATAGGTGATAAATTTGAAGAAAATAAAGGAAATAGGGAAGAAAAGGTGATAAATTGGGAGAAAAAGATGGATAAAGAAGTAAAATAGGGAAAAGAGAGAAGAAAAGTGATAAATTGGAATGACAAAATAGAGAACAAAAGAGGGAGAGTAGTCACGGTCACACGATTAACACAACTACGCTGATTGCCTCCAAAAGTACATTCTTACTCCATCTGTTGACAAAAAAATGAACTAACCAAATATTTAGCCAATCACACATCAGAGCGGGAGTATTTGACCAATAGGAGAGCAGCTTAGTCCATGCCAGGCTGCATGGTTGTTGTGTGTTGGTAGTTTGACTTGAATTATAATGTTGTCGTCTTGGAAGGCCATAGTAAACCCCCTTTTATATGACTCACACACACACAGGGGCACAGGTGTGATCATGAAATTCTGACGTATATAATTTATGACTTCTGACCTAATAACTTATTCCTTTGGGCATAAAATTGACACCACTGAATTAGGTTAAGTTAGGTTAGATTAGGTTAGGTTAATCATCCGTGGTGTATACACAAGCCACCAACATTCTTCACATTCAATCATCTTGCACCGTAAACACATTAATTTATCATTTACTTGTGACTAAAATATTAAAGAAAAAACATTAAATTTTCTCCCCAAATATCTGTACTTCAATGACATACAATAATAATAATAATAATATTTTAATTTAGCTGTTGTGTCCGGCCTGTGTGTGATAATCGTCTAATAACACGACCAACGCTTCTACGGCAAGGGAAGCGTAATACAACACACTGTATACTAAGCCTTCAGCACACCAAGAGTTCGGCACTGTACTTGATTGCCTTCACTTCCTCATCTGTAAAGCCAGGTTCAGGGGGTGACCGAGATAGGAACCAGCGATTCTTTAGAGAGGCTGCGAGTGTTGCATCCAATTAGCAACCACATCCCTTCATTATAAAACTAGGATTATATATACAATAATAATTATCAGTACTTCTAATATAATCCTGGTTTTAATATTATACAAGACGTGACCTATAACTCCTGTACGAGACGATACCTTCACTGTCACTCCTACTCATGGCCGCCAGGAGATATTTTCACCAGAGAGAAAGACACAACACGACGCTGAGGGAGACCTAAAGGTGTGAGCAACCAGCAGTAATACGACGCCTTAAGTCAAAGTCACGTGGCAGGGGACAAACAACTGTCAGGTGTCAAGCCAGCGTGACACTTGTGGATGACATGGTGGTGGATGTCACTGCTTGATACGACGACCACAACAACATGTGACAGTCGAGTAGTGACGAGAGAGAGAGAGAGAGAGAGAGAGAGAGAGAGTCACACATCTTACCTACTAGACACTCACACGTAAACAATACCTGTGAGCTATACCATTCCTCCCACAATGAGTTATTAAAATGAACTTCCTCCGCCAACTGCCAAGATGGAGAGGAAGAGTGAGAAATAACACACCTGAATAGCTCCCTGAGACACACACACACACACACACACACACACACACACAGACACAGACACACACACACACACACACACACACATTCTAAGGCAATATTAATTACCCTTGAATATAATCATGAACATAACCAAGACAAAATATAGCATTTTACCCACTTGTTATGATGTAATACAATAACAGGCTAACAGGTAATTCATAATAGGTAATACGTACCTTTATGTATTACTAGATATGATTAAATAACACCTTTATAATATTTTACAGGTAACATCTACATATCATCACTCTTATATCATCATGACTACATAAAACTACATAATAACTAACAGTGTTTATGTAGAGCCAATTTAAACTAAAATACAAATGAAAATTATGTTCTATAAATCTCTGAGGAAGTGTACGGTAGTGGCTGACTTAAGTTACCTTGATACTTACGACGAAAAAATAACAAAAAATAACCATTAACTCAATTACAACTTAACACACATTCTTAACAGCCCAACAATCACGGTAATCAAATAACACCGTAGGGCGTCAAGAACTCTTACTTCCAGAAGGTATTGTAACACATTCCAGGACATGTTTTACATCTAACTCACATCCGACCCACCAACCCACCACTACCCACCCATCCCTCAACTCACCAACTCACCCACCCGCCCGCCCACCCACCAACCCACCACTACCCACCCATCCCTCAACTCACCAACTCATCCACCCGCCCGCCCACCCACCTACCCACCACTACCCACCCATCCCTCAACTCACCAACTCATCCACCCGCCCGCCCACCCACCAACCCACCACTACCCACCCATCCCTCAACTCACCAACTCATCCACCCGCCCGCCCACCCACCAACCCACCACTACCCACCCATCCCTCAACTCACCAACTCATCCACCCGCCCGCCCACCCACCTACCTACCTACACTGACTTGCCGCCTCTGGTCGATTCTTGGCGTGACTTGAAGGTATTCGTCACCAGGTTTGTTTATGTTCTATCGATTATGTAATTTCTGGTTTAAAATCCTATTGTAGTCAGGTGAGGGCAAGGTCAGGTCACTTGGAGGTTATGTAAGGGGAAATTATACCACTTCTGCCATGTAAAAGGTCAGGTCACTTGGAGGTTATGTAAGGGGAAATTATACCACTTCTGCCATGTAAAAGGTCAGGTCACTTGGAGGTCAATTCCCATTTTAAAAGTTTCATTTACTATCTGGACTTCAACATAAACAATGCCCACTATTCAATAATTCCTTCGTCATTATTCTACAAGATTTATCCAGCAAAAACACCCCACCATCTGTGCATCTCACGCAGTAACTCACCATCTTCTTATATAATGTCATTTCAGCAAAGATATTTTATTACGTTACATATGGATTTCAATTCAATAATGTACTACTTCACTAAGACGGTGTCGTATCTGTAGCCACTTTTACAACACATAAAGACAGATTCTCCGGCAGTGTTTTCTGCTACACACAGACCTACATCACTGAGAGAACTCCAAGAATGTCATATAACCATCGACTCAGCTTCGACCCTTGTGATAAGAATGTGTGACTCTACAGATGAAATATGTCTACACTGTTTCACTCATTTGTCTTCTTTTTTTTTCTGTAATAAATATTGAAAATAACTCTTGTGTGTGTATTGTGTTCGAGACGTGAGTAGAGGTAATGGTGATGGGTGGCTTACTTGATATGCTGCATGTATATATGTTAGTATTATCAAAGGAATGTCTAACTCTTGTCTGTGTTTGTATTTAAAACTTGTATGTGTGTATGTATGTGTGTATGTGTGTACGTATGTGTGTGTGTAATTTCATGTGTCTAAATTTATGATTGAATGGTAACATATTCATATAGTGTACTGTATATAATGAACATGTACAGTGAACAAGTATACCTATGTCCCCATACATATTTGCATACATACATACATACATACATACATACATACATACATACACACCGACCAAGACTCACGTTCACATTCATCATCATTATCATACAAACCTACAGAGAAAAAAATCAAAATAAAAGAGGGAACACTATTTTATTCTCCTCTATCTGGTGTTTACTTTTTCCGTGTTCATTTAAAAACCGAGAATACATGAAAAGTTTGACGTCTCTACAACGAACGTTTCTGGCGGCCGTCGACTCAGCGAACACCTCAATTTCCTCCCTGTTCCCCGTTATCATTATTGAATGAAGCAAGACCTGGGTAGAGAGGAATTAAAATGCTTCTCTTTCCTATTAAATGAAAGCTGCTGCGTGAGCCTTGTGTATGATAGGTATACAAAAAAAAAAAAGAAAGACATAATGAATATACAGAATTATACAGAATCATACACACGATTTATCTTGTATTCAATTCGAAGATATAGTTGGCCTTTGACAGCTGAATAAGATTTCTAGTTATATTCCACTTCGTTTGTTAATTGGTGTGTGTATTTGATCTTAGCTACAGCACACACACACACACACACACACACACACACACACACACCAGAGTGTAGGTCAGCTGATAGACTCTGGGTTACTTCCGTGTCTGGATGAAGCCGCAAAGGTCACAGGCTTTCAATTGGCTCACCCGTGTGTCAATATTGTTATTATTGTCCACTGTATCTGTATTTTTCTGGCTAAATAAACTGTTTCAATATCAAGACAAACAGAAATTATTGTGTTTTTTTGTGTTTGTTTTGTTGTTGTAACCTGAATGACGCACCTGTCTGAGCATTTCTTGTCTGAACTGTTTCCATGTAGTCAGCTGTTGGTGTGGTGATTGTGTTGACTAGACTGAAGACCCGTGTGTGTGTGTGTGTGTGTTCGTTACTGATGATGCTTTGATCAATGAGAAAAATCAAATTAATCTACTAATATATTATTCCCAGAAACCGCCAAGGTGCATTAGATTTAACTTGGAATTGCTTCTTGTACATAACCAAAAAAATGAGCAATTAATCGTCGTTTTCTTGGTACTGTTTACATGATAGGGAGGACTTGTTTTGCTTTTGTGTTCACTCTACGGATATATTGTACTCATTTCTAAGGTGACATAAGGGACATTGGAAGAAAAATACATCCAAATAATTTAGTCCTTATGATAACTGTGAATTTGTACTATTGACAGTCTTTAGTTTAATATTTCCATGCAAGTATGTCATTACTTTTAGTGTATTTCGTCCCATTTCATCTGATTATTGCTTCCTTCTTGCTTTTGTTGATTTCCTGGTCGTCAACTGCTTGGTGTCGGTGTCACTACGGCTCGATTATGGCAACTTTGATAAAAAAACTCAATTCACGTTTTTGGAGTCTATGTTTCAGGCAATTGATAACTAATAGATAATCCTCACACACAAGGTAACGCGACAGTCTAGCAGGTAATCCTCACACACAAGGTTACGCGACAGTCTAGCAGGTATGGTGTCATGGTATACTACGGCCTGACTTAATAACAAAGAATTATGTCCCTTTTTATATGATGATCTCAGGTCAAGAAGAGATCTCGTCAGACCTCAGTAGTCGCCTGAAGTGTCATCGATGTTTAATCTTCAGGTGTAAGTGGATCACAATACCCACATGAAGATCCGGCACCCTAGATTAACTCACCTGAACTTTAAGCACCCTAATCTAACCTTATATAACCTAACCTAATCTAAGCTAACCTAAGCTAATCTACCCTAATATATAATAAAAAAAAATAAACTGATACGAGCGAGGCGGTGGTAAGGTTTTGTCTCGTGGTGTCAGCTGTGTGGCAGAGGAGGCAGGGAGGGGTTGGATGGCAGAGAACGAGAGTGAGAAGAGTGGGAGGGATGAAGGAAGGATGGGAAGGACAGGAGGGAAGGTGAGTGGGGTGGGAAGTAAGGAATAGGAAGAAGGACAGGAGGTAGGGTAAGGGGAGGAGGATAAGGGAAGGGTGGGATAGAAGGAAAGAAGGGGAAGAAGGATAGGAGGATAGAGGTGTGCAAAAAACTGAACTGAGGGCGAGGGAAAGGGAGGAAGGAAGGAAGGAAGGAAGGAAGGAAGGTAGAGAAGCGTGGGAAGGAAAAAAAAACGGATGGTGAGGGTGAGGGAAAGGAAGGAGAAAGGAAGGAAGGAAGGACAGTAAGGAGGGTAGGGGGGGGGGCTGGGAAAGACAGGTCGTTCACTTCATCTCCATACGGACTCTAACATCGGGGAATTCCGGCAGAGAGCAGTTCCTCCTGTTGTGTGTGTAAGTCTTGAAGTATTCCTAGTTTGTGTTCCCTACTGTATTTTAAGCGTCTGAATGTTGATAGTGTCTGTCTGTGTGTCTGTATGTCTGTCTGTATGTCTGTTTCTGTGTCTGTCTGTCTGCTTCTGTCTCTCTCTTCTCTCTCACTTTCTCTCCCTCTCTCTTTCTCACTATGTCTAGCTTCCATTCGTAGGACCTTCTATGGTTGCATTGGAAGACCGACACCTCTTTCTCTTACTCTCTCTCTCTCTCTGTCTCTCTTTTGCTCTATCGACCTCCTCTTTCTCTCCCTTTGGCTTCGTCTCTCTCTCTCTCTCTCTCTCTCTCTCTCTCTCTCTCCAGGTGCCATGACTGGTGGGTGGCACTAATGTCACTCGAACAAAGGGACAACAGGCACCCAAGTCATTAAAACCCAGTTAGTCATTTGTCGAGTATTTGAGAGAACTCATATCTTCTGACGGAACACGAGAGAGAGAGAAAGAGAGAGGAGAGAGAGAGAGCATTTTCCAAGGGTGGCAACTAATCAAGACTCCTGACATGCCTTTGTGGGAATCAAATGAGAACTTGTGCGGACTCTTTTGATTGGTTGGCTTCATTTTCAGCCCCCACGGACGACCAATGGCTGATACGATGCTTTTCATCAGATCAATGACAGATATTTTTTTTTCTTCTCAGATGGCCAATGGCAGTGAAGATTTTTTTTCAGACCAATGACAGACAAGATTTTATCAGACGACCAATGGCTGTTAAGTTGCTTTACTCTCCTTCTAATAGACCAAGTGTCGTATAATTAACCTGAAAACAAACTAACTGGCAACTCATCACTCTCCTCTGACGTCACTCTTTAATATTTCTTTCTTTCTCTACATACGTGGTAGTTGACCCCCGGTCCAAGGTGTAGAAGCTGTCGCCAACACAACAACCACACCCAGTGTCAAGGAATAGTCCGAGAAGACCGGACAACTCGCCAACTGCACTGGCTAACCATTACCCCGGAATACGAACCGAAAATCGATTAACATTCAGGTTCCCAATTACTGCTGGGTAGACAGAGGCAATTGTCGTAGAGAAACTTGCACATAGTTTCACCTGGGTTCGAAAGCTTGCGAGGCGAGCATGCTGACCATTACACCAAAGGTCGCACATACATACTTACATACATATACACATACATACATACATACATACATACATACATACATAAATACATACATACATACATACATACATACAACAAAAAATACCTTATATAAATTCCTTGTTGACCTTTAATTTATTAGATAAAAATTGTCTTCATTAGAGTTAAGAAACAAATATTGACATTTAATCAAACTACTTTTTTTTAGAGAAAGTCGGGGAAAGTATTGTTAGTTTCTGGTTTATTTGTTTAGAAAGTTTGTAAGACTTTCTCCTTCCTGTTGTGTACAAGGGGAGACTAATGATTTATTCTTGTATTTTTTGTTTGGTCTTTTAAAACCACGTTCGTTGGTATAGTTGGGGATATTTCAGAGATAAAACCTAATTGTTGTATTTATTTTGGTTTAAATTTGAGAAAAAAATGTGATAAAAAAAAAATTAATTCTTTATTTTTTATTTTTACAAGTTTGAGAAAAAAAAAATATCATATCATGTTAAAAATATTCGGTTTTTGGACGATTTTAAAATGACAACTAATAGGTCGAACAAATCTTACCACGACCACAAAAGCATCCCCAGACTTAACAGAAACAATGACTCAAAACCTGGTCCCCCCCCCTCACACACACATTGACATCGTCATAGTGTTCTTGTCATACCTAGAGAAGACAACAAGAGACCACAGAAACATGTTTTTTTTTTTTCATACTCTTGGACAAACAAATATGGAATAAAAAAAAATAACAAAAACCACTCCAGTACCCCAGAAATTACCCCAGACATCACCACAGAAAAGACCACACCACCACAGTACCCCAGAAACCTTGAGCCTGGGTCAGAGTGCGTGCCAACATTCACACCACAGTCACAAGCACTATGTGTGTGTGGTGTGTGTGTGTGTGTGTCTCAATCTTCCTTTCCCTCTTCACACCGCCATGCTCCTAATGCCTTCCAATATTCGCTTTCTCTCTGATTTCTCTCTCCGCTGAATCGGCTTTCTCCAGACGACCTCCACTCTTTAAAAGAAAGCTCTGGCGTTCTGGTACACTCACGAATTTTTTTGCTTTCTATTGACTTTCTATTTTTTGAGAGAAAGTTGTCATGTTTACGGAGAGTTTTGGATTTGTTCTGGAAAAGTTACATAAAAAAATTAAAGAGGATATACCACCACTACTAGTACTACTACTTTTTTATTAACGTGGCCTCCAGTCTCCCCCAATAGCTACATCTTCGCCGCCATTTTATTACTTAAAATTAAAAATCCTAATACATAAGTAGCTACCCTAGCTGTGTTGAGTTAGTTGAGCCGCAGATCAATGCGGCATTCAGTGACTTGCCTCATAGTCAATATCTGCAACCGTTGTCGGCTTTGGGGCCGAAGATCTCGTTCCCCTGAGGCATTGCAGACCTAAGCAGAGTCGACATCTCAACCAGGCTGCAACGTAACTTCTGGGCTGCTGCCTCCTTTCGGATAACACCTCCGCGAGTCTGGCATAGAACCATCTTGCACTTAGTTGCTTTTCACCAGTGGTGGTGAACACCAGAAGAGTGAAGCTGCCCTGATCAACATTCAGAATTCTCTCCCCGTATGCCCTGATCTTGTCATTCTCGTTCCTCCTACGTGCAGGGTCGAGAGCTAGGTTACGGTGACATGCTGCCATAGGATCGAAAATCCTTATGTCGAAGAAGGCTCCCTGTCCCCGCGTCCAGAATCCTCGAGCACTGATGTCCACACGAGCTTAGTTGGATGTTTTTTCTGTGATGGAAATTCTCACCGTCCAATGGAAGGAGGGTTAGTTCTACCCTGACATCATGGCAGATTTCCTTCAACATATTTGCTGTGAGATCCCTTACTTCGTCGTGCCTCATGCATACGAAGCCCATTTTCTTGCACACGATGGCGTTGTCGATGTCATAGGAAGGGCCACACACGCATTGGGAGGGCAAACCTTCCACTGGCCTACCGTATCTTAGAGCAATGGCATCTGTGAATTCTTGTTTATTAAGACTGAAACCTTAAGCCCTTATCGGTAACGTTGTTAGCCATTTCGAGGCGCCCACCTCCTGCGCTATAGCTACTTTTTTCAAGTTCTCTGGCACTTGCAGCATCAGTTGCTGCAGTTTATCACTCTGGATGTGCCGTCGATCTGTGGTAATGGACCGACGAATCTTGTTATATTTCTTGGTATCCACCTCACTTGTTGCATTCTGAGCTTTTATGTGCTCAGTGAGGGCTGCCGTGAGCTTGACTGAGTTCTGATGTTCAGTGGTAGCAAGCTCCTCTGGATTGGTCAATCCCATTTCTCCCTGTCTCGGTGGTAGTGTAAGAAGTGGCATTTCTGCTGGGGTTAAGTGAAGTGTTTCACTAATTTTGGAATAAAATTGACGCTGATGGCTTCTTCCAGAGGGTAGAGGAGGGGTCCGATATCAGGGATAGTGCTGCTACTACTACTACTACTACTACTGAAGAGTAAGATAGATTTTAAGAAACATGAAAGGTTGTATAATTTTGAAAAAACATAATTATAAAATAAAGTTTATAAGAGTTACAACAAACAAGCAAAGTTATAAAACAATTACGAGAGATTTCCAAAGGAACACTTTAATTACATAAATTCACGACTGTAATTAACAAAAACATCCCAAAAATAAAACTTCAGACAAGTTACAAAAGTACACAACAACAACACGCAAGAAAAGTACAAAATGAAGTCGAACACAAGTTACAGAAGTACATGGCTGTAACAAGTGAAAAGAAAACTACAATATAAAAGTTTTAGGACAAGTTACAGGAATACAAGGCACAATGTGGTCTCTTCCGGGTCATTTCTCACATAAGTTTTCCTCGCCCTGGAGGCCCTGTGGCTGTCATATTCTGGGATAAGTTTTAATTGCCATTTTTTGCCTCAATAATATAACATTTACCTCCACCTCCTTCCCTTTGCCATCCCTCCCCCTAACTCCCTCTTCTCCCCCTCTCTCCCCCCTCTCCTTTACCTCCCATCCCATTCTTCCCCCCCCCCCCTATTATTAAGTTTAAGAGTTCATGTGTGTGTGTGTCTGTCGTATATATAATTCGTTAATAACTTATAATAATTTATAATACGCACACATATATACACACATTCATAAAACCATAACACACATACACACACACACACACACACACACACACACACACACACACACACATTACGATGAATTTGATGCAAGTAGACAAGTGCAAACAGGCACTAGTCGATCCATAGTTTACCATGATGAGATGTATCAAGTGAAACATGTATATGGAGCAAGTAACAAGATCACTAGATTACAAGATGTTGTAACCGCTAGATTAAGGTTAGGATATAAGTACCTCTGGCAGTATGTTCCTCAAGCAGATGTAAACAAAACTAAATGTGCAGTGTGTGGCCAGACATATGGCCACACACTTGAACACTACGTCCTCGACTGTGTGAAGATAGAACCTTTTAGGGACAGGTCCAAGCACACTGTGTGTGAAATGGCACAACACTTCATCTCTAATGGCAAGATAGCCGACATATTAAGATTGTATCCACTTTTTTGCACTTCGTAACTATATCAGTTCTCATGTATAGAACCAAATACACAATGTGCTTGAATACTTCTCACGTAAATGTGAATAACAAAGTGTGAGGCCTGACATACTGCCTCACACGCCTGTTCTCACGCATTTGTGAATAAGTTACCCTTTATGTATAGAACTAAACAAATAATGTAATTGAAATACTGTCTAGCATTCAGTGCCATAATATCCTGATAACGGGGGTTAATTATTATGACCCGTTGTAAACTATACTCTGGAATCCTTTTGCGCTACCGCTCACAGGATGAGTGTGGGGTGCACAATAAAGTAGCCGCTGTAAGCGGTAAAATAAAAATAAATCAAAATCATTACGACCTCACCTAACCAAACCCTTACCATGATTAATTAACAAGGGGTGTACCTGGCCATCAATTAACGATATATTGTACCTGACCCCTTAATTAACACGGATAAACAGGTGTGCTTTTCTCAGGGCGCTTTTGTTTCTCTCTCTCTCTCTCTCTCTCTCTCTCTCTCTCTCTCTCTCTCTCTCTCTCTCTCTCTCTCTCTCTCTCTCTTTCTTCTCCGTCGCCCACAGATTCACTTGATTGATGTCCCGATTTAGTGAGTTCAGCGAGGAGTATTGACCTCTGCCTGAAGGTCCTTTTAGCCAATACTTAGAGCAAGATTGAAGATGTCTTGAGCATTATTGAGGATGTCTTGAGCATTATTGAAGGTTTCTTGAGCAGCATCGGGGAATAAAGAGGAATCCTTCAGTAATAAAAAGGACTCCTTATCAGCATTAAGAGATCCTTCGGCGGTTCCATGACATTTGCTCACAAGACAAACCTAACCTAACCTAACCATATCAACACTGATGGGATCCTTTGTCCAGTATTAAGAAATCCTTCGGTAATAACGAGGTCCCCTTTGCCAACACTGAGGGACCCCTTTGTCAATATTTGAAGACTCTCTCGGCTATATTGAAGACCTCCCCGTCAGAAGGCCTTAGAGGATAGAGGTAGGAGTCGACGCCCACGACCTTCTACTGTGTAACAAGAGCCTTCATTGTATTGGTAGTCAAAGGGATTTTTTTTCCTGAGACAATCGAGGGTATTGATTTATCTGGCTGAGGTTCACAGTGGGCGGAGGAAAGGAGGAGAGAGAGAGAGAGAGAGAGAGAGAGAGAGAGAGAGAGAGAGAGAGAGAGAGAGAGAGATCACAAAGTTTCCTCAGCACTCCTCATCATCGGCACACGTTCATTATGATAACTTTGTCAACCGTTCCTTCCCTTCGTCAGAGAACTGTGTGGCCCCTTTCTTTACCTTCTTTGATAGAGGTGGGTTGGTAGTGCTAATGGTCCCACAGAGCGTATTCTGTCTGTCTGTCTGTTTGTCTGTCTCTTGGTCTGTCTGTCTGTTTGTCTCTTAGGTTTGAAAGTGAAAAGAAAATACGACAACTCTCTTTCCCTCGCTCTCTAGCTTTTGGGTTTTGAAAGTATGTGTGTGTGTGTGTGTGTGTGTGTGTGTGTGTGTGTGTGTGTGTGTGTGTGTGTGTGATTCATAAATGTTTTAAAATAATGCAGTTAGAGAGAGAGAGAGAGAGAGAGAGAGAGAGAGAGAGAGTCGAAAGATAATAAGTACAGAGACATGAAGAACACCAAACAAGAAGAAGAAGAAGGAAAAGAACAAGAACAAGAACAAGAAGTAGGCGAAACAAAACAGAAAAAAAAATAAAATAAGAATTACAAAAGAGTAAAAGAAATAACAATAATAAATACAAAACAACTCCATAAAAAAAAGAGGGAAGTTAATACACCATAATCCGCTAGGACTTACTTAATAATTATTCATCCCACAAGCTGACAGGTAAGGTGACCAGGTGAGTTCAGGTGAGTTTCTAGCGACGAAAACACCTTCTCTGAGCTCACTTGAGGGGGTGATCAAATTAAGTAACCTAATTTAGAAGTTGGCAATAATTTCTTTAGAGTGACTTGGGAGGGTTGAGTAATGGGAGAATTTTCCAACTCGGCGAAAACGAAATTGCAATTACATTTCTGAACAGTAGATGGTGTGGTGTGGGGTTGTGGGGTGGGTGGTGGTGTGGGTTGATTAGATGTGAGGTGTGGGGTGGGTGGTGATGGTAGTGGTAGTAGTAGTAGTAGTAGTAATGGACTACCACGTACCCAGGAGAGATAAGACAAACACAGCAGTTTAGTGGTGTGAGGGAGACGTGATGTGTTTTAAACTAGATCTGGGTCCAGGGGTCGGCCTCCACCGTGCTAAGGAGAGTTATGTAATTGTCTATAACGAGTGTTTTCATTGGTCAGGTGGCATCGTGGTGTGCAACAAGCGTTTCTATTGGTCAGGTGGTAAAGTTGTATATGATAAGTGATTTCATTGGTGTACAAAGCTGCTATTATATTATACTTCGGCTGACATTGTGTGTCTGTGTGTTAATATTACTACTACTACTACTACTACTTTTTTTTTTTTTTTTTTTTTTTTTTTTTAAACGTGGCCTCCAGCCTCCCCCAATAGCCACACCTTCGCCACCATTTATTTACCTTAATATTAAATATACTACTACTACTACTACTACTACTTCTAAAACTACTTAAAGAAAATTCACTTTATGTTGCCAACTCTTCTCCTTCACCCCATAAAAAAAATGTTTCAACAGATTCTCACAATAAATCTGTATTCAGTCTCCGTGTTGTGGAAAATCGGTATTTAGGCCCCCACCTATTTAATCCGGCCGTCCAGCCTGCTCTTGTGGAGGGTGGGTGGGTGGTGGGTGGGTGGAGGGTGGTGGGTGGGGGGTGGGTTGGTTGGGGGTGGGTGGGGGGTATGTAAATTGAAGGAGACAGTAGTGGGAACTCAATTATATTAGAAGTAATGAACAGGCGACATTTTCATCCTCCTGGGGCTTTTGTTGTAGATGTTGGAGCTGAGGTGGTTGTCTCTCTCTCTCACTCTCTCTCTCTCTCTCTCTCTCTCTCTTTCTGTCCCTATCTTTCTGTCTCCCACATTCCTCACTCTCATTCTCTCTCTCCCACATTCCTCGCTCTCTCTCTCTCTCTCACATTCCTCACTCTCTCACTATCTCTCTCTCTCTCTCTCTCTCTCTCTCTCTCTCTCTCTCTCTCTCTCTCTGTCTGACTCATCCACTAGCAGCCAAAATTCCCAGAAAGTGTGTAGTGAATGCCAAGGGCGTTGATATATATACGAGAATTGTGTGTCTCATGAGCTCTGGCCGGCCGAGAGAGAGAGAGAGAGAGAGAGAGAGAGAGAGAGAGAGAGAGAGAGAGAGAGATTTAATAATAACAGGCACTAAACAATAACAGCCTGAAGTCGGTGCGTCTTGAGAGTTGCTTTTTTGTGTGTAATTTTTTTGTGTGTTCAGGAGACCCAGAAACCAGCCAGCCAACCAACCAGCCAACTAGCCAACCAACCAGCCAACCAACCAACCAACCAGCCAACCAGTCAGCCAACCAGCCAACCAATCATCAGGAAGACACCCCCAAAACACAAAAGAAGTTTACCCCAAGACCGCCAGACACACACACACAGCCAACCTACACCATGGTATAACGAGGTCGATGGTATTAGGTTAGGTTATTTTTCAAGTTTGTATTTTAACTCTACATGACCACAGTAAATAGATCTGACCTATGGTAATGAGAGGTGTGTTGGTCTTCAGGTGAGTCTAGTTACCTTTAGAGAGTTTGTGAAGGTAATCGGCAACTCGCACCAGTTCACCCAGCCTCCTTCAGCACTGAGTTAATAAGGCTGGATAATTAGGTAGTTATAATTAGCATATTAATTAACCTGGCAACAGCGTCTTATAAAGTGACTTAGCTGATGTTATATGGAAGTTGAATTTTTTTTATATGTTCCTTTTAATATAATCTACATAATTTAAGGTCACCTATGTATAATTATGTAGTCTATAAAGAAAATAATAATGATAACAATAAAATTAAAATCACATTATGAAAATACAATTCTCATTAAAATTAGATATACCAAAAAATAAAAATAAAATCTGAGAGTCATTTTTAGGGACTTAATTCCGGGTCGTCAACAGTGTGTTTTTTCCTTTAATATATGTGTTGACTTTATCCTGAGTCACCATAGATTAACCTGGTATTAATAAAGGTTAAGTGAGGTCCCTGTAGGGTGTGAAGGTACGATGGTGTGGGTGTTGACGTGGTGTTACTGCTACTTTTACTGTTGTTACTGTTGCTTTGTTACTGTCGTTGCTGTTGTTACTGTTACTGTTGGTGCTACTTTACCATATAAGAATTAAAGACATTGTCCTGCGAGAATAGTATTTCTTATTGTGTTTTTCTCTCTACTTCTCTATCATCATCTCTCCCTCATCTCCCTCTCCTCTCTTTCTCTTATTACTGATCTTTTCTTCCATCCTGTCTCTCTCATTCTTCCTCTGTCTTTCTATAATTCCTTCCTTCTCTCTTTTGCGTCTTTTTCTTCTTCCACTCTTATTCCCTATTCTCTTGTCTATGGTTTATTCTCTCCCGTCCATGTTCTTCCCTCCTTCAGCCGTCCCTTCTTCTCCTCTTCTGTATGTTTCTCTCCTTCTTTCTTCGTGTTTCTCTCTTCCTGTGGTGGAGTTTATAAATAACTTGTAACACACCTAAGATTACCTGGCCGGTTTAACCCATAAATTAAGTAGTGTTTAAAGGGATATACACACATACATACACACATACAGGTATATATGTACACACACACACACACACACACACATAAACAAAAATACATACACACACACACACACACACACACACACACACTGGGATCACCTGATGATTAAACAGGTTAACACTACCTGAGTGATTAGATTAACTTAGTTTAATCCAGGATAATACATTTCATAAACTCATATAAAAATTTAATTAAAAAAAAAAGTCATATTTCCTCTTTTGGGAAATTAGGTAAAGTTTATAAAAATTCAACAGCCATGAAGGTGTCACACCCCCCCCCCCCATACTCGCCACCCCCCCAAAAAAAGATAAGAATATTGAAGCAATTCATTAAGTAAAAATAAGCAGACTGCTGATAATGATGACATGTCCAAAAATCTAATTAGCGAAAATGAATGAAATTTGAAAAAGAAAAAAAAAAGAAAAATCGCATCGTCAGACCTTGAACGTTAGGTAAAGATAATAAAAAAAAATTCGAACACTTCATTAAGAAACAAAAAATTGTGAATGCATTGTTAACGATGACAAAACATTCTGGAAATTAATTAGCCAAAATGAATTGATTGTAGTGGTAGAGGAGCTTCGGTTATCATGGCTCTGCTATCTCGCTATCTGAGGTAAAAATTCTCCTCCATGACAAGGGCAGAATTCTGGCAAGGTATTTGTTTATGGTGGGGCGGTGTGTGTGTAGGGGGGGGGGGGGTCTAACGGGAGGGGAGGTCGGTGGAGGGGGTTCTTATCGGTGCGTTATCAGTAGGTATTGATGGCCGGGGGCGCGACAGGCAGGAGATAAAGACGATATGATATGTTACTACTATTTCTTGTCGTCCTATTCTGACTTGCTAATGGTGGGTGGGTGAGAGACAGATGGCAAGAACGATGGTGGTAGGTTCTGTACACACAAGTCTCAGGGTATGGTGACTGTGGTAGTGTGGTGGTGGTGGTGCTAGTGTTGTGGTAGAGTCTCATAAGAAGCACATGGTAGGGGGGGGGGGTAGGAGGAGGGGGTATTAGATTAGGTTCAGGGGATATGAAGGAGTATCAAAAAGGTCTGGTGAGGTTCCAGTGAGCAGTGATGCCATTAAACTGGTACTCAGTTCCTGTACAGTCGCCTGCATTTATACCTGGTATAGTGGCTGGTGTGTTTTATGAGATATGGCAACTCTGTGGAATACTTTTCTAGCATCCTTTAGTCTGGTTACTAAGATGAGATTCATTAAGGCCATTCTGGGAGTTTTAATACGATGTAGACAAACACAGAGGTGCCACATCTCACAAAACACACCAACCACTGTACCAGGTGTAACCGCAGGCGTGTGTACCTTCCATACTAGGCTGTGGCAACCGTGTAGCATATTGACATTGATGAGCCGGAAGCCGGTTTTGAATTTCTTACACTAATGTAATGAGCTGTGAGGATAGTGAATCATGAACCATTTTCTGGACTTTTAATATCTATTCTAGGACTCAAGAGCCGTTACCCGGACTGTGTCGTCGTGGAACCAGAGGCCATTACTTGACCATTTAATGTTTATTGCAGGACTGAACCACCGTAGAACCACATACTATATTCTGGACTGTATCGAAGGCGTGGCAGAGGACAGACAGCGGCTCTTGTGTCGTCTTTGAGGGAACAACAACATTGACTCGCCCCGAAAGATCAACCTACTAAGGGTCGAGCCATCTTTTTTGTGGGTGTTTTTCCTCGTAAGTTACAGGGTGTGTTTTGTCGCAAATTAGATTAGTTACATGTACCTGTCTGGCCGTGAGAGAGAGAGAGAGAGAGAGAGAGAGAGAGAGAGAGAGAGAGAGAGAGAGAGAGAGAGAGAGGAAAATTGAGAAATAAAAATGAAAAAGAAAGAAAGAAAGAAAGAAAGAAAGAAAGAAAAGAAAGAAAGAAATAAACAAAGGAAGGAAATAAGAAAGAGAAACCAGTTATTAGAAAGCATCAACAGATCAACTCAGTAAAGAAAGTTTGGAGAGAAATTTAAAATGAACTTCTAAATATAATTCTGGTCGCCACAGTTACCACATTATCACTTTCACTCAAGAACTTATAATAATCATCCGAAAGGATTAGAAAATTAGCCTTGGAGAAAGTGCTTTATTAAGTCGAGGTGTAGGATAATACAAGGAATAAATCTGTATCTACAAAAATACATCAATAAATCTACAATAAATTAACTGGTTTAAAATACATCTACACGAAGTAATTTATTAGAATACATCCAGGCAAGAAGTAGTTTCCGGAACCATATCTGAATAAATCATTAATGAAGTCAGAAAAATAAATTAATCTAACGTAACAATATTTTTTTGTCATTAATTAGGTTAGATAAGTTGAAGTCATTTTCTTTCAGATTTTTTCTCTCTGACGTCAATAATGGATTAGCCAGATACTTTACACGTGTCACCGTCCACGAACATCTAAAATAAACTCAAGAAAACACTATGTGAAGAAAAAAACTATTATTTTTATCATTATTATTACTATTATCCACTCAATTAAGTCACTTTCTATATAATATTTTTTTATATATGTAATTTTCTTTTATGGGGATAACTCAATTAAACGAAAAAAAAATCATCAGTAAATGTTGGTGGTGTTTTGGTAGGTGTGTATGTCTTTATAAGCCTTTGTTCTCTGATATGGTTTAGAAATAATAAAACAAAACTGAAGAAAAACACAATGGTCCTTCTGATGTTAAACCAAGAATCATAACTCAAAAATAGAATAGAAGAAAATATTAAATAAATCAGAGAAAATAAAAACAAAATATATAGAAAACGGGACATTAGATCAATCTTATTCTCGACTTTCCCCTTACGAGATAACATCTTCCTCATGAGGTAAGATAATGCTATGATAAAGAGTCCATAAGGTGGTAAGTCATTGGTAGAAAATACAAAACTCCACCTCTATGTTAGGAGCATCTTAATCCTTAGTCTTCCCTGTGTGTTGAAGAAGCCACATCTTGACAGGATTCCACAATTTGTCTTCTTTATAATTTTTAAACCATCTTCTACTCCAGGGTGAAGATGAAAGAAGAATATTAACTTCTCTCAAACATTAAAATCAAGAAAGAACAAGTGTCAGATAAACTGGATTAAATGTTTTAGAACATGTCAAATAAATCAATTGGATATACTCACTTCACACAGACATACAGACATACACTCACTCACACTGTTGTTGTAGTAGTGACACTAAATTAAATTCTCATCACGGGGACTGATATATTTTGAGTGATGGTTTTAAACGTCAATGACAAGCCAACAGCAGTGACTGGACGCCGGGAGCCTCTGTGTTGGGTGGAGAGAGAGAGAGAGAGAGAGAGAGAGAGAGAGAGAGAGAGAGAGAGAGAGAGAGGTTGGTGTTTGTGTCGTGTGTGTGTGTGTGTGTGTGTGTGTGTGAAGGAAAGTTTAATTCAGGTAAACAAGAGGTGGTGAGTAAGCTGTGAGGGACTGTACACCCCTCAAGGATGCTTCAGAACCAATGATCTTCATTCCCTCATATCCACACGTAGCTCACCCCCTAACACACATAACTCACTCCCACACCCACACACACACACACACACCCACACACCACACACACACACCCACACCCACACACACACCCACACACCACACACACACACGTCGCCTACAGTAGTCAGGAACAAGTCCCCCATGAAGTACATAGGATATGACCTTATCCAAAGAGGTCAGAAGGTGTCCAGACATTATGTGAGAGGAAGGTGAGGAACAGGAGGCAGCATCAACCCCCTCTATTACTACCTCCCAATCCCTTCCTTCTTTCGCCCCTGACGTAGAGGAGACGAATCTTAGGGGGAAACATATTATCTCTTTTAATTTAGACAACGCTAAGGAGGTTGACTTTCTTGTCGTTAATCTCCTTAAACTTCTTGAAGATGACCTCGAGGGAAGCGACGTCTGGGGTGCTGGAGCCGGGAATGTTAGCGATCGTCTCCGTCAGCCCTTCTGTCACCTTCTGGAGTTCAGCCCAGGTATCACATAGCTCCTGCACCTGTTATGAGGGGTGAAGGGAGAGAGTTTAAATAAAGGTTTCTTTTTAGATCACTGTTGTCACCATTTATTGGTTTGTGTTTTGGGTCACTATTACTGAAATGTCACTATCACCAACAATCACAATCACCAATATTATTAGTCATTTGGGCTATTGTTTAATTCATCACCAACAGCAGTCATTCTGAAGTCATAATATTTACCTACAGTTGCCATCATCTATACCACCACCACCACCACCGCCACCACCACCACCACCAGCACCACCACCACCACCACCACCGCCACCACCAGCACCACCAGCACCACCACCACCGCCACCACCAGCACCACCGCCACCACCACCACCACCACCACCACCACCACCGCCACCACCACAACCACCACCACCACCACCACCACCGCCACCACCGCCACCACCACCACCACCACTACCACCAGCACCACCACCACCACCCTGTAAGTATCACCATCGCCTCACCTTCGTCACTCGTTCGTCAGCAATTTTCTTCACCAAATTCCAGCGTCCATTAAGAGTCTCTACCTCATTGTCAGCTTTGGATTGTTTCTCCATCTTGGACCTTGACTCTGAGGCGGCGTCCAACTTGCCCTTATTTTCCTGGCAGGCGGTGTCGAATTGCTGTTAGAGACGAGAGAAAACAAGCGTTAATGTCTCGTGTCGTGAGCTGTGGTGTGTGTGTGTGTGTGTGTGTGTGTGTGTGTGTGTGTGTTAGTTTATCTGCCGGTGCTCGCTTTCTTTAGTGTGTTTAAAATGTAATATTCTTTTTGACGAGACAATTTCCATTTATATAACTTTGAAAGACCTTATTTCGCACGTGAGTATTTATCTAAGCCTTATTTTACTCCTACTTAGCTCTAAAAAGATTCAATTTAGTCCTAATTAGCCTCAATTACCTTATATACCTCTAATAATACCGCCTCGAACCTACACTTTAAAGGCTTGTAAAAACCCTTCTTGGTTGCATCAGCGCCCCCTACCTTGTCAAGCTCACCGCCCCTTACCTTCACTTCTTCCAGGAGTTTCATGGCGTCCTCCAGCTTGGCCGGCTTCACTAGCACGGTCTTGGCCACGGTCTCAGACTCTTCCATCCAGGGCTTGAAGTTCTTGACGCCGTAGAGGTACTCGGCGAAGTACTTCTGATCCTGGGTGATGGAGCCAGCCTCGATCTCCACCTTATCATGCAGCTCTTGGATGGTGTCCTTGATGGTGTTGTACTCCCTCATGTGACCCAAAGCTGTCTCGTTGGTCTGTCCTTCCTCGTTCTCTGGTGGAGGGAGGCACAGTAAGGCCACACCGTAAAGCCAATACCGGAAGGAGAACTAAAAACATACACCATCAAGACTATATTCGAGCTTTATCGTTCACACACACTACGTAAGTTAGAACGAAGGATTCCTACGTTATAACTTTAAGGAATTGAGTCTCTTTCGAAGCTGTGTCATACGGAGTCAGATCAACCCAACCAAACCAAAATCTACCTCAGCCTAACCAAGATTATTATTCTCATCTTCTGTCAGGTAAGTTGAGGTCATAAAATTTTGGTTGTGTGAGAAAAATCCAGCACCACAATGCCTTAGAACCAAGACTCATAAAGACTTCAGGATTTCCCTTAATAAGTGTGATGTCATTTAACCAGGTCAGTTCCTGAGGCGTTGTTTTTAACTCCTTCCAGCTGTCAGCTGTACATCTAACTAGACTAAATAAAAACACTAATTTTTCCTCATAATGAAAAAGGTGAAAAATTTTATGAAATATTCACTACATAATCTTTTGGGACGTTTTCTTGGTCTTTTATTAACCTCTACAGCAAAATTAATTCCCCGGGGCTAATCTACAGTGACGATAATTGTGATTAATAATAAAAAAAAACAACATAAGTATTTCTTTTTTTTTTAGAAATTATTAAAACAAAAATGCGATTGTGTTAGAGGTAAATATCCATGCATTCTGTATAAATTTGCATACAATGATATATTTGAATTCATTAAGTACACATTTGCATACATTAGTCATAAATTTGCATACATTAGTCATAAATTTGCATACATTATTTATATATCTGCATTCATTATATATACCGTTATATTTGCATGGAGATATAAGTAAATTATACAACAGGTTAAAGAAATTATAAAAAAAATGCATACCGAAGCGCCAAATTATTAAATAAATGAATAAGTAAATAAAATAAATAATTAAATATGTGAATAATTAAGTAAACAAATTATTCAATAAAGTCTCCATCAACAAGGAAAAATATTATATAAAATTAATAACGAAAAAACACAAATTATTGAAGAAAATAATAATGAAAAAGGGTTGGAAATGAATTGATAAATATAAGAATGAATAAATAAAATAAATAATATATAATAAACAGGTAAACAGAGAGAAGTTGATAAATATATATAATGACAAAAATAATTCAATAAAAAATAACAAAAGTGAAACAAAATATAATACAAATTACCAATAAAGAAATTAGTTAGTTTATATGTTATAGAAAGAGGCAAGACAAGACGATAATAAAGATGGTGGTCAAAGAAAATAATAAATTCCCGTAGAAACATAGATAGGAAGTTTATAAGAAAAATTTGTATAACTTAAAAGATAAAACTAGTTATATAATAAATATCTCAAGTATATATGTATGTGATATATAACTTGAAGAAACATAAGAAATAATACTCATATAAACATTATATTAATTGACTTTTGGGTTTTTAAATATATATTATATATTCTAACAATGCAATCAAGTGAGAATATATGTGTATTATTATTATATATTTATACTAGGGATATAGACCACCTATATCCGTGGTCTGGTCATGAGTACCTTTGATGTTAGCAATTTAGTATCAACGAATTCACGATTTATTTAAGTTTGTCAGTAATATTAACAGAATCAACACCAAACAAAGTCTTTAAATAAAAGTAGATTAATCCCATCAAAGGCAAAATTAAATAAAAGTTGAGAATAATTAAATAAATCAATAAATGGAGACGAAAATAAAAGATAATAATATTCAAAGCTGCGGAGGCTGTTATAAACGGAATAATTCCTCTTCGTTAAACAATAGCTTTTAGAGCAGGAAAATAAAAGAAAATTTAAATGAAAGCCCAAAAAAATAAAAATAATCCAAAAAAATGTTATTCATCAACCTTTTTTTATTTTACCGTATATATATTTTTTTTCACCGATAAAAGTTTTCATTTCCTGAGCGGTGTAGCGGTCTAGACGGTGTTATCACAGTTGCTGGAACGAGAGGGAGAAACACGCCAGTAGAGTAGATGGGATCACTGTGAAGAGGAGCATTCATCTACTGCACCACGCTAAGAAATATGACCACCAGACACTTACCTCTTCAACTACCTCTTAGAAATTGTACAGAGGTTGAAGGAGGGAAATTTATATTGTAATAATGTAGTTTCTATGACCACTGTCATCATCCGTGTTTTGTGAGTATGAAGAGTGCTGACTAGTGACATCATCCGTGTTTTGTGAGTATGAAGAGTGCTGACTAGTGACATCATCCGTGTTTTGTGAGTATGAAGAGTGCTGACCAGTGACATCATCCGTGTTTTGTGAGTGAGAAGAGTGCTGACCAGTGACATCCTCTCGTGTTATAAGTACAAGAATGAGTCACTCTGGAGCTCACAACACAAAATAATGTCATGTGATTTTCATATCCATAAATTACATTAATGTTATTGCGAAACGTTCCACACCTCTGTAGTAATTCATTAATAGACATTGGAGGTAATACTTGTAAAAATTATTCTCATGAAATACCATAACAAACAAGATCATGATATTAATAAGGTCATGAATGAAAAGAGCCAGCCATGAGTACTCTGCTTAGGTCGACTCTCTTGTGTTAAAAACTGATTATCTAGAGCCTTGATAAAAATAGCCAGAGGGAGCCCTAAAAACACGCCCAGACTCACCATTCATAGCCAAGTGTGTGTCAGGTTGTATAGTGATGATGGGGCAGAGTTTTAAGAGATACTGGACAGTGTTTTCATCTTAACACACCTGTCGGGATATGTTTAGGGAAGAAATAAAGAAAGTTGTTTACAGGTCGTATCTATGAATGTATGTAGGTAGATGCAAACAATATAACTCAGTACACACACACACACGCACATGTGATACAGTCATGTATGTTGTCTGTGGTCATAGTAGTGTGTATGAATGTGTCTAGTGGTGGCTATTGAGTGTGTGGAGGCAGGCATACACTATACACACACTATACATATATTATACATATACAGTGTATATTGTGTAAGACTGTGTGTATGATTTTTAACGTAGAAGAAGCTATTTTGGCGCCTATGAGTGTACATGGGACGTTAATGTGTCTCTATGTGTACTAAAGACGTTGATATGTGTCCGCATGTGTACCAAGGATGTTAATATGTCTGTGTGTACCAAAGACGTTAATATGTGTCCGTATACGCACATGAGACGTTAACAGTGTGCTTATGTGAGTACAGAACACGTCAAGATTTTATTGAAAAAAAAAATCAAAATTTCATCTTTATATGCTAGACTTATCGTATGGTTTCTTAGTACTAACATATACACATGAACCAAGTCTAATACGAGACAAATTTATCACCTAAACTAACAACTCGCGACAGTGTTACCATAACATGAATTCATCTGCGCCAGGTATGTAAAGTGTTACCAATGGCGAAGTCTACCAAACATGCAGTATTACCAGAACCTGTGACTTGATTACCTACCTTCACCTGTTTGATGATGTTGGTGATGTAGAGGAGGTGTTGATGGCCCACGGCAGGTACAGAGAGGTAGATGATAAAAAGGTAAATAAACAATGTACAACATCATGTTTAATGGAAGAGGAAAAAGTTAAAGAAAATGGAAAAAAGACTGATCGGTAACACGGATGAAAGTATATCCCATGAAACCTAAAAGACAATTAGAAAAAATTGTATCGGTAAAATTATTCATCTCAAACGAGTAAAAAAATGTGAGATTAGAATAAAAGAGAAATAAATAAAAAGTTGCATAATATAAAAATACTTAAGGGATAGAATGAAGGAACGGGCGAGGGAGGAGTACAGAGAGTTTACATTAAGGTTAAATTACAAAGCTCACTGTGGGGGAGTGTGTAGTGCGTCGGTGAGCCACTGTACGGCCCAGGGTTCGCTCCCTGCCTGACCACACCCTGGGTGACTGGTTCTAAGGTGGGCTGAAGGTGTAGGTACAGAGTTCCTTCAAATGATATTCCTGTTTCAAGTGTTGACCTGAGTAACTTTTACACCAAACTGACAAGCTTATACCCTACCAAGTGGGGGGGGGGGGGGCACTCCACAGGAGGGAGAAGGGCACTTCACGTGAAGAGGGAGGGAGAGAGGGGAGGGAGGGAGGCGTTACCTATTACGCCCAGTCACAAGTCTTGAGGTCGTGTTACCGGGGGGCTCAAAAGTACAGGTGAATCTTACTTCTTTTTAAGGGAGAATAAATAATAATGTTGGATATTTTTTAGTTATAATATAAGAACCAAAGAGCGAGGATTATATATGACTCGCTGTTAAAGCCACACTGTTTGTTCCTTTATATTACAGATGTCTCTGGGAAAACCTGTGTTGTGAAGAGGTCCTTGAAATGTTTCCTCTGTAAAATATTATTAGAAGGAAATGTTTATTGTTATATTATGCGGAGATATATGTTTGTGGAAATAAAATAGCGTAAACTGGATTATATAGAAGAGTTGTATAACAAGATTGAAATAGTTTATTAAGGTATACAACAAAGATATAATGAATACTGGGTTATGAGAGAGACGGAGGAAGAGAGTGAGGCAGGGAGGGAAGCAGGGGGGGAGGGGAAGAGGGAGGGAAGGAAGGAAGGAAGGAGAGAAGGAAGGAAGGGAAAGAAGGAGGGAGGAAAGGTTGAAAATTATACGCAGGAACTTTGTCCCCTCCAAAAAAATCGCAACAATAATACCAAAAATAGAAGGTAGAGAATGTTAAGAGGGAGCGTGACAGAAGGACACATTAGGAAAACGAAGGAGTTTAATACTGGTAATAGGAACAAGAGAAAAAGATACAATTTAAATCAGGGACATCAATTAATCTCTTCCTCCTAGCTTACTGTGGTAATGGGGAGGTTTCCAGATATTGCTTTGGTTTGTTTTCCATGCACAATCGGGATGGATTTAGTCTGTGTGTACTTACCTTCGACAACTGTTAATGAGAGTATCATGATGGTCATTGTTGGTGGGTGAGGTGAAGATGGCAGTCAGCGGTGATCCGAGGAAACAAATGGGGGAAAAATAGAAAAACAAAATTGAACATAAAACAGGAAAATATACTCGAGAATTATTTGATTTTGGTTTTGTATTCTGATTTCACTGGAGTGAGAGTGATTGTATTTCTTTCTTTCTTTCTTTCTTTCTTTTGTTTAATTTATATTGTTAAATTTTTTTTAGTTTAGTTAAAATTTCCGTAATGTTTCAATTTCTAAATGACTTAAAAATCAGAGGTCCCTTTTAAAATAAAATCCCAAAGATTCTAAATTAGAAATCTCCAACCATTTAATTCTGAAATCCCCAGCATCTCCACCATAAATCCTAAATTATTCCACCAGTAATCCCAACTTCTGAATAAAAAAAAAATCCCTCAAATTCCAAAGCAGAAATCCTCCATCTAAGAAATAAATAATCCCTTCTTTAACATCTGCATCAAAAAATCCCTCAAAGTAGAAACAAATTGTAAACCCCCCCCCCCCCAGCTATTATTTACATATTTCACTCCAGAGAACTTAGAATTAATTATTTGTTGTAACTAGTAAAAAAGAGTCTGACTAGTAGCGATGAAATAAATAGCAAATGCTGCAAAAAATTATAAACACACTCAAAAGGAAGGATGAGTCGGGTGTTTAATTCATAGTACATTGTGTCATTTAAACTCTTCTACAAGGAAGACAAAAAAAAAATACATGGCGTTCATATGTCCATTAAAAAAACTAAAAAAAACAAACATATTATTTTATTTAGTGGAAAAAAAATGTTGAATTATTAAGCGAAAATTGGAATGGTAATAATAGTTATAATAATAATAAATCTTAGTAATATTTTATTTAATTATTAAGTGTTTTAAGGGGGAAAACAAAATAAGGGAAATAAACAAAGGGTGATGATAAAAACATGCTAGAATATATTAAATAAAAGCGAAGCAAAGAAAGCAATAATAAAAAAATAAATAAAAGAACAAAACAAAAACAATGATATGAATTATTCTGATGAGTTTGTGATTTTGAGAAGATAAAAAAAATATACTATCTAAAAGGATCTTATAACTTTTGTGAGCAGAAAAAAACTCACAAGAAATTACAAGCTGGTGGGGATACTTACCTTTTGTGAGTAAGACCATTATGAGTTAAAATGGTCTAGACTAGTGGACAGACTTCAATTTGTGAGATATTTTATGAGTTTGTGAGTTCTATCCAGGACTCTATCACGAGTCTATCCATAGATCCAGTTTTCAAAGTCTATTATGAGTCAGTGAGATCTAGTGGGAGTCATACACGTCTATTTTAAGTCACTAAGAATGCTATAAGTTTGTTGTGAGTCGGTAGAGCTATAGTGAGTATAAGTCACTGATTTATGAGTCCGTGATATCTATTTTGAGTCTATAGCATCTATTATGAGCTTAACTTCAGTCTATGTGAGTATGAAGCTTGGTATGAATCAGTTAAAGCAATAGTGAGTCTATTATGAGTCCATGAGGTTACATTGAGTCATTCGTGAGTCTATTGTTAGTATATTGTGAGTATAATGAAAAACCCCTCTATCTATCTGTCTAAAGCATTATCAAACAAGACTCTCCAGTAACAAGGTAATGATAGTTATATATCGTAGAAATATATCCGAATTATATCACTAGTATACCATCAGGATATATCGCTATGCCGAGAATAATCATAGGAATAAGTATATTATATGAGTGACAGTAAATAACAGCTATATACCTGTTATATAATAAATGAAAGAATTATACCGATATGATTACAAAAAATTACAAAATATACTTTAGAATTTAAGCTAATAAGTATATTGTTCCTTGTTGCTCGTTACTTATTACTTAAAAACTTACCTTAAATGTTGTTGTATATTCCTTAAGTAATGGAGATTTAGAGGTAGGGAAAAGTATAAGGGTATGTAAGTATGAGGAGAAAAGTTTAAGTAATTATGAATGAAATGAAATAAAATAAGATAACGAAAATGGAGAGATGAAGAAAAATGAGACAAAATCGAACACAAATTAAATGAAATGAGACTAAAAAAAACACTGAATAAATGGAAGGAATAAACAGACATACAAATTAAGGATAGACCACCTCACTCCTACATGGACACTAATCTACTCTCCCAGGTAACTCCCAGGTAGCTTCCATTATTTCTCGTAAGTTTTCCCACATCTTTACGATCACGTCGACTTACCCGGAACTGTCAATGAAAAAAAAAAAGAACAAAAAAGTTACGGTATATTGTTAGTAAAGATGACATCAGGTGAAATACAGGTAAATGCTTAATTAATCATAGGTAGGTTAATGTTTCTCAGGTAAATTAGTTATATGATTCAGTTAATTATTTCTCAATGTGTAAATGAATATTTAACTTAGAGAGAGAGAGAGAGAGAGAGAGAGAGAGAGAGAGAGAGAGAGAGAGAGAGAGGTCTGGTCATATATATAAAAAAGAAGGAAGTTTATAGAAAGAGAACAAGAGGAATTAATGAAAAATAAGATAAATAAAGAGGGAGGAGGAGCATGAAGAGAGAGGCATAAGAAGAGGAGGAGGAGGAGGAGGAAGAAGTACTTACGGTCGAGGAGGGCGTGAGCTTCTGCTTCTAGTGGCTCCAGTAGCGGCTGTCGCTCAGTCACCTGTAGGGAGTATCAAGGTCACGTGAGGTCAGGGTTAGATTAGGTCATTTCAGGTCAGGCCAGATTAGGTTAGGTTAGGATTAGGCGAGGTCAGGTTAGATTTGCTTATGTTAAGTCATGTTAGATTAGGATTTTTTTTTTATTGGGCACTACCCTACATCCTTGTGTAAGGTGAAGCGCAGAAGCGTTTACAGCGCCCAACAGGGAAGCATGCTAAGTTCATGCTTGCCTTTATGTCTCATGAGTTAAGGGCGTAGAAGTTATGTTAAGTCATGTTAGATGAGGTCAGATTAGGTTAGGTTAGGTCATGTCAGGCGAGGTCAAGTAAGGGCAGGTTAGGTTGAATTTGGTAAGATCTTTTGTGCATACATATACACATACTGTGCTTATATAGACACATTATAAACATTTACTGTATACAAACACACAGGCTATTTACGGGTCCTGTACACGTATGGACACAATATTAAAACATCCTATATATACACAAACACACTATTAATATTTGTTTATATACACAGATAATCGCTTAAAATTTATATATACACAGACAAACTATTAACATACACTAAACCAGTATTGTGCCACATTTGACCCCTTGTTTTGAACCCTTGTAAGGAATGAACCACGAACTGGGTCAATGGTCAAACAGGGAGTGACTGAAATAACAGATAGTTAAGGTCACCTGATAATTGACCTCCGCAGCTTATTTCACCTGGTAATAAACACCCGAACACAACCTGGAAGTGGCTAGATTATGTTAGATTAGGTTAAGTTAGGTTAGGTTAAGCTAGCCTTCAGGAAGTTGGTTAGATTAGGCTAGATTAGCGTTCGGGAGGTCATTCTTAATGTATAATAAGCTGAAGGTTGTTTGTTCAGGCTATACAATGATCTGTTACTACTGACGGAAGTTCTCATAATGGAGATGAACTCAAAGATAATAAACAAAGTCTTTAACGCCGAGCCAATCCAGACCTCCTCTTGCCCTCACCTGTCCCTGGAGGTCGAAGATCTCTTTGACACGGTCTTCGGGGGACAGATCAGTGGAGGTGGTGATGAAGTTGAGCTTCTCACAGGCGGGCATCATCCAGGCGCGGAGTCCTGCTAGCGCGTCCACGAACTTGTGAAGCTTCTGGTTAAACTCGGTCAGTTCGGTGAGCATCTTGTCCACCTTATCGATGATGATCCTCCTCTCATCGATCTCATTAATCTCCTTCTCCATAAACTCGCGCTTGTCGTCTCCTGCCAGGGTGACGATGGTGGTGAAGGCCCCCTTGATCACGTTGTAGATTTCCACGCCCGTCTTCTTGAAATCTTCCGCCTTCTTCTTCTTCCTCTCCAGCCAGTCTGTGCCTTTCTTGGGGTCGTAGATCCTCTTGTAGGTCTTGAATTGTTCCTCTAAAGCTTCGATGGGTGTATAAATGGCCTGTCGCTGCTGCTCGTAAACTTCCCAGTCCTTGAATGCGTCTGTGGGGAGAGAGCCAACAGGGATGGTGAGTGGTGGAGACGCTACCTAGTCGAGGGAAAGTTCACAGGAAAAGTCACAGGAAAAAAAAATCACAGGAAAAAAAAATCACAGGGAAATAAGTTACAGGAAATAAAGTTACATCTTTATTACACAAACAGTATTTTTACGTTATTTTGGTCTAATAGGCAGAATATGGAGGTTAGATTAGGTTAGGTTAGGTTAAGGCATGGCAGGTGGCACTTTTTATCGCGTGAATTTATGTTGTTTTTTTTCATAATTTTTTCCAACATTCAACATTACACTTCTCTCATCGCGTCACTGAATTAAATGACATATTTTCCTCACTCGTACTGAATTAATTCTCTTTCACCGTCAAATCATTGAAGTGAATGAAACTTCTTTCATCTCTAAATCACTGATATAAATGAAATATATTGGATGTTTTCATGTTTCAGGTATCTGGCCGTTACCTGTATAGTACATTAATCACCTATGTATATTTTATTATTTTTTACCACGTATATTCCTTCAAGGGGGCCACTACCTATTTTGTTATTATTATTATTATTATTATTATTATTATTATTACAAGTCATGCTTACAGTAAACAATACCATGATATGTTCTTAAGAGTATTTCCATTGTCTCCTCAGGATATATATCACCAGCGAGAGAACATAACATGACGTTGCTTTGTTGCCTCACGAAAAGTACATCACCACGCCATCTGTTGATCAAATACTGAACTGACCACAACAATAAACAATAAGACAATAACGCGGGAATATTTAGCCAATGAGAAGAGGCCCTGGAAGAATTGACGTCAGTAGTAGGCGGAGCTCAGTGACAAGCATAGAGGTAAATTTGCTCGTTTCGCAATTTCCTTACTATACAAGGCCAAGGTATCAACCCTCTCGTAGGACTCGCTGTTTCTATTGGCTGAATGATAACGAGGTATATTCTGATTGGCTACAACAGATGTCAGACGTATGCTTTTCTAGAGACCAAAATATTACGTGTGCTTAGTGTGGAGATGCTGTGTGATTATTATTATTATTTTTATCATTATTATTATTATTATTATTTTAATGAACCTATAATTGAGATGTTAATATGGCAACAACCTAAAATACAGAGGCTGGTAGATAGGAAGTTGTAGAGCATTCAGAAAGAAATTTATATCCCCACACGCACTCACACACACACACACACACACACTCACCATTCAGAAGGCTAATACGTATCTGGGCCTTTTCATTAGTGTCTTTCCATGTCTCCTCCAATTTCTTAATCTCCCTCTCCAAGAAGGACGGGGCGTTGGGGTTAGCCTTCAACTTCTGGCCTCTCTTCATCAGTTCGTTGTAAATGGGTGATTGATTCTCGATGGTCCTCAGCACCTGTTGGGGGAGGAGGAGGAGGAAGTGAGAGGTGGTTCGGTGTGGTAGATGGTGTGGGGTTTTTGGTTTAGCCGTGTATGTGAGTGATGGTGGGTGGGAGGTGATAGTGCGGTTAAGTGATGGTGTTAATGGTGATTGTAAAGATGGTGATGATATGGTTAACACACACACACACACCTCCCCACGCACACAAACACACACACACACACACACATCTCTCCCTCACACACACACACATACACCTTCCTAAACCTACACAACTCTTATGCTTGGCTGGTTCACAGAAGCTTAAAACATTGTAAACGTGAAGCTCAGCTAAGGTTCCTCATCAGTGGAGGCCAACAAATGGTATAGAGAAGGTGTGTAAACAAGCCCTGAATTGAATTTCATTAAGGAGTGAGGAGTACAGCCTGTTTGACTTAGATCTTATATAGTCAAAGGGCTGTGTGGGAGGGGGGGGGGTGTTTTTATTCTCTCTCTCTCTCTCTCTCTCTCTCTCTCTCTCTCTCTCTATCTGTGTCTTTAATTCTCTTTCTGTTCTTCTGTCTCTCTTACTTTGTCTCTCTCTCTCTCTCTCTCTCTCTCTCTCTCTCTCTCTCAGTAGCTCCCCACTCGTCCAAAACTCATAATTAAGTTCAGATAAAGTGTCTTTCTTCCACACCTTTATGTCAACAATACCAGCGGCCCCTCAGATCTCAGTTATGATAGCTTACTCCCGTTATATTTCGTTACAAAGCTAAAGGAAGCTAAGCGAACATATTCCTTTATACTCAGCTAATGGGAAAATAGGAAAACATATCATTCTTCATCTCGCACACCTAAAAAGGAAGCTAGAATAACCTTCATCTCCCACAACTAAAAGTGGGGAAGCTAGAATAACCTTTATATAACACAGCTAAAAGAGAAGCTAAAAAAACACACTTCTCTTTACGTCCCACAGCTAAAAAAAAAAACCTAGAAATCATCCCACAGCTAAAAAAAAAAAAGCTAGAAAACTTCCGCAGCTAAAGAGAAAAAAAAACCCACCTGAGATTCCACCCGACAGGTAAACAGGACACAGGGACACCCACCTTTTCCTGCTTGTCGATCTGCTCCTCACACATGTCCATGTTGTGGGGGTGAATCTCCTTACAGGACAAGTGTCTCTGTTCGTTCAGCACCTTCATCACGGGGTGGATGTCGTCACCGAAGGCGTAACACTCAGAATAGTGAACGACTTTACCTGCAGAAGGGAGTCAGCTGGCCAGGTGTGTGTGTGTGTGTAGGGGAGGGGGAGGTGGTTTGGGGGGGATGGGAGATGGTGTGGGGAGGGGCAGGAAGGGGAGGTGTGGTTTGTGGGATGGGAGGTGATGGGACAAGGGATAGGAAAGTTGGTGTTGTTTGGGAGAAAATAGTGAAGGGTAGTGGTTGAGAATGTGGGAGAGACAGAGAGAGGGGGAGAGAGAGAGACCCAGCAGAGGTAAAGTTACACTCAGTTGGTTCTCTCACTACACAAGGCTACCTACCAGAAGATTAATTGAGATAAGAACTTTAAATTAACAAAATAAAATTAAAAACTAGGAAAAATAAAACCAAAACAACTAAAAAACAAAAGTAGAAGAAATAAAAGAAGACGAATTAATAAAAACAAGAAAAAAGTGAAAATAAGAAAATAATATTGCAATTAAAATAAATACTAGATAATATTAAAAATAAAATAAGATGAACAGAAGCAAGAAAATCAGGAAAATAAAAGAAAAAACAAAATCAGAGTAAATAAGGGTAAAGAAAACTTAGACTAAAACTAAAATATAAATAAGGGAAAACAAAATTAATAATGTTATAGAAAATAAAATAAAGAAAAAATCATGTAACCAAAAAAAAAGATCTGCAGTTTATTATACGAAGAATAAGAGAATAGGAAGAGGTTAATAAAAGATAATTATACGTTAAGGAGAAATGTAAGTAAAATAAACATAAATAATACAAGGGAAAGATAAGAAATTTAGTGATGAGGGATATGGGAAAATAAAAACAATAATAAGAACAGTGAGATGACGATAAAGATGGCGATGATGAGTGACGTAACACATGTAAACAACAGATGACTTCACGACATTGATTGATGAGTGACGTAACACATGTAAACAACAGATGACGTCACGACACAGCTAAGAAATGAATAAAGTCTCAACAACAGAATCTGCGGAGGTTGAGGCTTCGTGGATCCCACAATCAAGGCACAAAGAAGGTGGCTGGAGGCTAACTAAGGCTGCTGATGGCTCTTGCTCTGTACTCTGTAGCTACAACAGTCTCACGTGAGGCTCTGAGTCTTCTTCACCCTCACTCTCTCAGGTGTGTGCGTGTGTGTGTGTGTGTGTGTTATACAAGGTGATCGAGAAGTCTATATGCACCTGTAATGAGTAACAATATAGCTGTTCTATATTGTATCTACACTGTTATACCTTGGTCTAATGTACGTAAATATTAGAACTGGTCAGAGTAAATATTGGAAGTGGATACCAGTCCCAATAGCTACTGTAGGTAGAACAAAGTATATAACAATGTCGGTATAACAAAGAACAATATAGTGTTCATTTATACAGGTACACAGGAACGTTTAGATCACCCTGTATAGATGTTGAGTCCACACACACACACACACACACAGAACAAAGTCTATATTTCTTGAGATTTTTTTTAGGGGGGGGGGGGGGGGGGTGGTATTTCATGCTCGACTGTGATTCTATTTATTGCAGAGACTCACGTAATCTAATATTGAGGCAGAAATGTTATTACAGACCTGACATTCGGTTTGTGTAGTGTTGCCAGCTGTAAATAGAGTCAGGTATATATGTTGAGAGTCTGAAGACGCAGATATTAATAAACGTAACAACATATTCCTGGAGTGACTAAATATAAGGGATAATGTCTGAGGACGACGCTGTACACACTCCTTCAATACTATATTAACGATGAGAAGCAATGGTGGCGACGGACAGTGTTTTCCTCTCCTGGGGTTTTATATGAGGGACGTGTACAGGTCCTGCACACACTCACAACACCACGACAGTCTAACACACAGTCAGAGTGTGATTTTATCTCTGGTTAATGAGAGTTTAACACTACAGCAGGGGGTGTTAACGGAGGTCTTCTACTGTGGCACGACCAGGGACGGATGACCTGATGGGAGGTGATGGGGGGGGGGGGGGGAGGGGATGTACTGATGTACTCACACTTTCCCTAACAGTAAGTGCTTGACATGAAGTACATGTGTACAGTACATACATGTGCTGGACATAAGCTGAAGGAGGTTTATAGTGTAACATAAGTGTGTCTATTAAACACAGACTCACAGACTCCATCATCTGGGTCTTGCTCCTTGAGAGTGTTGCCACCGGAGAAGTTACCAGCTTCAAGATGCTCCGGCTGAGAGGCTTACAGTTTGTAATTATTCCAGGGTGATGGAAGCTCCCGAGTGAGAGACACCGGCGTGGAGGAAGTCTTGCTGTAAGAACTTTCTTCTCCCTGGAACACCACCGCCAGAGGGTCCACTGCACTCTAGGGTTTTCACCAGCAACGATCCTCTCCATCCTGAAGGATTTCCCGTCTGGAGGAATTCCTGTACGACAGACTTAAGATCTTAACGAAATTTCAGATTGAGGGACTTCCAGCCAGCAGCTTCCAGAGCCTGAACGACTTCCAGTTTGAAATAAAACCACTCTGGGCAATGATTTTGACAGAAGAAAGTTTCATCTGTATGATCCACCTAAAAGAAGAATCTCAAGTACGAGAGTCGTCCAGAAATACTCTTCAGTTTGAGGAAGTTCTGTCATAAAGGACCATCAAGGAAAGTTTGACCTTCACCCAGAGGGATATCTAAGCTGAGAGGACTTGTAGAGTTCTCAAAGTTGAACATCCTGCAGAGTAAAGAACCTTCCCCAGACTAAGGATCTTACTACTACTACTTGAGGTCTGTAGGTCTGACTATTTTCTCTGGATTACGTATTTTCCAACATTCTCCTTAAATGACAACTCCACCATTAACTCTTATAAGATAAATCCTCCACCGAGTACAAACTCCAACACAGATCACAAGACGCGTCAGACCCAGTCGTCATCACCTCCAAGCCTTTGTTAATTATATAAGTTACGAAATTAAAGACAAAAAAATACGTAAAATGTCTATAAAATGTGAAGAAAAAAACAAGGACACTGAACACTTTTTACCCATTTTTTGTTTTCCTGAGCTCAGTGACAAAAAAACCCCGTGATCTCAAATGAATAATCCAAGTGTTTAAAAGTTAAGGCAAATATTGCAACAAATAGAATCAACAAACTCCTAACTTTAACATCAAGGAGCACACGTGTCTTCAATACCTTTACTTTGAATTACTTCTTTGAGAGATGAGTAACCAGCGGGCTAGAGAGGACGCTTAACGAGACATTACCTCACTCATAAGGTCACAGAACACACGAGATATACTTCCTTAATCCGAAATACTTTGATGTACCACGAGATAGCGAGACTAATAGCTAACGAGATAAGGAGATGAACGAGATAGCTCCCCCTAGCACCTTACACTCTCAAGAGATAGACCCCCCCTCTCTTTAACTCCCAAACGAGAGATAAACGAGACTCTAGCTGACGAGATAGAGAGCTTGAGCAGCGAGCGTGGGACATATATATATAAAGAGACATCCCCTTCACTCCAATCACGTACTCTGTGCCTCCATTGTAGGTCCCATGAGCCCAGTATGACGCTCGATCATAGCCTCCAGCTTCTTCTTCTCCTGGGCCTTCATAGCCTTGTCACGCCCAGAGAGGTTCTCGTCCCCATCGTTGCTGTGGGCCGATAGCTTCTCCAGCATCATGTCTAGCCATGACTTGGTGCCTTCCTTGTCCAGGTCACGACAAAGAGACTGGTGAAAGAGAGAGAGAGAGAGAGAGAGAGAGAGAGAGAGAGAGAGAGAGAGAGAGAGAGAGAGAGAGAGAGAGAGAGAGAGAGAGAGAGAATAAAACATTATTAATAAAAGATCAAATAAAAGTTTATTTTTTCTCAATCAATCAAACATTAAAATTGAAATACATATTATAATACATTTTTATACTGAGCATTATAACCAATGTTAATCTTATGTATACTTATAATTACTAATAAGATAACTATGTATACCATTAATACACTAAATGTATAAGATAGACTATACCTTTACTCACAAACTTCACAAGGAACTTCACAAAACTTCTATATGTATATGTATTCTTTATTCGTATACATTCATTATATACATTCAGTATATACTATACACCTCACCACCACCAACACTACTAACATCACCACCATCACCATCACCACTCTTGTTATGGTAGTGGTGGTGGTGGAGGTGTTGATGGTAATAGTGAAGGAAGTGGTGGTGATAGTGATGGTTTTAGTGGTGGTAGTGGTGGTGGTGGGAGTTGTGGTAGTGGTGGTGGTGGTGGTGGTGGTGGTAGTGGTGGTGGTAGTGGTGGTAGTGGTGGTGGTAGTGGTGGTAGTGGTGGTAGTGGTAGTGGTGGTGGTGGTGGTAGTGGTGGTAGTGGTGGTAGTGGTGGTGGTGGTGGTGGTGGTAGTGGTGGTGGCGGTGGTGGTGGTAGTGGTGGTAGTGGTGGTGGTGGTGGTGGTAGTGGTGGTGGTGGTAGTGGTGGTGGTGGTGGTGGTGGTAGTGGTGGTAGTGGTGGTGGTAGTAGTGGCAGTGGTAGTGGTGGTGGTGGTGGTAGTGGTGGTGGTAGTGGTAGTGGTAGTGGTGATAGTGGTGGTGGTAGTGGTGGTGGTGATGGTATTAGTGAAGGTGGTGATAGTGGAAATGGTAACCTTCACTCTGCCTTCCTATAATAATGGTTCTCTGTTTCCTCATTGGTCAATCTTAAAAAGGTCTAACTAATGTGCCTTAGAAGGTCTTTTTATCTGTTGTCTTTTTCGTTAGTTTGTTGTCTTTATTCCTATTTACTCCATTTCTTCGTTAGCTTGGTGTCTTAACTCG
>CAUDMG010004013.1:2351590-2354090 GCA_958450375.1 Homarus gammarus | reverse complement strand
GGAGGAGGGGGAAAGGGTTAATCAAGTAGAGGGACGAAATTTTTGGCTTCTGGATTTTTTATTTTTTATTTTTTTAGAGGATTGGGGGGGAAGGACAGGGAGGGGAGAGGAACGAAGGAAGGAAGGACAGGGACGTAATGGAATGGTGAAGGGACGGATGACAAAGGGGATAAGAGGAAGGGCAAGGGAGGGAGAGAATGAAGGAAAGAGAAAGAGAGAGAAGGAGGAAAGGGTGAGAAACAGAAGGAACGAAGGAGGAAACTGGGGAAAGGAAGGAAGGGAGAGAGAGAAAGAGAGATTAACGAACACACTCGCACCTGTCTATACTGTTAACGAAATTCTGGTCCGCCTTTCTAACGACTATGTCAATCATACCGGCGGTGGGCAGACTAGACATCACCTCATCATCATCTAAATTACACTCATTATTCTTCATTCCAGCGCTAACGACGGAGTGTGCAAGGAAGAAAATAACACACACTAATAAAGGTGATTAACACACACACACACACACACACACACACACACACACACACACACATATTAAACCAAAGAAAAATAAAGATTAGAAGGAAAATTGGGTTTTAATGTTACCAGTTTAGGATTATTTTGAGTTGGAGATGAATTTTAGGATGATGGGAATAACTAGCGTGGTGGAGGTGAAGGGTGGTGGAGGGTAAGGTGGAGAGGGGAGTGATGGAGGATGGTGGTGGAGGAGGTGATGGAAGGTAATAATGATAATAATAATAATAAAGAAGAAGAAGAAGAAGAAGAAGAAGAAGGCGTCAGCAGGTCTTTTTACTCTGGTGGTGTTGACAATGGTCTGGTGGTCTGAATTGGATAGCTATTCGGTTTCTAGTGGTCTCTTGTGGTCTTTTGTCACATTAAATCTCTGGTCTTTGGTCTGTACTCCAATACACAATGGTCTAGTGGTCTCTGTCTCACCATATAAAGGGTCTACTCTCCTGGACCACACCATGGACTACTGTGGTAGGTCGCGTGGTGTGGTGTGGTGTGGTACGTGCTTTATCTAACAAGGTAATATGAGGGTGACTGTACCACTCACACACACAGGCTGGGCTGGCTGGTCACCTTTAATCTAGCGGTATAAACTTACTTTCCAGTCCCAACTTTTGATTAATTAACTCAGGTGAATCAAGATGAATTTACCTGTATAATATTGGATGTTTCTTTACTTCCTGGTGATGATGTTATTGGGTCGAGATGTGTGTTATGTGTAGGTACATGTATACTGTATATAGTAAACATACATATACTTAATTCATGTAGATCCACAATGGAAACGTGGGGAGGATAAACCTAACCTAACCTAACCTAACCTAACCTAACCTAACCTAACCTAACCTAATAATTCTTCAATAAAAGGAGGAATTTATTTTCATTTTTTTATATATAAAGAGAATGTTTGTGTGTGTTTCCTGTTCATCAGACTGTTTGTGAGTGATTACCCTTAGAGCTACAGTTAGAGGGCTGCAATTCGGCGTAGAGATCAAGTGTAGTGTAGTGTAGTGTAGTGTAGTGTAGTGTAGTGTAGTGTAGTGTAGTGTAGTGTAGTGTGGTGTAGTGTAGTGTAGTGTAGTGTAGTGTAGTGTAGTGGAGTGTAGTGTGGTGTAGTGGAATGAGTTATTTCTATAATGTGGATAGTGTAGTACTGTAGATTAAACAGTGTAGTTTATGTAGTAATGCAGTAAAGTATCTCGTATGACTCCCAGGTGTTATTCATCCTGCACTGCTAAATATGTCTTGTTTTGGCTTACGGCGTTACAATATGTTAATTAATAGACTGATGGGTGAAATTATATCTCGGCATAACTTGACAACTTTGCTTTTGACGATACGAGGTGTTTCCCGTCAACACCACACAATAGTATGTTATTTTTGTACCAGTTATCCCACATCATCATGGATCAGGGCGGAGGTTATGTTCAACACCTATGAACCGAAGATTGAGGCACTTTACTCTTCCTTGTAGTGTCCATACAACAAGTTCCTCAAAACTGATTTTTTTTTTTTACTAAGAAACTCACAAAACAGATTACTTTGTTGACAGTTTTACTAGAGAGAAGTGTGTGTGTGTGTGTGTGTGTGTGTGTGTGTGTGTGTGTGTGTGTGTGTGTGTGTGTGTGTGTGTGCAGTAGTTTAGTCTTTCATGTTACCAGATATTTACTGTTGTGAGGAAGAACAAGACTGTTGGTTTTGTATCGTTGTCAGTAGTTGGCAGTCTTTCAACAGTCATCAGTCAGTGGACACCCAGAGGACAACCACGAAGGAGAGAGAGAGAGAGAGAGAGAGAGAGAGAGAGAGAGAGAGAGAGAGAGAGAGAGGGGGGGGGGGGGACCTGCTCAACACACACACACACACACACTCAGGACTGGTCAGTAATAAGAGAGGTCGAGGAAGCAGAGTCTTAGCTTAGTCGTGGTTGTCTTGCCTTCACACCCTCAGGTATCAGGGGCCAAGAAGTCGCTAACAGGACCCT
>CAUDMG010004013.1:2331590-2344090 GCA_958450375.1 Homarus gammarus | reverse complement strand
GTTGTTGTTGCTGTCGTTGTTGTCGCGAGTGTTGTTGACAAAACCATAAAACGATAAAAAAACACCAAATAAAAAAAAATGGATAAAATTAATAATGAAAACATGAATAATAATAAAATGCAAAAAAAAAAAAACTACTATGAAAAAACAAAATAAACTAAACTAAAACGAACTAAAAATTATGAAAAAAAACACTGAACAAGGAAACAAATTAAAAGGTGAAAGAAAAAGTGACAAAAACTTAACGAGGGAAAAACTGTTGGTAAAAACTTGAGGTGTTTGGGTACTAAAAACAGGTGGAAACTGACTGCCTCGTTACCTGCCTCACCAAGTTTAGTAAAATCATAAGCAGAAAGTCGGTTGAGTGTCTGAGGTACAGCATCAACATGGCGGTCACCCCACATACTGAGTTACGGAAGTACAACATGACGATCATTCCACATACTGAGTGATGGAGGTACAGCATCAACATGGCGGTCACTCCACATGCTGAGTGACGGACGTACAACATGACGATCACTCCACATACTGAGTGACGGAAGTACAACATGACGGTCACTCCACATACCGAGTGGCGAAGGTACAGCATCACGGCGTTTGCGAATAACATTAGATCCAGATACTCAAAGACTCATAAGTTACGGTAGAGTCTGTGTGTAATATTGGGTCCACATACTGAGGCTCTGCGTTAGTTTCTTCCATTTTGGTGTTGACGAAGCTTATCTAGTTACAGTAGAGTCTCTGTGTAATTTCGAAACCATTTTGGCTCGTCGTTCTGTGTTTGTGTGTGTTTGTGTGTGTGTGTGTGTGTGTGTGTGTGTGTCAGGTGAGGCGAGTCAGGTAGGAGGGTTCTCACATCTGCACGAGGACCGACAACATCCTTACATAAGAACCTTTGAGGATTCTTCCGCGTCTCTCAGGGAAAAAAGTTTTATTTCCTGTGTCTGAGAAGTTTTTTTTCTTCTGTGTTTGTTCCAGCAATCATGTTGATGCACTGTTCACCCACTGAATGACACTCGCGGCTCTGGTTCTCAGTCTCGCCGGGTTAACACTGATCACTGTTTGCTTTCACGCCTCAACTATACCCTCCTTAGTGACCTTTTTTCCCCCGTCGTGTTATTTTTTTTCACTTGTTGTTGTAACCGCAGGCGAAGAAAGTACATCCACAGAACGTATTTTTTTTCTCAGTATCTCAGGTAATCATCACTGTATTTTGTTTCGTCTTGAGTACACAGGTAAACAATCAATAACAGGTACAGTACATCTGGTCTTGTTCCTATAATGTTGATCGTGTTGGTAATGCAGTAGTTTATTCTCCTGGGTGATTCTGTTTATTCTCAACATCTATTTCCAGTTCGTCTTTTGTCTGGTTTTCTCCTTATCAGTAATGCCTCATGTGTATCAGTACAGAGGTCATTTTCAACACCTTCTATGAACTTAAGACTGGGTAAGTCTTCCTCTGTAATGTTCATACGACAAGTGAACCAAATATCATATTCATCCAAACGATGATTTTTGTACATTGCCAATTTTTGTGGCTTTACTGATAAAAATGACACTCTGTATTTACTAATTTATGTTGATTTACTACAAAATAAACACACCATAGGTATCTTTTACTTTGACTTTGCTGAAAAAAGACTTGGGTGATATCTGCTGTTCTCTACCACATCTAGACTCCTTGTGATTCTCTTAAAACACACTGGGTAGGGGATTGGGCTGTGTCTCTGTGTCAGCTGATCCTTTACCCAAACTTTATTAAAGGATTTGATCCCCTTCTCATGTGTGTGTTTAGACGAGCGTCCCCTTTGTTTACTTTGTGAAGGACACACGTGGAAGTATTTACACAATATCAAAACATTAACCTTTTATAGCTGGTGTGATAGGGAGGAGCTCTTTAAACATTGTACTGTTTATCTTTGTAGTGAACTGGATTTAAATCTAATGGGAATTTGTGAGAGAAATATGAAATGGTGTATTTTTGGTACTAGTGAAGGTAAAGTGGCTCCCCTTGGTACTGTGAGAGGTGGTAGGTGTAGTGAGTGGTTGTGGTGACTACTGTTATGTTGTGGTGATGTGGTCAGTGTGAGGTGAAGGTGTTTCTTAATGGATGGAAATTTGTGATGTAAGTTTAGTGGTTGAGATGATATACTGTACGTGTTGGTGAGGCAGTGTGCAGGGCGAGGGCTGGAGGTCAGGTTTATAACTGTGGGGCGTCTGTGTGTTGTAACAGATACAGTGAAGTTTTGTTCTGGGGTATTGGTGTGACATATATAGTGTTGCAGTGTTGGGTGATACATGCCTGTAGTTTTGTAGTGTTACATATGTGTAGTGTTGTGGTGATACACATATGTAGTGTTGTGGTGATACACATGTGCAGTGTTGGGTGATACACATGTGTAATGTTGGGTGATACACATGTCTAATGTTGGGTGATACACATATGTAATATTAACATACACAATCCCTCATGACATCTGATATTGGTGGTGTTGGCACGACACTGAGAGAGAACTTGGCACTCGGGTAGGGGACGCCGCCTGTGTGTGTGTGTGTGTGTGACTTAATCTCGTCATGCTTTCAACACAAGTATTGGAGTCGCTACTTGTCGCTACTCTCGCACCTTCTTGTGACTACCGCTAGCGTGCACCGCTACATAGCCCCGTCATCTACTCATGCGCTATGTAAGGACCTCTAGGGGCGCTATGCACTCTGTTACCTACAGTGAAGGTATCCTTGATAATCTTGAACTCCTTGGCGGTGTACTGGGTGTTAGCCATCACCTTCCCGATGATGGCCTCAATGTTGTCCATCCATTCCAGGTACTTGGAACATCGGAAGTCATACACCTCCTTCACGAAGCCGTAGTTCTCCTGCCAGAAGGTCATTCTGCTGCCGCGGGCCCACCAGGAGGTCGAGAGGTAAGTGAGGGGAGGGCGGCACGAGCACCGTCCACGTCAACCTCGCCAACGCCTCACGCTTATGATATTCCGTCACTATGGGGCGGGGCCACCCCCTCACCCCATCCAATCATCGCCCGCCCCTCTACAGGCCGGCCACCTGTTTGTTGGCACTATGCCACAGGTGGGGTGGCACCATACTACATCCACCACCACCCTTTAGCAGTCAACCCTCCCTTGGCCTCCTTACATCTACCACTACCTCCAGCCTCCTGTGCCGACCTCACCCCCCCCAGCCAAACCACCATCACAACTACTATCACCACCACCACCACCACCACCACCACCACCACCTAATCACCTCTACCATCATCAATACCATTATCATCACTGTCACTATCACTAACCCCCTCTCTCCCTCTTGACCCCATACCACCACCACCACCACCACCACCACCACCCTCTAGAAACCTCCACAACCCTTTGGCCGGTTGCCACCCCCACACCACTACCGTCCCTGACATGATCACCACTGTCGACCACGCCACTACCACCGTGACCACTTCACTCACCACTAATCAAGCGGGACCCGATTATATATCAAGCGTTCAAGTTATGATCTCCTGTGATGTATAAATAATCTAGGCTGCTATAATTATCCTTTGTGAGAAGCGGCGGTCGTGTGGATACAGCGCTCGTCTCCGTCCTAAGGTTCGATGGTTCGATCCCGGGATAATCTCACTCCACCTAGCTGTAGTTTTCAGGTGGGGGATAGAAGGCTGTTGCTTGTTGTACTACACGCCACCACCTTCACTTAGGTACCCATTTACAGCTGGGTGAACTGGAGGCACCCGGGAATCGAACCAGGAGGCGAGCGTTATATCCACGATCTCCTCTTTGTGTAACGAAGGCTTAATATACAATATGTTTTATCCACACTGTCCCCAACGGGCCGTCATCACTATGGGACCCACATTGAACGATCCCTTGCCTCTGTGTGATCGTCCCAGTAATGTAACAAGAATTCTTTTTATAAACTCCCAAGAGATATTAATATATGAGCGAGTTATTAATGTTTAGCTCTTATGTGGGACGACTCAGGATCACAACCTTAGAAGACGCCCAAGATGATGCCCGAAGATTTTTTGGTGTAAAGTTCAAAGAGATATTAATGTCCTGGCGTTCCTTACTCCTTCACTCCTAACTGGGGAGTCCTTGTCACACATCAGCGGCAGAGGATGTTTCAAAACTTCTTTCATCCTTTGAGAACGATGGTCAAACCCGTCGAAAATTACAGCTTAAACCATCGTTCTTAAAGACTTAAATCTTAGTTATATAAAAGTAAATTAACATCTCCCCCTGACTATAACGATCATTATACTCGATACCAACAACTACGATAACCAAGAAGCGTTCATGGTCGCGTTTTAACTACAATAATAAACCAAAAATATCCCTCACCTGTGAAAAAAACAACATCTATCAGTCAGGTTAGCCAAAAAAAAAAGCAGATGTTATGCTGGATGACTACACGATTCCCACTAAAATAAAAATAAATAAATAAATAATAAAAAATAAAGTGTACGCTTATTCATATCAGATATTAACGTTAGAGAATAAATCATTTTTTTTAATATGGTGGCTGACGAGTCGTTTGTAAAGCGTTTGCACAATGTGACATGCACTACTGACATCCCATATTGTAAATGTGTCAATATTTCATTAACACTAGAACGGAAATAGAATAGTTTATGTGGGAACAAGAGTGAATATAATTTTTTCGCTGTTGTAAATACGATGTTGTGTTAAATATATCTAAGGATGTGTTTGGTGTTGTCGTTTTGGTAACACTACAGTCATTTAGTCAGTCAGTCAGTGAGTCAGTTAGTCAGTCAGTCAGTGAGTCAGTTAGTCAGTCAGTGAGTCAGTTAGTCAGTCAGTCAGTTAGTCTTAATCCGTATCTCTCTCTGACCAGTCTTTTATATTAAACAGTTATACTCACTATATTAAACTTCCATTTTATTTTAACTGTATATTTAGAATCACAGTCATACAGTTAGTCTTAACACGTCCCTCTATCCAGTCTCTTAAACCAAACAGTTACACTCACATAATACAGAATATGACTGTATACTCACACTTACCGTCAGTAATTACGCATAAGGCACTCAGTTCAGTTTCACTTATAAGATTACTTCCGCAGATGGACTTGGCGAGGACAAGGAGAGTCCGTGAGACACTTGAGTTCATGACGGGCAAGTGAGTGTGTTTAGTGTTTGTCGGGTTGAGGGTATGGATGAGTGTGTGTGTGTGTGTGTGTGTGTGTGTGTGTGTGTGTGTGTGTGTGTGTGTGTGAGTGTGTGTGTGTGTGTGTGTGTGTGTGTGTGTGTGTGTGTGTGTGAGAAAGAGAGAATCTCATCTTCAATAAAACGCCCCAACACCACATCTCCAACACTCCATCTCCAACATCGCATCTCCAACACTCCATCTCCAACACTCCATCTCCAACATCGCATCTCCAACACTACATCTCCATCATCACATCTCCAACACCACATCTCCAACACCACATCTCCAACACCACATCTCCAACACCACATCTCCAACACTACATCTCCAACACTCGTGCAGGCCATGGGGCAGACTTGAGGAGGTCTGGCACTAGAGTCGGAAAGGGAGAATCAGTTTACTGACTCAGAAAATTGAATATGTTACTGTCAGTGTGGACCACCAACTACTGGGAGAGGTGGAAGGGGTGGTGGAACGGGGATGAGTGATGGGGTGGGTGATGGGATGAGTGGTGGAACGGGGATGAGTGATGGGAGGGATGATGAGAGGGGTGGTGGCGGAAGAGAGTGAGTGATGGAAAGGGTAGAACACGGTGAGTGGGGGGGAATGATGGAAAAGGGCGAGAGGAAGGGGTAGTGGAAAGGGTGGTAGACCATGGCGAACGGAAGAGGGTGAGTGGGAGGAGTATTAAGAGGGATAGGAGAAGGATGTGTCGAATGGAAAAGAAAGGGGGTGGGAAGAGAAGATGGAACAGGTTGAGTGAGCATCTTTCTCTCTGTCTCTCATTCTCTTTCTCTTAGTTTCTGTCTCTTATTCTCTCTCTTTCCCCTCTAGTCCCCCTTTCCTCCTTCACTCTTAACCAACTAACTCCTTTGAAGCTTACTTTCCTTCTCCCTCACCCTTCCTTCTCCCTCACCCTTCCTTCTCCCTCAGCCTTCCTTCTCCCTCACCCTTCCTTCCCCTCACCCTTCCTTCTCCCCCCTCCTCCTCAACACAACCTCAAGAGCAAAGTGTTATACTGAACCCCCCATAATTATCTCCTGAGTAAAGGTCCTCCTCCTTCAGCGTGTTATGGGCCATTGTCGAGACGTCCAGGACCTCTTGAGTCACCTTAACGCTCCCCCAGGACTCCTACCTCACACACAGGGCACGCTGACCCCCACCAAGACGTAGTTAGGGAGGAAGGCTGGCTGCAAAGGACTTGACTGGCGTGGTTAGGATGGGCTGGGTTAGGATGGGATGGGTTAGGATGGGATGGGTTGGACTAGGATGGGCTGGGTTCTGAAGACGTGTAGGGATGGTTAAACATAAATACCACACAAACACACATAAACATTAATAAAAACAATTAAAAAAAACAAAGAAAAAACCCCCATAATTTCCTCATTTTCCCCCAACAACAAAAGTGACATCACCCAAACGTTTCTGCTCTACTATGATTAAACAAAGACATTTTTCATTATTTTGTTAGGACGTCTTTCATATGAGTGACCGAACGACCACCGACTCCCTCCCACAAAACACCTGTGAGTGGCTGATTAAATTCAAGAGGTCAGCAAATATGTTAACGACGAGGAGAACATTTGACTGTTCTTCCGAGGTTGGTGTGTGTGTGTGTGTGTGTGTGTGTGTGTGTGTACGTACGACACAAAATATCAAAACGTTACACCCAGGTAATTCATCTCTTAATTAAACGACACACGTAACACTATAAAACCGGAGCCACTACCCCGAGCTGTCTGTCTTTCTTGAAAAATTGTGGATCAGAACGAATATAACTAAGACACATAGTAGAGTTAAGATATTGGTGGACTCAGAGGTATTTGCTCAAGCGGCTCACTGACCATCGCTTTTCGCTCAGTGTGTTGTGTTAATTGGTATGTTATCCTCCTGCTCTCTGCTGCACAGGTAAACATATTAACTCTTACCTGAGCTGTGAGGTTGTCGTATGGTAAAACTTTATGATGGTATTATATATTTTACCTTATAAGATTAACTGTCGAATATATGTATACTTATATTTAATGTATATGTATATGTATTATAGGAATATGTACACGTATATGTATTGTATTTGTATATGAAAAGGTTTTTATATTTTCTCCATATATTTTCTAATGTATTCCTGTATAAAATTTTTCTATAATCGACAAGTGAATATGTGTTCATCCCATTACGTCTCTCTCTCTCTCTCTCTCTCTCTCTCTCTCTCTCTCTCTCTCTCTTACAGCCCTAAAGAATTAATAAAGGTTGAACAAGAACCTCCGATGAGTTACGTCAGAATAATTTTATCTCTTCTGTTAAATATTTCACGTAACACTGATCCAGTACACTCAACACAGGTCACTCATTCACAGATTAAAAATTCCATCGCTTGAAAACTGTAAGATAATATTAAAAGTTAGTTCCAGTGTTGCAGGTTACGATGTTCAGTCATAACCAATTTCATTATTCAGTTTTATGAAAGAAAGATTATTATCAAGAACAGCTATTGATTTTTTTCAATTATTAAATCATTTCAACTTATTTTCAACCTCGCGTATTGAAAGTGTTCGAAAGTGTGTGTGTGTTTGTTTGTTTGTTTGTTTGTGTGTGTGTGTGTGTGTGTGTGTGTGTGTGTGTGTGTGTGTGTGTGTGTGTGTGGACTGAGCAAATTACAGCTCGAGTCAGTGGATGGTAGTGAAGGTTAGGCTTCTTACCCTGGCTGGCGGCTTAGGGCCAAAGCCGAACAGAAAATCCACTCAGGGTAAACACAACCACGAATTCTTCTGTCCCTCACGGCGGTCAGTGACCCCTGGGGCTACACTCACTGTCAGAGAGAGAGACAGACAGACAAAGAGACGGAAATAAGGAGGAAAAGAGACAGAGCCACAGATAAACAGGAAAGGAAATGGAATAAAAAAGAAAGACAGAGAAAGAAGAAGAAGAAGAAGAAGAAGAAGAAGAAGAAGAAGAAGAAGAAGAATATGAAACCCCAAAATGTAAGAAGGAACTCAGCGTAAGAGGGGAACTCCACCATCTTGGGCGAGAAATGCCACCCTGGTATATATTCTGGGTCTAAGGTGCACTGGTTGTGAACGTTCCCTGATGCATCTTTACCAAAGGAACGTGTTTTCTCGATCATTTCACAGCTGCAGAGACCCCGGGAGACGTTTGCCGTTGAGAGAGGCGGAACGATCGGACCGTCAAAAGTCGTGGTGTGTTTTGGTGGGGCAGGCAGGTCAGATGGGCTCATGGTGAAACGGCAGCAGGTCAGGAGTGAGGGAGTGACACCGGTCGACCGACTCTCTTCTCGTGCAGTGAATGACGAAGATTTTCATGGTGACTTTTGGCGTGCTATTTCTCTTTCTACTCTGGTATTTTGGTAGTAATGATACAGACGGTACTACTATTACTACTACTACTACTACTACTACTAATAATAATAATAATAGTAATAATAATAATAACAACCCCCAATAATAACAAGAACTATGAAGTAAAAATATTACAAATAATAATACAATATTAAATCACTCTTACCACCATCATAATAATTAAAAAAAATATATATTAATTAAACATATAAGCCAACAGTACTCCAATTTATATCCCTCTTAATTACCTTACTCTAATCACCTTTATAAACAAATATTATTATTTTTTTTCTTCCTCAGGTGTCATCACTCCAGGTGGGTCAAACTGGGTTACCTGGTTAATGAAGAAAGTTTTAATTGCTCATCAGCATAGAACTTTGTCTCTGGGATCTACACTTCAATCACCCTGAGTGCCTGAGGGCCAATATCGGGCCAGGGACGCGGTCATAATTTCTTGTCAGGTGATTTCTGTCTGTCTGTCTATCTGTCTGTCTGTCTGTCTGTCTGTATTTTGGGTCTCTCTCTCTCTCTCTCTCTCTCTCTCTCTCTCTCTCTCTCTTTCTATTTTTCTCCCTTTCTCTATTATTGTCAGCTGTCTCTCTTCAATCATCCCCTTCCATTTACCATCCCATTCCTCTACCCCCTTTCCATTCCACTCCCTTCCATCATCCTTTCCACCCATACAAGTAAACAAGAGGGAAAGACATTCAGAAAAAAATATCATATATATTTTTCCCCGAAGTAGTGACCAGCGCCTTCTCCCCCATACCCGACCCGACCCGACCCGACCCGACCCGCCCGACCCGACCCGACCCGACCCGACCCGGCCCGACCCGCCCGACCAGACCCGACCCATATACAGCTGTGGCTCAAGGGATGATTCTCTTTGCAGGTGTGAGGTGGAAATTGAGGAATACGCGAAGATGAAAAGGAATAAGAAAGAGATGAGAGAGAGAGAGAGAGAGAGAGAGAGAGAGAGAGAGAGAGAGAGAGAGAGAGAGAGAGAGAGAGAGATTCCAGGAAGGGAAGAAAGGTTTTAAGGGTGGTGAAAGGATGTAGGCCAGTGAGACAAGGAGTGGAAGAGAATGATGGAAATACTCTGGTAGGAGAACAGTGAGAGAAGGAGAGAAAAAGAGAGAGAGAAATTTGTCGTAGAAAGCAAATTAATGTCTCCCTCACACCATACACACCATCAAACTACACCACACTAACATACACTCACAATATTTATCACTTTGGGTTCGAAGCTGACTGACCCAGTGTTAATTAACCCAAGAAAACCGGACATCTTGCCAACTGCACTGGTTATCCTGTACCTCGGAACACGATCTGCTGGGTAGACAATAGAGACGATAATTAAACCCTAAGTTTCACCCGCCTTGTGGATCGAACCTGGGATCATTCGCTTGGTAGACGAGTGTGCTGATCACTACACCACCCAAACGTATCCATACACCCCCAACCACCTACCTCCCCCGCCTATACCCATCCCGTCCCTCTCCAACACTCTCCACCACCACCCACCTCCTCTCCCACACTCCTCCACACCTACACTAATCCCCTCCCTCTCCAACATTTCTCTCCTCCCACAACCCACATAACCTCCCCTCAACCCCCCTTTCTCCACCACTCTCACTCCTCTCCCATCCCCACACACCTCCCCCACACCCACACACCCCCAACACGTCCACAAGGGGCAGCGATAAACTCACATGAAGGCAGCATATCCGTCTTTTCAATATTTTTCAGAGACGATACAAGAACCCTGATCCCGACTCCAATACAGAAGGTGTCCCCGAGTCCTCCACATTTTTCATCCTGACGTGGGTTCCTCCTGCTGCTCCTCCTCCCACTATTTCTCCTGCCGTGAAATGATCGTCTTGCTCTCGTCCTGGGGATAAAATGTATCTCCTGTTTGTTATTGATGAAGGATATTACCAAGAGTGTTGTTGTTGTTGTTAACTGGTGCCTGTTATTGGCTATTTTTTTCTAGTATTGTTGTTTTTCATTATTATTAGTTTATTTTTATTTGTTTTAATTATCATTATTATTATCATCGTTATTATAATGTGTTATTGTATGGGGAAATCCGTATTATATTATTTCTCATTTTTATTAATTTATTTTACCTACTCGGGAAAAAATATATCACATTGTTGACACACCGACGCTGATTCTCTCCAAAAGTACATTCTTACGCCATCTGTTGACCTAAACGTTAACCACCACATCCTCCCACCCACCCCAACCATACCACTCCACCACACCACCATACCACCACATCCTTCCACCACACCAACCACACCACTCCACCACACCACCATACCACCACATCCTTCCACCACACCAACCACACCACTCCACCACACTAGCCAATGCCAAACTCTCACCCATTCTCAAACTTTTCACATTAACAGCCACCCCACCGCCACACTGACATACACCCCACCCCCTACACTGACATACACCCCACCCCCTACACTGACATACACCCCTCCCATACACTAACCCCCCCCACCCCCCTTATACATTGATGTCACCTACGTATTAATGTATTGCTATTATGTTTATTATCAGGTAATGGCCAGTGAAACTAACCTAACCTAACGCCAACACCACACGAATACAACCACCCACCACAAAATGCTACCACCACAACCACCCACCACACATTTCTACACGATTACTAATACTATTATTGTCATTATTGTTATTATTGTCATTATTGTCATTATTGTCATTGTTATTATCTTTTTTTCAATATATAAATTCCATTATTACTAATTACACGAGGATATAACAGGACCTCACAGTTAATACCAGACACAAAAAACTTGGTCTCCAAAAGTACATTCTTACTCCATCTGTTGACAAAAATATAAACTAACCAAATATTTAGCCAATCACACATCAGAGCGGGAGTATTTGACCAATAGGAGAGCAGCTTAGTCCATGCCAGGCTGCATGGTTGTTGTGTGTTGGTAGTTTGACTTGTATTATAATGTTGTCGCTTTGGAAGGCCATAGTAAACCCCCTTTTATATGACTCGCTGTTATGATTGGTGGAGAGAGATGGTCATAGCAGTGTATATAAAGGAGTGTGAGGTTCATGTACGCACACACACACATACACATGCATACACACACACACCGTGTCGTATTTTTCTATTTTTTTTATATAACATGCTCCCATGTTCCATATTATTCCTATAATGATGTGTTAAATTTACTATTATATATTCTAGTCACCTCACCCTGTGCTGGTAAGGTTTTAACTGTCATTATTTGTTCAAGCCCGTCTTATTTCTTTATTTTGTATTGTAACAAGCATTCTTTGTTCTCTAACGACCATTTGCATCGTTAAACGACCCACCGGCGTGGCGGGAGCCGACCTTATATATAGGACCCACCAACTGACTTGAGTCAGTTCAGTCCTCTTGTCATACAGTTCACATCCTTTGAGTGTCACTTGTTACTTATACTGAATTTATTTGTGTTGTTCCTGTCGCCACCAATGTGGTATATCTATGTGAGTACCTATTTATGTCTCTGTCTGTGTCCATCAGTATTTGCTTAGTTGTATTCAAGTAATTCAGTGTTTCACGTTTGTTAATTTCAGTGATAGTTTTTATATGTTTATGCAGTGTTAACGTAATCCAATGCTTTATTATTATTCTTTTGATGTTTCGATGTTTAGTATCATTTGTGTCTTAAAAGTTTCGATGGTGAATCAATTTGTTGTGACAGCCTACGAGGCTCTTTATTGTGGTAATATTTAATCAATTATATTCTTAAAGGTTTATTTTATTTATTTTTATTCTCTTTTAATTTACTTCACTTTTTGTTTGGTTACTCCTAGAACCTGGATATTGGAGTATATTAAGAGACGGCGTAACAACATGCATACACACACACACACATGCACATATACATCAATATTATAGGGAGAAAGAGGT
>CAUDMG010004013.1:2244090-2326590 GCA_958450375.1 Homarus gammarus | reverse complement strand
CGGCTTTGGGGCAGATGCTCTCGTTCCCCTGAAGGAGAGAGAAGGGCAGTCGACATCTCATCCAGGCTGTAACATAACTTCTGGGCTGTTGCGTCTGTTCAGATAACATCTCCGCCAGAGTCTGGCGTAGAAGCATCTTGCACTTGGTCCCATCCCACCAGAGGTTGTGAACACTAGAGGAGTGAAGCTGCCTTGATCAACGTTCTGAATTCTCTCCCCTATGCCGTTATCTTGTCGTTCTCGAGAGCTAATTTAGGGAGACATGCGGTCATGGGATAAAAAATCCCGATGTCTAAGAAGGCTCGCTGTCCCTGCGTCTAGAATCCACGAGCACTGCGTCAACACGGGCTTCGTTGGATGTGTTTGAAGTCCTGTGTTGGAAATTCTCACCGGCCAATGGAAGGAGGGTCGGTTCTACCCTGACATCCCGACAGATTTCCTTCAACATATTTGCTGTGAGATCCCTTACTTCGTCATGCCTCATGCATACGAAGCCCCCCTTTCTTGCACACCATGGCGTGATCGCCGTCATAGGAAGAGCCACACACGCATTAGGAGGGCAAACCTTCTACTGGCCTACCGTACCTTGGAGCGTTAGCATCTGTAAATTCTTGTTTATTGAGACTGAAACCATTTGCCCTTATCGGTAACGTAGTTAACCAGTTCGAGGCGCCCACCTCCTGCGCTATAGCCACTACTCCTCCTCCTACTACTACTACTACTTTTTACGGCCATATAATTAGGGGTGAAGAGATGCTGGAAGAAGTATTCCCAGACTAAATTATAGTTAGAACTACTAGGGAAAGGCACAGAATGAATGACACCACAAAAAAAATCGAATATTGTTAAAAAAAAAAAAATCCCTTCCCGAATATATTTAGAATAGGGGGTCGTGGTCACCATCCCTAAGACATAAGAACGACACCTTGATTGATTGATTTGGTCTCCCACACACCTCGACAACCTCCAACAGTGAGACTTCTCTTGTTCTCTCCCCACCAATATTCTCAACACCCACCTTGGCCATCTCAACATCCACCTTGGCCATCTCAACATCCACCTTGGCCATCTCAACATCCACCTTAGGTTAGGTTAGGTTAGGTTCCTTTACTACAGTCTACAATCCCTTAATGAGTTTCCTGCTCTTTTTAATCTAAGTTCTGGTTCTTACTTTTTATATCAAGTTCGTTTTCTTTAGGTGTGTTTACCATTAAGAGAGGAGGAGGAGGAGGAGGAGGAGCAGGAGGAGGAGGGGTAAGGCGGAGGAGGGGTAAGGCGGAGGAGGAGGGGGAGGAGGGGGAGGAAGGGGGGATTTAAGGTGAGGTGAGTGGGATGATGAAAGAGGTATTGGACAAGAAGAAAAAGAGGAGGTGGAGGAGGAGTGGGGAAGGAAGAAGAGAAGGAAGAGGAGGGAAGGAAGAAGAAAAGGAAGATGAGAATACGATGGATGAAGTGGAAGAGGAGGAGGAGAGGGATGAGAGGAGGGATATGAGATGGGAGAAACTGAATGGGAAAGACATAAGGGTTAGATGGAAAGAGAGAGAGAGAGAGAGAGAGAGACGCCCATGATCACACCTTCATCTTTCATTGCAGTAATTAGAGGTAAATAATTGTATACCTGTTAATGAGGGGAGGAGGGTGCCAGGGCCTCTGTAATTACCTGTTTGTTTATCTTGTGCTCAAGGTTAATTGCTTGATCATTACCTCCTCTAATAAAGGTAAACAAATGGATTGATAAATATAAATGGAGAGAGAGAGAGAGATAGAGAGAGAGAGAGAGAGAGAGAGAGACGCCCATTATGCTCGTTTTTATGTTTGTTAATTCGTATTTCTCTGTTGTATTTTAATATTTGCTAAATCAGGCTTCCGGCAAAAGGAATGTTGCTACTCTATTGCGCATGCGTGAATTTAGGTTAGTGTGGTTGCCAATAAGTGATAATTTTTCCAACACGTAATACTGCAACGATTTTCCTCTCCAAACTATACACACACAGCTAACAATTTTCTCCCCCCTTTCGTAAACAACTCCTTCACCTGAACTGACCTAAAATTAGACCTGGCGGGAAGTTACGAGCTTCTTCGGACACTTTCACTGTGGCAAGAGTCGGCAACTACGAGGTACAAGGGAGACGTAAATAATATACCCAGACAAGCAACTACCCGGCGCTAGAGTGAGTTATCCCTTGAAGCCACCAAAGTCCACCAACAGATGGCGTTGTTAGCCACTCCTGCACCATCTGGGTCCTCACCTCCTTCCTGCCTGAGGTATGAGAGTGGGCCAGTTCAGGTGGTCGAGGAGGATGAAAGGAAGGGAGGGTGGTGCTGGAAGGGAGGGAGGGCTCACTGTCAATACGCCATCATAGGTACTATTCATTACTTGTTGCTGAATATCACTATCACCACACGTCACTTTCACCTGTGTACCTACGTCTGCATTATCACGTTCTCATCCTATCATAGACACATAAGGAGAGAGAGAGAGAGAGAGAGAGAGAATACAGAAAAGCTAACTGATACTTTACCGCTGATTGGACCATCGTGTGGAGGCGACCAATAGGCCAACTTACTCTCCCGGTGGTAATAACTGTTGTCACGCTGATACAGTGACGCTCGGTTCTGATTCCTGTTGAAAAACGAGCAGGTAAACGACGCAGTTGTGATGTACCTGATGATCCTTGATAATGTGTTGGTAATCCAGTGAAGGGAACTGCATACCGCTGCCTCATACGGTGTTCATAACTCAGTGGAACATGGATCACCTAAAGATTAACTCCCGACTTATTTTACCTTAAGATTAACCTAACCCAACCATAACCTAACCATAACCTAACCATAACCCAACCATAACCTAACCATAATCTAACCTAACACAACCATAACCTAACCATAACCTAACCTAACCCAACCATAACCTAACCATAATCTAACCTAACACAACCATAACCTAACCATAACCTAACCTAACCCAACCATAACCTAACCATAATGTAACCTAACACAACCATAACCTAACCTAACCTAACCTAACCTAATCATAACCTACCACTTAATACTCTGTTTGTAACTAAGTGAACCGTGGCTTTCTACCCCCCCCCCCCCCCACACACACACCAATGAAAAAAGTTTGACCGTAGTTCAGTAATTGGCAGCGTCATTTTGTGGTGTGATACTTTCCTCACCTGACTTTCAAAGTGGACACAGGTATACTCTGGTCAAATTACTACCTGATGTACCACAGTATATTAACCTCTCACCTGCCCCCCCCCCCCACACCCCCCGCCCCTCTCACACCTCTCCCCGCCCCATCCCCCGTCTCTCTTACCCTTCATTCACCCTGATTGTGTTTCCCTTACTGTTCGAAGATTGCCCCTGAACCCCTGACCCGTGACCGCCTTGATTCCTTACCCCTGACCTTCACCCGTGACCCGTGTTCCCTGATTCCTTACCCCTAACCCGTGATTCCTGACACGTGAACCTTGACCCCAGGCTGTGACCCCTGACCCATGACCCCCTGATTTCTTATTTTTCTATAATTTACAATTTGTCCCGGGAGGGGGCTAGTTTATTGGGCACCCCCTTACATCCTGCGCAAGGTGAAGCGCAGAAGCGTTTACAGCGCCCATCTGAGAAGCATGCGGAGTTCATGCTTGCCTTCGTGACTCATGCATTAAGGGCGTATATGCCTGAAGGGCCATGGGTTTTGTCAGCAAGTTGCATAAAGGGACAGGAGAATGAGTGTGTGTGGGGGGGGGGGGGATTCCCGGTACAATCCATCTGTTTAGGGCAAAGTGTGGCAGGTCCCTAACAATGTCAAGTGCCAAGCCTGTCTCGAGGAGGAGGGATATCTGGTCAGGGAAGGACGAGGTGAAAGTGATAGCTGGGAACCTGTAGGAGAAGGTCATAGGGCAAGTGAGGATGTAGTGAGAGTGTGTGTGAGAGTCGGGTTGGCCACAGAGTTTACAAACCTTGTGGCCAGGCTCAGGGTTGCCAGTGTACTCCCATAGGTACTGTACCTGTACCCTAGGCGCAGTCTCGTGTACACAAACTGTTTGGATAGAATCAGAGGTTGATATTTTTTGTAGTGGCGGTTTTCATCACCGGTTACTGCGTCATAGTGGCGTAGTGTGGCGCTTCCCCGATGTTTCAGGTGTGTCCAGCGTTCGTCGAATGCTTCTAGGTGCGCGGCGTGTATGCGAAATTTGAGATGATTGAAGAAGAGGGCGAGGGTGTCTTCAATGTCCTCTTCTTGTGTCGCTACTTTGGCAAGCCGATCAACAGTGTCACAGGCAGTTATTCCTATATGTGACGGGATCCAAATAAACTTGACACGGATGTCATCAGTTTGCTCTTGCCTGGCGACGGCGGCTCGGGTGTGTTGGGCGGCAGGGTAATTTAATAGAGGTTCTGGCATTCAGTGCGGGCATAGGTCACGCCCGCATGAATGCCCGCGAGGATGGTTACGATTCAATACCCTTGTCCTTGACCCCTAACCAGTAACCCGTGACCCCTGACTCCTGACCTGTGAACCCTGACCCGTGAGCTTATGGCTCTTAACCCTGTTGCCAAGTTTTATGTAAATCCATCAGCTTTTGAGAGATTTATGGCCCTTACAGTGTGTGTGTGTGTGTGTGTGAACTCTGACGAATAGATCAAGCACACCCACACACACACACACACACACACACACACCTAACCAAAACTTGGCCCCATGAGTCTTGAGGGATGAACCAGCCCACCACAGTCTCGTCAACATCAGAGCGAGGGAAGGAGGGTTGGCTGTAAAACTAAGGCTACACGCTTAAACTTTTTGGCCAGAGTTCCTTTTGAGCTGAAAGTCCTTTTGTAGGGCGAACTTTTATGTCCTGTTTTGGGGGTGAATCTCCTTGTTCTCTGTTCCTCCTCCCACGATGAGAGATAGGAGAGGAAAGGGTTAAGAGAGGTGGAAGGGGAAGGAAGAGGAGAGTTGGAAGGGGAGAGGGACGATTGGAATGGGAGAGGGAATGAAGAGGAGAGTTGGAAGGGAAGAAAGAGGACTGAAAGTGGAAGAGCAGGGGATAGTAGAATTGACAGTAGAAGTGGGAAAGATGGAACAGAAAAAGAAGGGTGAAAGTTGGGTGTAGGAAGGGAGCAGTGATTTAGAAATGGAATAGAGGAAAAGCGGTGCGAACGACGGAAGTAGAGAGGAAGGGAAAAGGGAGTTTGGGAGGAAGCTGCGTGTCCATATGCTGTGAGAGAGAGAGAGAGAGAGAGAGCTTTACCCTATCTCTCCTCTGGGTATGGGGAAGAAGAAGTCAGGGCAATAAAGAAAGAGAGACGGAAGGAGAGATAAAGAGATAGGGCAAAAATAGAGATAGGGAGGGAAGTAAAAGGAGGTGGGATTAAAAGAAAGAGAGAGAGAGAGAGAGAGAGAGAGAGAGAGAGAGAGAGAGAGAGAGAGAGAGTTTAAAAATTAGAGAATAAAAGTTCTGTGAATATGAATAGATAGATAGATAGATAGATAGACAGGTAAAGAATGAGAAAGGTGGAGTACGAACAGACGTGAATAAAGGATAAACGAAGAGAGAAAGACGAAAGACGGGAATAAGAAAAATGCTAAAAAAAAAAAACAATAATATTTACAGAGGATGGACAGAGACACAAACAAGAAAAGATTCGTGAATTCTGAAAAAAAAAATGGGGATTGGTTTCATTGGGAGGTGGGGTGATGGGTTCCTGAAGGAGAGAGAGAGAGAGAGAGAGAGAGAGAGAGAGAGAGAGAGAGAGAGAGAGAGAGAGAGTACTATATTCCTTCGAGTCAGGGAAAAAACAAAGTAAATTACTGTTGTTGGGAAAAAAAATAATTAGGGAAAAATGGTCCTCTGGAGGGCGTTAGGGTTGAGGGCGTAAAGGGACGTCATTGTGGTGTACAGGTATTTGGAGAGACTTAATTAAGCTTACCTGTTTGCTCTGGGAGGCTTAGAGAGGTAGATGTAAACATTATTGTGTAAGATGGAACTAAGCTGGGCTAACTTAGAGTACTTGAGTATTATAGTAGAAAGTAGAGTGGTATAAGACTTTACGTCACATTATACATCGAGAAAGAGAAGTTCTAGGAGTCTTATACGGTTTAATATAGAGGAGAGGAGTGTTTTATAAGGCTCGAAGAAGGTAGGATCGAGGAGAGTCTTATAAGGCTTACTCGATTGATTACAGAAGCGAATAACGTTCCCTAATACTGTCATAATATTTGTTCGAGTACAGTTCAATAACACTCACACAACATAAGCCTTACATTCAGCTTCATAAGACCATAACACACATACACACACACACACACACACACACACACACACAGTTACAGTATTGACGCATTACAGGATCATTCTTAGTCCAGAGGGTTCTGTTCTTTCACCTACTCTCTTCCTTCTTTTTATCAATGACTTACTTCACACGACGACTAATCCTATCCATTCTTATGCTGATGATTCTACTCTTGACTCTTCTTCACATTTTCCCCTTCCCCCTAACTCTCAAACTGGATCTGTTTCAAGAGATGATGTCGTTTCATCTATCAATACGGATCTGTGCAGCATCTCCGAATGGTGAGGTAGAAATTTGGTTAAATTCAATAATAATAAAACAGTATTTACCAATTGCATTTATCAAATTAGATAATCTCCCACCAATTACATTTCAGGACGCAATCATTCTGCCACGTTCTAAAACATATATGCTAAGCCTCACCATTTCCTCTAATACATCATGGAAGCCGCACATCCACAACATTGCTAAAGCTGCCTCCCGAAAGCTGGGAATGCTGTACAGATGCCGTAGCTACTTCACTCCTGAGCAGTTGCTTCAAGGTTATAAGGGATTCTCATTCGTCCTAACTTGGGGTACTGCTCTCATATCTGGGGTGGCTCTTCTTCTGTCCAATTGTTAGATAGGGTGAAATCAAAGTCATTTCGTCTTATTGACTCTCCTCCTTTAGTTGATAATCTCTCTTCCCTTTCTCTTCGCAAGAAATGTTGCTTCACTCTCTCTCCTTTACAGGTACTTTAACGGGTAATGTTCGGTGGATTTGGCATCCTGTACACCGCCAGCAAGGCCGTTGGATCGTAACACATATCTTGCCCGCTATGCCCACCATTTCTCTATGGATGTCGGTCACACTAGAATACAGTAACCCGTTATAGTACACCCTTCTTTCCTCACACAGCCAAACTGTGGAATGCTCTGCCTTCTTCTGTGTTTCCATACTCATACAATCTGTCTCACTTCAAAAAGCTGGTTTTCCGGCATCTTTGTGGTGTAGATTAATATAAACTTTTTCTTTTCTGTTTTTAATATCTTTTTACTCCTATTTTTTCGCCCCCTTGGCTTCGTTGTGGGTCGATGACCTGTGCTTGGGTGAGCTATTCCCCGTAAAAAAACAAAAACAAAACAATATAAAGCTCATACACTCACGATACAAGATTAGGTACAGTTTTATAGGAACTAAACAATACAGTAAAGTTCTAAAGCTCTTATATATAATACAGTAGAGTTATCAGTTTTTAAACACAATACAATTGACTTATAATTCCTTACCGGCTCACAGTACACTTATAAGCCCTTACAGTACACTTATAAGCCCTCAAATACAAGTCAGAAGTTGGTACACAGGAACCAGTGTTTACTGTTGCTCTCTGTGGGTGTGTTGTTGTTGACTCTTCTTCTGGATAATTACAACACGTATGAAACACTTTTGGTCTGTGGAAATTGTCGTGTCTGTGCGTATGTATGTGGATATTGTTCGTGTGTAAGTCTCTCTCTCTCTCTCTCTCTCTCTCTCTCTCTCTCTCTCTCTCTCTCTCTCTCTCTCTCTCTTCCGAATCTGTACACAGAGATACAAAAACACACAACACAAACAGAGGTTATCGTCACCTTTGATCAAACGCACTATGACATTTTTTTGGCGTGTGTGTGTTTTATTTTGAAACCCTTTAAAGGTTTTGTGCTAGAGTGCCAATTTTTGTATGTTACCCACTGGTGTGTTGTGTTGCTCGGCCACTCACATCACACGTCCAGACTTGTTCCACCGATAGATATTTTTTTTTTTTTAACTCTGAAATTTTACTCGACGGTCGAACGCGGATGTCATTCTGTCCTGTGACGCGGGCAGTAAATACATTCCCTCACTTAATGGTCTTATTTGGACTATTTAGCTAGGTTTATTTTTTATTTACATTCCGTTTTACCTACAATTCTGCTATTATTTTTATTGTTATTCTTGTTATTCTTTCGTTTCCCTTCATCTGTGTATAAATTCTCATCTAATTTTTATTTCTTAAACTTCTCGATAACTAATGGTGTGTTATTATTAGTAGATGCAGGGGTGTTGAGTGTGAGTTGTTTCAGTTCGTTTCTCCTCTTGTTATATTACGACGACATGAATGAGTCTTCTCGTATTACACTCACAATAGGAATGAGTCTTCTCGTATTACACTCACAATAGGAATGAGTCTTTAAGAGCTCATCCAAGACTAAGATGATCTCTGGAAATTCTCACCTCCTACCTTCCTTCCCTCACTCTAGCCTCACCTCCTTCCTGCCTTCCCTCGGTCTATCCCTTCCTCTCTCCATCCCGCCTTTCTTCTTTCCTTCTCTCTTTTCCTTCCTTCTTCCTCCCTTCCTTCCTACCATCATATTTTCCTCCCTTCCTCTCTTCCACAAGCCTTTCCTCCCTCTTCTTTCTCGTCTTTCCCTCATGCCTTTCCCACGCTCCATCCTTCCCACCCTTCCTCCCTCCATACCTCCCTATCCATCTCTACTCGCCACCAGACGTAACATATACAAGACTACTAGCCCCCACATCCCTAGTCCTTCGTTCGTCAATCTTATCTCCCCTAAATGGTATTCAACTAGCACAATAGTCACACAGGCATAACACAGGCATAGAGTCTCTGAGCAGCTTAGGCACCATTTTAGCCGCCATCTCTGTGCTCTAAAGTTAAATGGTAAGGTAGTTAGATACGCTTTCGCTGTCTCAATTATAAGGGAGGGGAGGGAAGGGGAGAGGAGGGGAGGGGAGGGGAGGGGAGGGGAGGGTGAAAAGGATTGACATGGGAATCGCTTGAGAATTTGGGATCTAGATGGGTCTTCCTCTTCCTCTTCCTCCTATTTCTTCTCCTATTCCCCTCCTCCTCCTATACCTCCATTTCGTCCCCCTCCTCCACCTCTTCGTTCTTCTCCTCGTACGTTCGACCAATAGAACGGCAGCAGTGGCATTAGTCTCGCACGGGGCGGAAGGCTGACGCACAGACGGGAGCTGGACCAGTTCACTGAGGCATACGGAAAGCAGTCCATTAGTAGAGGCTGGACAGGGTCAGTCGGCTGGCTGAAACACTCCTGCCTTCTGCTGAGAGTTGCAACTGAGGGAATTACTTTTACTACTACTACTACTACTACTATTGCTGCTACTACTATTACTACTACTACTTTTTTCTTTTTTTTAATGGCCTCCATCCTCCCCTTATAGACATACCTTCGCCGCCATTTTATTACCTTAATATTAAATATCCTAATACATAAGTAGCTACCCTAGCTGTGTTGAATTAGTTGAGCTGCAGATTTATGCGGCATTCAGTGACTGTTGCTTCATAGTCAATATCTGCAACTGTTGTCGGCTTTGGGGCCGATGCTCTCGTTCCCCTAAGGCAGAGCAAAGCCGACCTAAGGAGAGAGAAGGACAGTCAACATCCCATCTAGGCTGTAACATAATTTCTGGGCTGCTGCTTCTGTTTGGATATCACCTCCGCGAGTCTGACGTAGAAGCATCTTGTACTTGGTCCCATCCCACCAGAGGTTGTGAACACTAGAGGAGTGAAGCTGCCTTGATCAACGCTCTGAATTCTCTCCCCGTATGCCCTTACCTTGTCGTTCTCGTTCCTCCTGTGTGCAGCATCGAGAGCTAAGTTACGGTGACATGCGGCCTACTATTGTTACTTTTTAAGGCGTGGCCTCCAGCCTCCCCCAATAGCCGTACTTTCGCCGACATTACTACTACTACTACTAGTAACGACTACTACTACTGCGAATGTTGTCACCATCGGAAGCTGTTGTCTACTCTCCCCACCACCACCATCACAATTATCACCATCATCACCACTACAGCTATCTGTTGCCTTTACCAAGAATCGATCACCACCCACCACCATCACCTCCACCTCGACAAGAGACAGACAGACACACAGAAACATGCATCAGGATAATAGCATACAGACATATATACTGTACACACACACACACACACACACAGCGGCGACAGACCAACAGAATCAAATTAGGATGACACAAGCTGGCATCCTCACTGGTCATCCTCCCTCCTACCTCACCCTGTCCAATATATCCTTTGACTGTATCCATGGGTAGCCTCTCTCTCTCTCTCTCTCTCTCTCTCTCTCTCTCTCTCTCTCTCTCTCTCTCTCTCAGGATTGCCATTCCCACACTAAGGATCATGGTCTGGTGAGGTGCCATGATGAGAGAGAGAGAGAGAGAGAGAGAGAGAGAGAGAGAGAGAGAAAGAGAGAGAGGTTGCCTTTTCTTTTCTTTTACCTTTGTCTTCTACTTTTCTTTCTCACAATTATCTTCTCGTTCTTCACATGTTCCATTACTCTTAGCTCTTGTCTTATACCTGCAGAGATGTTGCTATTATTATTATTATTATTATTATTATTATTATTACTCGCGTCTCACACCACCTAACCTAACCTCAAATCAGCTAATTACACCCTCATAATACCTAGAATAACCCTCTTGGCCCGGAAATGACATCATAACACCCATCTTGATTACAAAACTTTCCCCTGTGCCAATAATACTTTCTTTTTCTCCCTCCTTTCACACACAACTTTCACTGATATATACTTTCACCATTTGTCAACACTTTCAATATTGCTCCCCCACGGATGAGAGTTGAGCCAGACCTCTCAATATCTTCACTCAGTTGGTGGCACTTTCAGTATGCCCATCTGGAGTCACTTTCACCATCGCCAGCTGTGCAACACTTTCAATATCAGCAGCTGGTCCGAGGAGGTGATGTAGGAAAGGAGGAAGGAAGGATGGAAGAAGAGGAAGGAGGAAGGAAGTATTATCAAGCCACCATCTGGGAGGAGGAGTCATAAGGCGGGAGTGAATGTGTCATTAACGTGACAATACGGTAAGAAGAGTTTATCTTCCTGATGTTGTACCTCCCCTCCTTCCCTCTCTTCCCTCCTTCCCTCTCTTCTCTCCTTCTCTCTCTTACCTCCTTCTCTCTCTTCCCTCCTTCCCTCTCTTCTCTCCTTCTCTCTCTTCCCTCCTTCCCTCTCTTCTCTCCTTCTCTCTCTTACCTCCTTCCCTCTCTTCTCTCCTTCTCTCTCTTCCCTCCTTCCCTCTCTTCCCTCCTTCCCTCTCTTCTCTCCTTCCCTCTCTTCCCTCCTTCCCTCTCTTTTCTCATTCTCTCTCTTCCCTCCTTCCCTCTCTTCTCTCCTTCTCTCTCTTACCTCCTTCCCTCTCTTCCCTCCTTCCCTCTCTTCTCTCCTTCTCTCTCTTACCTCCTTCCCTCTCTTCCCTCCTTCCCTCTCTTCCCTCCTTCCCTCTCTTCCCTCCTTCCCTCTCTTCCCTCCTCCCTCCTTCCCTCTCTTCCCTCCTTCCCTCTCTTCTCTCCTTCCCTCTCTTCCCTCCTTCCCTCTCTTCCCTCCTTCTCTCTCTTCCCTCCTTCTCTCTCTTCCCTCCCTCCCTCCCTCCCTTCCTTCCTTATCTCCCCTCTTACCCCTTCCTATCTTACTTTCTTCATCTACTCCCTCACTTCTTTCCCTCTTTCCCTTAGTTCCCTCCTTCTCCCCTTCTTTCCTCTCCTTTCCTCCCTTCCTTCTTCCTTCCCCCCTCCCCTTCTTTCTTCTTATTATTCCTCTTCCTCTCCCTCTTATGCAATTGTTTTTAAGTCATTAATCTGTTTCTCTATCTGTCTGCCTGCCTGTCTGTCTGTCTGCCTGCCTGTCTGTTTGTTTGTCTGTCTGTGTCTCCCATCATCGTCTACTACTCTGTGTCGCCCGGCAGCTGCTTCGTCCCTCACACACACACACACACACACACAGCCGAGGAATGAGTTGTTATTCAAAAATTTTATCCAGAAGTATTGTCAACGAGTTATGTGAACAGCGAGGCATTTAGCTGGCCAATGAGAAAGCGATCAATGCTACCAACGTGGGTTTTGGTTGGTGCTGCTGAAGAGGAAATAGGCAGGAAGGGAAAGTCCATTTGTTGTAATAGAGGTGAGGTGAGCTTATTCTCTTATGTGTGTGTGTGTGTGTGTGTGTGTGTGTGTGTGTGTGTCATGAACGAGAGAGAGAGAAAGAGAAGCCAGAGAAGCAGAAAAAGCTTAGAAGCAATTATAACGAAGCTAACATACAAGTGGTGGCAGCTAACACACACACACCGATGGCAGTCAAGACCTAGGAGCGTGGAATGAAGTCGGATGTGTTGGAAAGGAGTTAGGATGATGATGGAAGGGGTTGAGAAGATAGTGGAAGGGGATGGAAGAGGAGAATAACTATCTCCTCTTACTGATGTAAAGATAATGGAAGAAGTAGACCAAACAGAACCAAATTACTCACCATCAAAGACTTTCACTCACGACGACCAACCTAAGCAACGAGACTAATTCTCCCCTGAAACTCTATCTCTCATCCCCTGTCTCTCTGTCTCTCTCACTATCTCCATCTCTCTACTCCCCCTTTCCCACCTCATATTTTCAATCATCAAAGACCATTGACAAACACACACACACCCAACGACACTAATCTGTATCCCCTTTAAACAATAATTATCTCTCAATCTTTATCTCCATCTCTCTATCTCTATTCCAGGTTCTTCCTTGTAATTCTCTCCCCCCCCCCCCTTCCTCTTCCTTTCTCGATAAATCTAGGAAATCCAATAAAGGATTTGTGGCTCTTTTGGTGTGGTAGAGATTGTTAGTGGCACAAGGAGGACACCTGTTAATTGGTGTGTGGGTTGTGGATAAATAGAAGACAAAGGTGTGTTTTGAAGATGTTGAGTGTGTGTGTGTGTGTGTGTGTGTGTGTGTGAGAGAGAGAGTGAGTAGTGTACAGGGATATGAAAGGTAAACGCACACACACACACATCTCTCCAGTATAGCTTGTATTGTAAATGTTCATACCTCTTACCCCTAAAGACCAATCACCCCTGCCTGTGGTGTGAGTAAGACCCATTATTTAGGTTTACGTTAGACTATCTGTTTTGGTCTGTCGAGTCAGCCGTATGGTAATTTAGGTCTGGGCGGATCTCGAAGTCTCCTCTAAACACGGTGACTTATTCATTTTGGTCAATTTAGGTCTTTTGGTCTGTTAGTTTAGTGTTTTTGTCTCGTTTATAGTTTCTTTGGTCTGTTGAACCGTTTGGTCTGGTGATTTAGGTCACTTTAGGTCACTGTAAGTATATTAGGTCTGTTGGTCTGTTAGTCTAGATCTTACTGGGTCTCTAATCTTCATATTCAGGGCTTTTTGATCTATGAAGAAACATGACATTTGGTCTTTATTCGTTGTTTTAATCATTTTGGTCTCATTAGGTCTCACCAGGGTCTATAGTTACATGAGCTCTCTGTCGATCTAAACCTTTCGGTCTAGTCATTGGAACCAGAATGGGTCTGAAGTCCCATTTGGCCTCAGTCAATCTGCTTCGGTCCCTCAGACACGGTGTATTACAAGGACCAATGGACCATAGTGGTGGAAGTGATTGCGTCTTAGAGGGATAGTTGATGCATGGACGGATGGATGGATGGATGGACGGATGGATGGATGGCTGGATGGATGGATGGACGGATGGATGGATGGATGGATGGCTGGATGGATGGATGGATGGACGGATGGATGGATGGCTGGATGGATGGATGGACGGATGGATGGATGGATGGATGGATGGACGGATGGATGGATGGATGGATGGATGGATGGATGGATGGTGCCTACGTGCTATTCTTGGCGTGTAGGAAGCTCGTTCTCTGATTGATGATAGATAATTGATGGTTTCATGTGTTATTGAGTTGATAGAGGTGTGTGTGTGTGTGTGTGTGTGTGAGACCCTTTTCCAGAGAGAGAGAGAGAGAGAGAGAGAGAGAGAGAGAGAGAGAGAGAGAGAGAGAGAGAGAGAGGTAATTACAGGCAGGAGATGGTGGTTGTGGTATGAGAGGAATGAATGTGAAGGTGGCTGTCTAAGGTAATTATTTTAGCCCCAATCTTGTAAGTTATTGTGTTGGTGGTAGTGGTGGTGGTAGTGGTGGTGGTAGTTGTGGTGGTGGTTGTGGTGGTGGTAGGCTGGTGGTGGTGATGGTAGTAACCTTACACCAGAAGCCTCAGCAAGAAGGAACACACACACACACATACACACACACACACACACACACACGACCTGCAAGATTGTAATATAAATACCACAGTAATGAGTCTAAAAGAGAAGTGAAGAAGACAAAGAAGAATAAGATGAAACATAGGAGGAGAGAGAGAGAGAGAGAGAGAGAGAGAGGAGGAAGAAAATAAGGTGGGAAGGGTAGGGGTGGAGGTAAGGAAGGGAGGAGAGAAAGAGAGAGAGAGTTGATCTGAGGAAAAATTACACGTCACCTCAAGATATTTCTGAGGGGAGAAAAACATAAAGAACGTCAAGCATATTACTAAGCTATTCTCGTCCTTGTGTCGCCCCTACATAAGGTATATATTTACTCTTGATGTACTGGGAGCCACGACGGCCTTACCTGTCATTCATTAATACAGGTGAGTTGGACACACACACACACACACACACACACGGCTACAATATCTCAACATTATTATTATTATTACTTCGTCTCGATGATTTTGACGATAACCCAAATATACAACTTTAACACAGAGACCAGAGAGAGAGAGAGAGAGAGAGAGAGAGAGAGAGAGAGAGAGAGAGTGTGTGTCGACGTGAGTTAAGGTGTGTATTCCTGACCGCTGATCCACGTCCTCCCTGCTTGAGTGTCTCTGTGTCTCTCTGCCAACCTGTCTGCTTGTCTCTCTACCTGCCTGTCTCTCTACCTGCCTGTCTCTCTGTCTGCCTGCCTCTTTGTCTGCCGTTTTGTTTGCTTCTCTGTCTGACTCTTCGATCTTACCTTACCTGAAGGTTTTAATGATTATCCTCTTACAGGTAACCTCTTGCAGCGTTATTATCTCTCTCTCTCTCTCTCTCTCTCTCTCTCTCTCTTCAGTATAATTCATTAAACACCTAATATACCCTCAGTGACTGGCAGCTAAAGGTAACACGTGTCAATAATATTCTCCATATAGTTTATCAATATATTTTTTTAATCGATATTTCAGAAGTCGAATATAATATTTTCCAAAGATTTTATAATATTAACTTATGTATTTGAAATATGGAAATTCTAAAAAAAAATTCCCAAAAAATCCCATAATTCTTTGTAAAAAAAAATTCTTAAGATTTTTCAAAATATGGCCGTGAAAATGTAAAAGATTTTGTCATATAGAGAGAAAAAAGTCGAGAAAATAATAAGGATTTTCTTTATACAATATACAGTTGACGATTTTGCCCAAATTAGATGAGATTTTTTTTACTTCATATATTTTAGATACGATAATGTAAAGAACAAAACCCAATTATTTCTTTAATAATGTGAAAATCAACCAAGTGAAGTCTTATGTAAGTTAAAGGGAATAATATGCTTGATGACGTAGCAGAGATGTTTATGAGTATGACGGTATGTTGAGAGTATGTTAGTATGTCAGTGTGTCATTGTTGTATATATATAGCGATGTGTATGACAGAACTGAGTACACACACACACACACACACACTGAGAGAGAGAGAGAGAGAGAGAGAGAGAGAGAGAGAGAGAGAGACAGACAGACAGACAGGCAGACCTATATCATATATCCACCAACATTTCACTTACACCTGAGACCAACAGCTGAGAACACCCAACCTCGCATACCTCCAGTGTTTGGCAGAGGAGGGCGGACGAGACCTCGCTGAATACATCTGTCTGGCCTCTACCTCTACCTCTAAATACAACACAAACTAAACTCAAACCAAACAGTACAAGAAATAAAGAAATAAAAGGATAACAGAGAAGAGGAGGATAAGACGAAGGAATAATTGAGAGATAGAGAAGAAAGAATAAATTATCACCATAACAAGAATATCAATCTATGTGTAAATGAATCAGTTATAAGAGAGTGAGTTAACTGCAAGAAAAACCTCTAACTATACCTGTAACTGTTGGTAGATAATTAACTACACCTGTAACTATTGGTAGATAATTAACTACACCTGTAACTATAGGTAGATAATTAACTACACCTGTAACTAAAGGTAGATAATTAACTACACCTGTAACTATAGGTAGATAATTAACTACACCTGTAACTAAAGGTAGATAATTAACTACACCTGTAACTATAGGTAGATAATTAACTACACCTGTAATTATAGGTAGATAATTAACTACACCTGTAACTATAGGTAGATAATTAACTACACCTGTAACTATAGGTAGGTAATGGACTCTACCTGTAAGTTAAAAGCAATTCATTAACTCCACGTGTAACAACAGGTAGGGTATCTAGGGAAGAACAAGGCGCCGGTGACTGCAAGGAGGCAGGGAGTAAGTTGACTTAATATAGCAAGGCGGCGGGCAGAGTGGGGGGGGGGGTGGGGGATAACATATAGTGGGGGAGGAGGGGGAGAGAAGATAGGGGAGGGGGATAGCCAGGGGGAGGTGGAGGGTCAGGGAGTAGGAAGGGCGAGAAAGATAGTGAGTGGGAGGGTCAGGGTGAAAGAGTCAGGGAGAGGGTTAGGCGGTAAGAATGGTCAAGGGGGAGTCAGGGAGAGCAGGTTACGGGGTAGGGAGGTTCAGGGGGAGGGGTGAAGGGAGGGTCCGTAGGTAGAGAGTCAGGGGGAGGGTCAGGGGGGGGGGGTCAGGAGGGGAGGGTGTTTAAGGCCGGATGACGCGTGTCGCAAGGGTCTATGCTTAGCCCGGGAGGGTCTGTGAGAGGTATATGTGGCAGAGGGGGAGGAGGAGGAAGAGGAGGAGGAAGACGAGGAGGAAGACGAGGAGGTAGAAGACGAGGAGGATAGGGGGAGGGGAGGGGAGGGAGGTATAGTCACCACTCATATATCAAGGGTACACGACTCACCCGCCACCCATTTACATAAACACAAACTTTAATGAAGACAGAGATTGATGGGTGGAAAGATAAACACGGGAAGAGAGAGAGAGAGAGAGAGAGAGAGAGAGAGAGAGAGAGAGAGAGAGAGAGAGAGAGATGATAATGACGACCACAATAACAACATCAAGAAACCCACTCACTCACTTGATTAAAAATAGAGTATATATATATATCAACATTAACAACACCATTACATAAATTTCACCCGGGAATAACAACACGAAAATGAAAAATGAAAAAAAAAAAACACTCGTAGAATAAATTACTTCCTTATTCACTAGCAGATCAAGATATGTCATTTCTTGGAAGTCCTCGTAATATTGAAGGTAGGGAGGGAGGGGGCAAGGAGACAGGAGGGGGGAGGGACAGGGGGACAGAGAGGGAGGGGGAGGGAGACAGGTGTTAGTTAATCTGGAAGGCGTGTAGACGTGGGCGGCTTGATAACCAAACATATTTTCAAGCGAATATTTTTATCAGGGAAAAAAAAAACATCACTGAATTGGACGTCATAATAAAAGTGGAAAGACTAAGTTGTACGTTGGTAAAATACAGGTGTTTGGATAATTATCAATGGGTCATACGATAGTTCTCAACCCTGAACTAAGGAACATAGAATACACTTAAGGATTTGATATACAGGTCAAAATTAATCTAAAACTGGAGTTATATTCACCGAAAAAAAAAAGTTTCAGTTCTATTAGTTTTTTTGTTTATGTCGTCAAAGTTCCCTTAAGATTCTACCTTAGCTTCTTAGAGTATTGTCTTAAGCTAAATTTACTTACGATAGAATTTTTGAGAATTTACAAAAGAAGCATCTGTTACTGTTTGATGATTTATCTTATTATTATTTATTTTTATTTTTTCACCTAAGTGTTTCTTTCGATAAATTGTGTATAGGTTATTTAAAAGTTAAAACATATACGCTTTCTTCTTTCATTTATTTGCATTATTTTTGTATTATTCATTTATGTTCAAGCTTCATTCAGTTTCATTTATTCATTCACTATCATTCTTCCTTCATTCATTCACTATCGTTCTTCCTACATTCATTCACTCTAGCTCTTCCTTCGTTTACTATTAATCTTCTTTCATCCATTCACTGTCCTTCCTACAATCGCTGTCATAAATTCAATCATTCAGTGACATTCATTCTTTCTTCATTCACTGTCATTCTTCCTTCATTCAGTCACCCATCATCACCCATCATTATCACACTAACATAAAAACACAAATGCATTCACACACACACACACACACACACACACACACACACACACACACACGGCAGGCAATACATCACGGTAGGTTGTTTGTATACGTCACATGATCTCTAGGTTTGAGGTCTGTCACCCCTAACATGATGGAGTGACGCCTTGATGTGGTGATGGGTAAGTTATAAGGGGGATAAGGGGCAAGGATAGGGTAAGGGAAGGGGGATATGTAAGAGGAAATGATGTAATACCCCTTAACTTTGCCCTTACATTCTTGTCACCCTTTAACACTCAATTAAAACCACCTTAACACCCCTAAGACCCCTTACACTCTTGACATACTCCATTAACATCCCTTACCCTCCCTAATATCCCCCTTAACACCCCTCATCCTCCCTTACACCCCTTAACACCCCCTTACCTTCCCTAATACCTCCTTAACAGCACTTACACCACTAACACCCCTTTAGCATCCCCTTAACACCCCCTTACTCTCCCTAACACACCCTTAACACCACTTACACCCCCTTTAACACCCCCTTAACACCTTCCTAACACCTTTAGTATGGTAACTAACAAGGGTCATACACAAAGATTCTTGACCCCTAATTTGTACAGGTAATTATGTGTGTGTGTGTGTGTGTGTGTGTGTGTGAGAGAGATGAGTTACCCTGAGTGGCCTGTACTGTGTTATTAGAGCGGTGGAGTGGCAGTGAGTGACGGGCATGAGGGGTAATGGACGAGGAGATTATGACAGAGAGAGAGCGAGAGAGAGAGAGAGAGAGAGAGAGAGAGAGAGAGAGAGAGAGACGGTGAATGATGGGAGACATAGAAAAGAGTGAGAAACATACATACATACATACATACATACATACATACATACATTATATAAACAACAACAAGACAACGTCGAGAATAGCCGCCTCCCAAAATAAGTATTGCCAGATGAGAGGAGAGCTTGAGTCCAACTGGTGGTGTTATGGGAGACGTCAGCTGGCACTTGGCAACATTGCTGGGACGGACTTAATATCGTCAGCCCAAATATGTTGAATAAATGTATGTGAATAACAATAATGGTTACGTAATGTGAAGTAGATAGATAGATAGATAGATAGATGGATAGATAGATAGATAGATGGATAGAAGGATAGATAAATACAAACACACACACACACACAACACCTATGCCACTCTAAAGCGACCTCTTAACACGACACCTTAACATGCCAAACCCTGACTCGACCCCTTAACTCTACCCTTTAATATGACCCCTTTTATGACCCCTTAATCTGTGTGGGGTCGTGGCCTGTGATGCTGTGTCCACTTTACGTATCATATTTACCACGGAGTTTACAGTAAACAATGAGATATATTATGCTCACTAAAGGGGATATCAACATGTCGTAATTATGCTCACTAACGGGCCATCTACACCACTAGAATTTCCTCCACTATTCCAACCTATGTTATTTCTGTATTTCATAATTTTCAACTTCATTATTGCATCAGAGGGCAAATTTTGACTTGATGACCCAAGAACCAAATAAATTTCTTTTGAATTGAGTTCAAGATGACTCACAACGAGGTTGAATATATCTCTGACTACTTCCCAACCCTCCAGGACAGGAGGTGGCTCACCAACTATGATTTAGCCGATGTACTCGATCACTCCCCCAGGAAGTTCGCTGCCACATGCAACGCTGTCCCTGACTCCGTCTTAGACGGGCTTAGCGAGATGCCCGCCGGCTACGGGCTGGCCATCATGCTTGAAAAGGAGCGTCATGTGGTGTCTCTATACCGGGCCACGGACACTTTCTTGTACTACGATTCCCGCGACCAAGGGAAGAGTTTGCCCCACTACATCAAGAAATATCTTCACTCACATAACATCAAGCTGCGCTCTGTCGTGAAGATCAGCCGCTGCACACAGGCTCCGTACTACAACACCTGCGCGTATCACTCACTGGCTTTCCTGGAGTTCGTGTGTCGCCACCCAGACCTCACCGCTGAAGAGTTAAAATTTCTATTCCTTCAACAACTCGGGTACCAGAGCGACCTACAAGTGGTGTCCCTAGTGGAGCGTCTGGTGGCCGAGCTGCCGGAGGAGCACACCTTCAACACTTCTTCCTGGGGAGGAGACCTTGAGGACGACACATCCTCAGTGTGTGATTACATCCCCTGCCGGTGGTGCTGAGCCCACCTCCCCTACCACCGTCACCTCTCCTACCACCGTCACCTCCCCTAACACCGTCACCTCCCCTACCACCGTCACCTCCCATACCACCGTCACCAACCACCGCCTATTAAGCGATGGAGAATAAGCTAAGCAACTTTGTAGTAAGTGCTGGAACGCTGGAAAGTTTTAAAAGGAGGCTAGATAGATTCATGGATGAGAGAGAGTGGTAGTAACTCTCTACAGGAGCTGTCATGCACAGGCCGCCCGGCCTATTGCAGACTCCTTATTTTCTTATTTTCTTATTTTCTTATGTTCTTATGTTCTCTCTCACTCGCTCTCGCTCCCTCTCGTTCTATATCTCGCTGCTTCTCTCTTTGATGTCTCCTTCTTTCTCTTTCTCTCTCTGAGTTTTATATACTTCTCTATATGTACTTGTGAGTCTTATAATTATTTCATTTGTCGTGGAGTTATTCTCACTTCAGAGCCTTGTGAATGCTTGTAATTATGCTCACTCAGGGGTTTCATGAATGACACCCTCTGACCTGACCCGCTCTGGACTTTACCCTCTGTTGATCTTTCTGACCTTCATCACCATCCCTGACCCTGACCCTCCCTGATCCATGACATGCCCTGACCCTCCTACCAGGTTCACAAGATACGCAGGTGAAAACCATGAGATTGACCAATAATTATTTTGTATTACTTTATGATGAACTGAGAGGCTAAGTGACCTGACCATCTATACTCTGGCTGGTCTTATCCTGGTACACAAGACTCTCCTCCTCTCCTAAAGGCTGCTGGTTCATGCTCCTACAGTCCATCTGGCTAAGAATGGTCACCGAACTTTATATATGGAGATATAAGGAGAGTCGAGTGCAGTGTCGGTCACAGCTCCTCTTAGTGTACCGACAATTTAGTATTTAGTCTGCTGCTGTAGCCACTTTGTCTCTGGGGTCGGTGGGGCTATGAGACACACTATAGGCTTACCAAGAGCTGTGTGGAGTAGGAAATTTTGTCATTTATGTATAGTCTGGGACCCGGCATTATATATAACACGGTACTCTGGTGTTTATACTCACTAAGAGACGTCTGGACTTAACTAGTTTCTAGATAACACTATGAGACTTAGTGATTAATTTAGTTACCCTCTCCACTGCAAGGTCTCTCAGGTACCTACAGTAACTATTGATTAATATGCTCACTGCGGGGTGTGGTAATGTTTACTTTTTGCGGTTATGCTCACTGCCGGGTCTCTTGAGTATTTACTTGAGCCAATTATGTATACAGTGTTGGCGCGTGTTTATGCATGAGGGACAATGATGGTGGTAGGATGAGCCCCTGAACGAGCTTTATGGAGGGTGTTTTTGAGTGGCCAGGACGTGGTAGTAAGTCTGTTAAAGAGAGGTAATAGCCCAGGGTAATCCACTGTAGGGAGAGGGGGAGAGGTGGAAGGGAAAGAACGTTGATTATAATCTACCAGCTGACGACGAAGAAACCAATGGATGTCAGTAAGAGGATGACATAATCTACCAGCTGACGATCGAACTTACCCGCGGACGTCAGCAAGAAGGCCCGCGTAATGATGTCCCGTGTGTTTGGTGATGTCAGAAGAGGAGAAGAAATGCCCCAGTGAATCGTCATGACGCGACAGGTGAAGGTTGGAAGGTGATGGGTGACAGGTGAGTACGTCAGACGAGGCACAGGTGTTGTCAGGAACTAATTAAGGGAATGTTATTAAGGTACACTCTCTCTGTCTCTGTCTCTCTCTCTGTCTCTCTCTCTGTCTCTTTGTGTCTGTCTGTGTAGTTCTCTCTTTGTTTATAGTACATATCTCTCTCTCTCTCTCTCTCTCTGTCTCTTCTCTCTCTCTCACATACACAGTAGTTCAGTCAGGCGGTGCGGTATTTACAATAGTTCATTGAGCATCCGAGTCGTTGTGAATTCTATCTATGAAACTCTAGAAATCGTGTCACGTTATATATATCTCTGTTTGTCAGGGAGAAGAAGAATTGGGAGATTTGAGTACCGATAATTGTTGAGAAATCGGGTGTTGCAACGGGGGAATATCGGGTGTTACTGTACCTACCGATATTAGTCTTCCTTTGGTTGGACTTGAAGGCTTAGAATCAGGGAATGAGCTTATATCTACTACCCACTAACACCATGGTAGGAATAAAAGCCATAATGCTCACCTAACGAAATAACAGCATACTACCTCAGAGACTATATCGAGAGTATACCATTTTAAAATATAATACTTTAGAGAATAATATATTGTGAATGTAGTCTCTTCAACGAGATGAATTTCGTAATAACAATATATTGTGGATGAATGTTGTCACGTATATCACCCTGGAGATGAGTTACTGTGCTTTACATCCATGTTACAAGTTATATATAGTGCTCTCACGAACTATTTAAATATGTAGTTAACACGAAATTCAGATTAAAAATATTTACTATTGAGAATTTCTATATTTTTTTTTATTATAATTTTCACCATCAGATTATTTTTTTTAATTTTTCTAAACTCATCACTGTAATAATTTTCTCTCAAATCCGACTTTACCAAAATTTTCTACCACAGTTCAGTAACTCTAGTATAATTTCCTCTACAATATATCTTTAAGGCCAGTATTCCTCTTCAGTCATAAGATATATATAATATAACTCAGCCTCTACAAGCTTTTTATTCTCTAAGATTTAAATAATGCTTCTTGACAACCTATGTTTTTCCACACCACTAGGAAAATAATAGAAGTTGTCTCTCAGCCAGAACACGCCTGAGAGACGTGTGTGTGTGTGTGTGTGTGCTGAGTATTTTCCTCGGTAAGTCTCTGGTGGGTGGAAAGCTCATGTCAAGGTTGAGATCACAGTGGTTGATGTGAGACCTGCCGATATGATTTTACCTTTGGAAAACATATTGTATACGTGTTCATATGTGTGTGTAGGTGTGTGTATATGTGTGTGTGTGTGTGTGTGCACCATTGTACTGTACACATGTGGTTGCTGGAGAGATTACACAGTACAATGACTGCCCCCCTGACCCCCCCCTGCCCCCCCCTGACCCCCCCCCTGACCCCCCTGACCCCCCCCCCCAAAAAAGTCCAATAACATAGGAAAGAATTTGTCTCGTCTCTCACATATTTTTTTTTTTTTACATTTTCTGCTTCGCTTATCAATACACCTGTCCTTGTACACGTGACTCCACTGTGGAAAAAGAAAGAAATCTCGCCTCACTTTTTTTTAGACCAAATCAATGAGAGAGAGAGAGAGAGAGAGAGAGAGAGAGAGAGAGAGAGAGAGAGAGAGAGAGAGAGTTAATTAGTTCCACCCAAAGGTCATCAAAACCAGCTATTGACCAGCGTAATATAAGGTCATATATTTTTTTCAACAGGTCATTCGGAAATCGACCAAATTTCATAAAGGGCAAATGAAATCTCTCTCTCTCTCTCTCTCTCCTTTCCCCTACATGGATACTGTGTTGATATATGCGATAGCTATAAATATATTTCGAGTCAGGAAATATATCGAATATATTTTAAAACGTATGGAAATTGACCAGAAATATATCGGCGGAGGAGGTGGGTTTTGGAGGGGGGCTGGGGGGAGTGGGGGTGGGGGCTGGGGGGTGGGGGGTGGGGATGGGATATACATGGATAGAGAGATTCCTTATACTGTATACACTTCGTATATACATATGAATAAAACACTCATATATCCTCAAATATATGTATATACCTTTCTCATATATATCTAAAAAATAAAAATACCCAGAAATAGACGTAATTTTGAGTTTATGTGACCTGAAAACGGCCAAACAAAAAAAAAATATCCCTTTTAGATATTGGACGAATGAAATATATATATCCCTATTAGATACATAGATATTATATTTATATACCAATACCTATATATTTTTTTTTGTCGGGGTAAGGAATCATATCGGTTATACGGTATATTTTTTTTCCGGTCTTTTTTTTTTCAGCTCCGGTTGTGGCTATTGGTAAACTCTTCCCCCTAGTGTGGCTAAGGTGTTTGTTTCTTGAGGGTCATTTTGACGTTGATGCTCTGTGATGACGCTAGGGGTTTGGTCTCTCGCTCGGTCTCGCTCGGTCTCGTTTGGTCTCGTTTGTTTTGGGTTATTCTCGTTCGGTCTCGATTAACCTCCGTTGTTCTTGCCCTGATTGGTCTCTATTGTCCTCGTTCTCTCGTCCCTGTTCTCGTTAGGTTAGGATAGGTTAAGTTAGGCCATGGATTAGATGGAATGGATAGGTCAGGAGAGAGCCTCGTCTCCCCCCCCCCCCCCACACACACACACGCACACACACACACACACACACAGACACACGCACACACACGAGTATTACCATATCCCATTACGGAAACGCCAGTCCATGATGGATATGTACGCAAGAATATACCAAGAATACGCACACATGTGATCACGTACATCACAATCACAATCACACACACACACATTCTCTCTCTCTCTCTCTCTCTCTCTCTCTCTCTCTCTCTCTCTCTCTCTCTCTCTCTCATTCTTTCCTTCTCCCTCACGTTTTTCCACATTCTCACTCACTCTGTTTTTATTTCTCTCTCTTTTCTCACTTTTTCTCTACCCCTTATCCTCTTTCTATCTCTGTCTCTGCCTGTCTTTTTATCTCTCTGTTTTCCTGTCTCTGTCTGTCTCTCAGTCTCCTTCACTAGACTAAACTCATAAAACTTACATCAGAAAAATTTCACGGTTGATGGCTCATCCTCAAGGTCTTGTGGTCCCCTCCCCCTCCCCCTGCCCCTCCTCTTCCCCCTCCCCCTGCCCCTCCTCTTCCCCCTCCCCCTGCTCCTCCTCTTCCACCCTACCCCCCTCCCCCCCCCCTCACCCCCCTTCCTCAAAATAATAACAAGTGTTTACCTCACCATCAGTGTTTGGTTACGGGGATGAGATTGTCCTATTAAGGTAAGGATGACTATAACAATCTAACGTGTCACTCAGGATGACCTTGGATTATAGAGGTGTCTTTTAAGGTGTGGTTAAGGCAGGGACACACAGAATGAGTTTAACGGTGTTGTCTTGCTATTTCTGGGTTGTTTTGAGAGAGAGAGAGAGAGAGAGAGAGAGAGAGAGAGAGAGAGAGAGAGAGAGAGACATACACACACAATAGTTCATTATCTTGTCTTTTTACTTCTAATTATTGTTACATATTTATGGTATTATTATTATTATTATTATTATTATTATTATTATTATTATTATTATTATTTTAGTAGGAGTAGTAGTAGTAGTAGTAGTAGTTGTAGTAGTTAGAGTAGTATAATTTCAATTAGGAATTATTGAAAAAAAGTTAATATGTGATCACTAAGGCAGAGCATTTATTTGACTTCATATTATAAATGACTTAATATCAGTTATTTATAGAAGTATTTTTAGCTAAATGTTCTCTCTCTCTCTCTCTCTCTCTCTCTCTCTCTCTCTCTCTCTCTCTCTCTCTCTCTCTCTCTCTCACTCTCTCCCTTCCAGTATCACCTGTGGAATTTCCCTCTTCCAGTTTCGCCTTTGGAACTTCTATTACCCGTTCCAGTATCACCTCTGGAAAGGGTCGGGCTGGGCTCGCCTGATCAGTTCTCACGGGTCTTTCTAACTGTTTGGCCCCGGAATGAAATGCATGGGACGAGGAATTGGAATGAATACGATTTGAAGGTGAATCAGGAATAAATGGATTTGACACAGAAACGACGCGGTATTTATTCACCAACATTAGAACGAAATAACAGGACATTAGAAAGAAATAACAAGACATTAGGTTAGGTTAGGATAGGTTAGATTAAGTTAGGTTATTATAAAGGTATTTAATCTAAAGATGAAATTAGTTAGGGTGGCTAATTTTCAGGTGTTCCGATAAAAGATAAACACTGGAACAGAATAAACAGCAATAATGTGGTGTGTTGGTTGCAGTACCCTGAGAGATCATCACCTGAGCTGAAGCCTGGCAGGTGAACTCTGATGAAAACTTACACACACACAACTTAAATTAGAGTATTGTTTATCTTCAGAAACTACAACTTCTTCTTCCTAGCCTACTCCTTCCATCATGTGTGTCTTGTTCTTCTTGTTCTTCTTGTTCTTGTTCTTCTCGTTCTTGTTCTTCTCGTTCTTGTTCTTCTTGTTCTTCTCGTTCTTGTTCTTCTCGTTCTTGTTTTTCTCGTTCTTGTTCTTCTCGTTCTTGTTCTTCTTGTTCTTCTTCTTGTTCTTGTTCTTCTCATCTTTCCTCACCTCCCTCTCATCCTCCTCCTCCTCCTCCTCTTCCACATCCACATCACCTTACCTCTCCTCCTGTGTACATCCTCCCTCTTCCTCCTCCTTCTTCCATTTCCCTCTATCCTATTCCCTTTACCCCCTGCGCCTCCCCTCTACCCCCTTGCCTCATCACAGCGATCCATAATGGAGGCTAATCCATTTAAATCTTTTATTACTTGTGATATATAAATCCGAATTCCCCCTTACATCCCTTTTATTCTTTCTTCCCTTCCCCCTCCTTCCTGTTTCCTCTCCATCCCTCTCTTCCGCCCTCTCTCTCACGTCCTCTTCATCCCTTCCTCCCTCTCTTCCGCCCTCTCTTCAACTCCCTCTTCAACCACCCCTACATCCCTTTCACCCTCTCTCTACCCCTATCTCCTCCTCCCTTTCCTCACCCTCTTTCTGTCTCTTTTTCTCTTTCACCTCTCCCTCCCTTTCTCTCTTTACTTGTATTTCCTTCTACCCCACTCTCTCCCACCGTCTTCCTTCCCATCATCTCTGTATTTCCCTCCCCTCCCCCCCTTTCCCTCACCTCCCCCCTTCCCTCACTTCCCTCACCCCCCTCCCCTCTCACTCCCCCTTCCCTCACTTCCCTCCCCATCATCGCTGCCTATCCACCCCAACCTCACGATTTCTTCCTTAATGACAATATGGCATCAAAAGGGACAGAGAGGTAGTGGTTCACCCAGGCCAAGGATCATCTCGTCAAAGGCTCCTACGACCAATAGTCCTCCCGTAACTGAAGACCTACAAAGAGAACCTACGAGAACCTTTGGATAATGTCAGAAATGGCATCAGAATTACCCAGAGACTCTACCTTAACCAGAATAGTTAAGTGTTATGAAGAGGATTGTTAAAGCCTTAGGTTCCGCTCTGGTAATAATATTCCTGATATATTCTTGTAATATTTAGTTAATGTTTGAATATAATTTTGATTGTCTAACGTGAATATATTTATTAAACCAATTACTTCAAACAATTTAATTTCCGCGTAGATTAATTTCATTTATAGTCTACCTATAATAACGTAAGTCAATATTATTACCTTCACTTATATATTAATTTGAAGTTCGAAATTTATATAATATTTTATTAATGGTAAATTATAACAGCAAAATTTAATAACAGATTCAAGTAACTAAGTTTAAGTTGAAACTATCCAAACTGCTATTACGATGGTTAACTACTGTTCACATAGTTACACAACACGCCACCATAATACTCCCTTGTCATTGGCTAATATTTATTTGCTCCACACACCTAGAGGTTTGGTGAGGAAGGCCAGAGACCCGGTGTGCAGTCTGCTGTGTGCGCCCAGACTGCAACTGACTCACCTGCCCACGACCTACAAAGTCCTGCTTGGATTTTCCTGGAGAGTTGCTTGAACGTGTTGGTGTTGCAGAGGAGACAACTAAAGGAACGAGCTTACATCTAGCACAGGTTAGGGGAAAATAGTGTATTTCATTAAGGTAAAATTTCCAGTGTAATTTTCATGCCAAACCCAACCCAATGTAACCCAACCCAACCCAACCCAACCCAACCCAATGTAACCCAACCCAACCCAACCCAACCCAATGTAACCCAACCCAACCCAATGTAACCCAACCCAACCCAACCGAATGTAACCCAACCCAATGTAACCCAACCCAACCCAACCCAACCCAACCCAATGTAACCCAACCCAACCCAACCCAATGTAACCCAACCCAACCCAACCCAATGTAACCCAACCCAACCCAACCCAACCCAACCCAATGTAACCCAACCCAACCCAACCCAACCCAATGTAACCCAACCCAACCCAATGTAACCCAACCCAACCCAACCCAATGTAACCCAACCCAACCCAACCCAACACTACCTAACCAACCAGCCTCAGCGAACCCAACACGACCCGATTGACCTCGAAAAAAAAAAGACTTAGGTTAGCTTGCTACAGGCGTCTTAGGTCAGCCAAACAACCAACTCTTGTAAGAGATGGAGGAAAAAAAATCGGTCCAAAGAGAGTTTAAGGTGTTGTTCTTGCCGCCTGGAGAGAGAGAGAGAGAGAGAGAGAGAGAGAGAGAGAGAGAGAGAGAGAGAGAGTTAATTAGAACAAATCTTTTCCCGCGACATCGTCTCCTGAAGACAGAAAATATCGTAAAACATGGCGGAGGGACAAGAAAGGGATTTGTCCGAATCCCTCAAAGCCGGTTTCCACTTCGGCTTCCTCGAATACCGGCTCGCTCTCTTTTGTTATTGGTGAAAATGAAGTATCTGGTCCTGTTTCTAAAGTTTTGAAAGGAGGACGAGCCAGCACACGTTCGTTCTGTGAGGAGATTCATGTTGTGGTGGAATTAGTGACAGGGTATAAGTCAAAGCCAGAGTCAAGGTAGGTGTTAGAACAAGCTTAAAAAAATGATTGTAAATTCAAATCCCTGTACGCTTATTGGTGATTCTTTCGATTCCGTTAGCCAATGGGAGATGGCCGTTCAAATTAATCTGACGATATTGGTTATTTTCTTTTCGACTCGATTCACTCGGAAACAGAGATACAAACCGTCAGTACTTCATCAGGTAATCCACCAATCAACTCAACCAATTAAAAACAAAAGAAAAAGATATTATGAAAGGTGATTTGGTCGTTCTCTGTGACAGGGCATGCATCACCGGGAGAAGGGAATCATTTTTCTATTTCATCTTGTATCTACCGTGTGGTCTCTCTCTCTCTCTCTCTCTCTCTCTCTCTCTCTCTCTCAGGCTGTGGCGAGAGGGAAGCGAGAGGAGAGGGGTAAGGAGAAGAGAGAGAAGGAGTGAGGAGAGTAGGAGGCGAGGAGGAAGAGGAGAAGAGTGAGAGAGAGAGGATAAGAAATAACCAAAACAATTCCTCCACAACATATCCCAAACGTTCATACAATCACTCAGCAAGTCGACAACACCAACAGACAGACAGACAGAGACAGAACAGACAGAGATAAAGATAGGGAGGAAGGAGGGAAATAAAAAGAGAATTAGAGTTGATAAATACAGTATGAAGGAGAGAGAGAGAGAGAGAGGAATTGATATCATAAGCTGCTTGGGAGAGTAACTTGATATCTCGTGGGAGGAGTGTGTAAAGGGATTAGCGAGGAGGGAGCTGTAGTAGACATGGTTCCTGGTGTGAGAGAGAGAGAGAGAGAGAGAGAGAGAGAGAGAGAGAGAGAGTGGATTATCACCATTAACCAGGAGGTAATACACAGAGATGAGAGTCAAGTCCCCCGGATGATTTGAGGATCGCAGCCGCACCTGTAGCCGCCCTGATGAACGGCTCCTGTCACTCCTTCCTGTGGGTAGAGACTGTGGGTAGAGACTGTGGGTGAGACTGTGAGTAGAGACTGTGGGTAGAGACTGTGAGTAGAGACTGTGGGTAGAGACTGTAAGAGACTGTGGGAGAGACCGTGGGAGAACGAGCCGCTCCTCATATCACCATCTCGTCTGACTTAATCATCTCTATTAACGCCTCCGACTATCAGACGGGTTTTCTCCCCGGCTTAGAGAGATGGTGAGAGATTCTGCCACAGAGGACGAGAACTTCTCCTCCTCCTCGTCCTCCTACTACTGCTGCTCCTCGTCCTCCTCCTCCTACTCATCCTCCTTGTTTCCTTTCTTATGTTGCTGCTCCTCGTCCTCCTCCTCCTCGTCCTCCTCCTCCTACTACTGCTGCTCCTCGTCGTACTCCTTCTCATCCTCGTCCTCCTCCTACTCATCCTCCTTGTTCCCTTTCTTATGTTGCTGCTCCTCGTCCTCCTCCTCCTCGTCGTCCTCCTCCTACTACTGCTGCTCCTCGTCGTACTCCTTCTCATCCTCGTCTTCCTCCTCCTCCTACTACTGCTGCTCCTCGTCCTCCTCCTTCTCATCCTCGTCTTCCTCCTCCTCCTCCTCCTCCTCCGATCATCGCCTTGGAGGTAAAGTCAACACCCATCTGATATTGGCGGGACTCACATGTAAACAAAACAGAATCTCCAGTTCCGCTCCATTAGGCGTTGAGCAGAAGGGAATACAAAGTTTAAGTATCAAGCCAGACACACACACACACACACACACACACACTGCTTGTCTTACCGGGAGTATAGATCATGGGGATATGTTTTTATTGTGTGTTTTTTCTTAGTTCTGTTTTTATTTACATAGACGTGAGTATGTTTGGTTGGTGTGTATTGTGAATAATAATGTTTCAAGAAAGAGTGGTTTCCATCTATGCTCTATCGGTGCTTGTTGACATATACTGATTGGCCTCTCTATAAGACGAGCATCTGTATAACCAGAGAGAGAGAGAGAGAGAGAGAGAGAGAGAGAGAGAGAGAGAGAGAGAGAGAGAGAGAGAGAGAGAGAGAGAGGTTATATACCTGTTGTGATGACGTGTAACCCATCAACACGTTCTGAGAGATGTATATTAATATTAGGTTTTGTCCCCTCATCAACATCCTGATATATACTACCTGATTTATATGATAGATTTATATATGCTACAGTTACTTTAAAATATACTTTGCTACACAACGCAGTAATCATTGTGTTTTTTTTTTGTATATTTCTGGCATTAAAATACTGTATATAGTATAGTCAAGTTATGAAAAATTGGAAAAGCTATTGAGTTTTGAGCTAATTCAGACGAGGGCTTTGAGTGTGAAGATTGTTAAAGTGTGTGACTGACTTGGAGACACTCTTATTATACATGCAACACTCTAGCATTTATGTGACGCCTTAAGAGCTCTGGTAACATTCTAGCATTTATGTGAACGCCTTAAGAGCTTTGGTAACATTCTAGCATTTATGTGAAAGCCTTAAGAGCTCTGGTAACACTCTAGCATTTAGGTGAACGCCTTAAGAGCTCTGGTAACACTCTAGCATTTATGTGACGCGTAAAGAGCTTGGAGGTAACACTCTAGCATTTATGCGACGCCTTAAGAGCTCTGGGTAACACTCTAGCATTTATGTGACGCGTAAAGAGCTTGGAGGTAACACTCTAGCATTCATGTGAGCGCCATAAGAGCTCTGGGCAACACTAACATTCACGTGAGCGCCATAAGTGCCCTCAGCCGCTTGTGTAGTCTGGGAATATGGCAGATATACCAGCGTGTAATGTCCAAGGGCACGACACACGTTCATACTTATGCTGATTAACACGGAGAAACATATGCTAACAAGCTGCTGAGTGTCGTGGGAGTTCCAACCAAGTGATATTTTGGTACACGTTGACTGGCTCTCGATTCTCAAAGGTTCACACGATGAATATTTCCTCGTAAGTAAAAATATGTGAATAATACTGAGAACTTAAGATAAATTACACAATATAGCGACCAAAAATAAAACCTAAATTCCTCTTATGTTTTTACCTTATCTGAAGTAATTCTTTCCTTATTGATGTTAAGTAAAAAGAAAAGAAAAAAATCTTAAAGTAAAGCCTAAATTTGACTTTTCCGTCATTTTTGCTTTCACATATATTGACTTACGAGAACCTGTGGAAGCTACGTACCTCTGAGAATCGACGCCCTGGATTGCAATTAGGAAAGATATGTCTGGAGGTAGTAGCTAGAGGCCCGACAGACACTCAGACACACGCTGATTAAACCGCTATAATATACCAAATATTCCCTCCTCCATGACTGCTGGTGATAGGATAGTATTAGAGGCATAGTGTTGGCAAGATGCTGTGTGTGTGTGTGGGGCGAGAACTTTAACACTGTGGGGGGGAAACAAGGCGGTTGCAGGACCCCCATTGACTGAAAAATGACCTACCTGACACACACACACACACACACACACACACTCTGGGTCTCCGTAGCGTTCTGGGCTATCGTGTTGTCGTCATAAAGAGAGCGATTCTAACTACAGAACCTCTACCTGCTATTGTTATTTTGTCCAGTGTTATTTTGTTATTTTGTCCAGTGTCATTTAGTCCAGTGATATTTTGTTCAGTGTTATTTTGTCCAGTGTTATTTTGTCCAGTGATATTTTGTCCAGGAGCTATTTTGTCCAGTGTTATTTTGTTATTTTATATTGTGTCATTTTGTCCAGTGTCATCTTGTCCAGAGCTATTTTGTCCAATGTTATTTTGACCAGACTCACATCCTTCTCCCTCCACCCAGAAACCGCGAGGGCGTCAAGTTATGGTATTCCGTTGGACGCAATTTCATTAAGTGATTTATGAGGGAAAGTCGTGACAGAAGGTGCAATTATTGGAGAACCTGACCCCCTGAGTACGATAACACGTCCCCTGAGTACGATGACGCGTCCCCTGAGTACGATAAATTAGGCCAATGAGTGATTTATGTTAACTTCTTGAGTTTTACGTATAGGTAAATGAATAAGTGATTTAAGTAACATAGTAAGTGATTAGCTTAAGTAAATCACATAAGTGGATTACATGAATAAGTATTAACGCTGTAATATAAGCAATTTATCATATATCGTAGTAATTAACTTAAATAATTAGAACTACACAAGTATATAAGTAAAGTAATTAATATAAGAGTAATATAAGTAGATAAGTATTATATATTAAAGAAATAAGTAAGTTAGTAAGGCAGGAGATGGTTGGTGGTGTTGTAAGAGTTACCTAAAAGTTTATTCTACACAGTACACACTCAGTTTCCTCATTGCCGGGTGTCTTAGAAAACGGAGTGTGTGTTGAGGGTGTACTATCCTCTCTCTCTCTCTCTCTCTCTCTCTCTCTCTCTCTCTCATCTCTTATATACCCGGATAAATACTGTACATATTTGCATGAGTATACAACACACACACACACACACACACACACATACACAGAGACACACATACACATACACAGAGACACACACACAAACACAGAGACACACACACACACACACACACATGCACAGAGACACACACACACACACACACACACACTATCAGAGACACCGGACTAACACTAGGTATCTCTCTCTTATCTCTCACCGTCTCCCACACACGCATATTAGGACGTACCTCACACTAATTAGTCAAGTTTCGGACGTTAGTGAGCGTCCTCTTGGATCATAGAGGCGACCCATTCCAAACTTACTCACTTATAACTTTGGCAATACATCCAAGCATTACAGGTTCTCTCCCTCCCTCATCTCTCCCTTCCTCCCTCACCTTTCCTTCCTTTACCCCCCCCCCCCCCCGCCCCTCTCCTTCACCCACTCTTGAGGCAATGACCAATTACAGCGAGTCTTGGTTGGCCTGGCCCTCATGAGCAAGAGTAATGATTGGTTGCGCTGCAGGCTGTGGATTAGGAATCGTGTGGTGTGGTTTGGTGCTCGTTACGGTAAAGGAGGCTTCAGTTCAGAGTTCTTGGTGCTGAGAGCCTTACTGAGGTGGAGAGAGAGAGAGAGAGAGAGAGAGAGAGAGAGAGAGAGAGAGAGAGAGATGATCTTTAGGCTAGGTGAATAACTTTTACCCAAGGATTAGAACTAACCAATCATTTAAGTTCTTAGTATTAGCCAGTCCCAAATCATACAGGAACCTGAACTAGTAGATGTCATTTTACCTGGGCACTAGAGCTGAAAAATTACCACCATTCTCCAAGGAACTCCCACTTAACCTAACCTAACCTCCAAGGAACTCCCACTTAACCTAACCTAACCTCCAAGGAACTCTTACTTAACTGACTCCAATCTTCAAGGAACTACAATTAATTAAACCTAAATTTCCAGAACCAGGAATTAATCGTCCATAATCCTCAAAGACCTTCAGTTAAATGACTCCCATCTCCATACACTAAAAGCTAACGGGTTCCAGTCTTTTAGGGACCCCAGTCTACATGCTTCTAGTCTTCAAGAACCAGAAGAAGAACCTGAAAGAACCGCTGTCTAACTGGTTCCAATCGTCCGGGGACATTAATCAACATTGTTCCAGTCTCTAAGAACCAGAAGAATAACGAACTAGGAAAAACGAACCAACATGGGACCAATTATATCATCTGGCAAGAAAAGGATATTTTACTTTGAAAAAAAAATTGTCAGCCGTTTGGAGTCCCTCAAAAGTCTCTCCCATTAAAAAAAAGTAGAACTAATTAATTGAATTACATAACAGAGGAGAAAGAGAAGGACATTTTTATTTCGTATCTCTCTCTCTCTCTCTCTCTTGTTGCTTGAGGCTTTGAGATAATTTGATTCTCTGTCGGAACGAAACGAAAGAAAAGTATTTGTGTTGGGAGTTGTATGTATAAAAAAAGACCTGTGTATGTATATCACTGGGGAATATTTCTTAAAGAGGTTTATACATGATTATATCCATATCCATATACAATTATACATATACATATACATATACATATTTCCATTAGGAGATCTGTCTGTATAGAAGTGGGAGATTATAAAATATACTTATCTCTGTGTCTTTCTCTATCTCTGTCTATAATCTGTCTCTTTATCTCTCTATCTATCTCTTTATCTCTCTATCTGACTCTCTATCTCTCTATCTGACTCTTTATCTATCTGTCTGTCTGTCTGTCTGTCTGTCTGTCTGTCCGTCCTTCCTCCTCTCCTCCGCTCGGCTTCCTGAGGCTTCCCTTTCTCATGTGGTGGGGGAAGACTCTGTGGTGGGGGAAGACTCTGTGGTGGGGGAAGACTCTGTAGGGGGAAGACTCTGTGGGGGGGAAGACTCTGTGGTGGGGGGGGGGGGGAAGACTCTGTGGTGGGGGAAGGCTCTGTGGTGGGGGAAGATTCTGTTGGGGGGAAGACTCTGTGGTGGGGGAAGACTCTATGGTGAGGGAAGACTCTGTGGTGGTCTGTGGTGGGGGAAGACTCTGTGGTGGAGGAAGACTCTGTGGTGAGGTAAGACTCTGTGGTGGGGGAAGACTCTGTGGTGGGGGAAGACTCTGTGGTGGAGGAAGACTCTGTGGTGGGGGAAGACTCTGTGGTGGAGGAAGACTCTGTGGTGGGGGAAGACTCTGAGCTGTGGCCGGCATCCTAATCCCAACCAACCAAGGGATAATCTGTCTCTCTTTCTCTTTGTGTTTCTTCCTGTAACTTTCTTTCCATGTCTATCACCACCTCCTTGTATTTCTCTTCCTCTTTCTCTCTCACAGTTTTCCTCTTTTTCTCTCTTTCCCTTTCTCTCTCTCTCTCTCTCTCTCTCTTTCTTCTTCTTCTTCTTCTTCTCTATCTTTTTCTCCATTTCGTTTGCTCTTTGTCACTAACATATCGTGTAAATGTGGGTGTTTTAGAGAGAGAGAGAGAGAGAGAGAGAGAGAGAGAGAGAGAGAGAGAGAGAGAGAGAGAGAGAGAGAGAGATGTTGACTTAGGCAGCTCCGGGAACATCAGAAGTCAGGAACAGCGTGGATGAAAAGGTCCCCCACACGAGGTTCTAGTTGGCCCTGGGGCGACCTATAGGGGAAGGATGTTTTTCAAGAACTAAATGAAGCAGAACTTTCCTCTAGAAGTAAAGAGAGAGGAACTATATAGTGACTACGTTTCTTTATAGCTGAAGGCAGAAGGACTTTGCTTTAGAGCTGGAGAGAAAGCCGTCCCTATGGAGTTACAAACAGAAGAATGTTCCTTTCGAGGTAGAATAAGAACGTGAACTCTGGGGCTATAGAATGCACGACGTTCCACTGCAGGTATGATCCGCCCTTGACCCCAGGGCTTATGAATATATCGAGGTCCTCATTTGGACATGGCGATACCTAAAGAGCTTAAAAATATGTCTTTGAATAGCCTTTGATGTGTTCGTCGTGGCCCTTGTAGTATTACCATCACTAAAGTCTACTTGATGTGGAGAAGCAGCCGTAAGCATTAATGGGAGTCTGAAGAAGGAGTTGAAAAGACTTGTGAGGCGAGGATAAGATACCTTCAGTGGTGCTAAGTTAATTCTTAAGTATTTCTCTCAAGACGTCATAAAGAAACAACAATGAGAGTGAAGTGGTTCATCATTGACGAGACCCGGGCCACTAAGATGTATTCCTGCCGCCTTTGAAAAATTTTCGAGGGTGTAAAAATCTTTCAAGAAACGACTAACTTAATTCTCAGATACTCCATGATACTTATAAGCTATCTTTTGACAGGTTCTAGTGGATATGTCTGATGTACTTGAGTTAGTGATTTAAGAGCCATAGCCTACTTGAGTGCCGATGTAGGGGTTATAAACGACACTGAGTTGATTCCCGTAAGACCAGAGAGGAGTCCGTCACCATAACCAGAGGGCGTGTTAGCTCCTCTTCGTCTCCTTCATCACATAATCAGGAACACTTTAGACGCCACGGATTAAATTTAGGAAGAGTTGACGCCTTAAGAAACCAGAAAGGGATGTTGCGTAAGTGATGTTCAGGGACTTTTCTTTCTTTCTTTCTTTCTTTCTTTCTCCTCAACTCGATTTCCATACGATAAACTCCCCTGTCATTCTTTCATCTGCCCATCTCTCTCTCTCTCTCTCTTTCCTCACCCTCTCCCCTCGCCTATTCTTTCAGTGTGTGTGTTCCCTCGTGACCTACTCTCCCCTCTCTTATGTAGAACTCCCTCTCCTCTCACTCCTCTCTCTTACCTCCCCTTCACCTACTCTTCTCTCCCTTCATCCATCACCCTCCTCCTATTCTCCTCGTTCCCTCATCTATTAACTCTCTCCCCTCACCCTCTCTTTTATTCTATCTTTCCTCTCATACACTCTTCACGTCTCATCCTCACTACTTCCCCCTCAACCCTCTCACTGTGTCCCCTCAACCCTCTCACCCACTCACCTCCTCCACTCACCCACTCATCTTCCCCACTCCTCTTACCCCTACTCTTTTACTAATTCCTTCCTCTTTACTCTTTCACCAGTTTCCCTAGTCCCTCTCCACTCAAAGAGGAAGAAGAGGGATTATGCTAGAGAGGAATCCTATACACATGCCTACAATGGTATGGTTTCATGTCACAACGGCCTCCATTTGCAGTTTTCAGGACACTTACAATTTTTTACCGAGAGACGAATTCATTTTCCATTGCAATTTGTCGCCATTATTGTCCAATTATGAATCGATTTCGTTTTTTTTCGCTGTTTTAGTCAATTTTTGTTCTCGTAATTGTTCGTCTTTGTGGAGTAAATTTTAAAGTGCAATTCTTATGGCACTTTTTATGGGTTTATGTAATGTTTAACACAATTTTCTGCGTTATTTATATTAAAGTTCGATACAATCTCTGTAGTGCATTCCAATGGAGACAAAATCTTAATCATATTTCAATTTTGAATCACATTTTCGGTGATTTTTGGCATTAATGTGATTTTCTAAATATAATTTTCGTTGTTACAGTCCAATTTTAATACAATTTTCTTTATCACTTCTCATTTTTCTGATAACATTCCAATTTTGAATTCCAATTGTAGCTCTCTCTTTCCTCTCCCTACTCTCTCTCCCTTTCTCTAACACTCCCATGCAACCATTTGTAGCTCTCTCTCTCTCTCTCTCTCTCTCTCTCTCTCTCTCTAACACCCCCAGGCGTCCAGTCGTAACTCTCTCCATCACTTATTGGGGATTAACTCGTCGATGGGTCTCCCAATCCCCGACCAAAACATTTATCTTACGAAGCCATTAATGCTCCTCTGTCCCGACCTTCCTTACCGGCTGGTCTACTGGGGATATACTTCCACCAGGAGAGGATATACTTCCACCAGGAGAGGATATACTTCCACCAGGAGAGGATATACTTCGACTAGTGGGAATATAAATCAACAAATGTAGGCCACTCTCTCTCTCTCTCTCTCTCTCTCTCTCTCTCTCTCTCCGGCACCACACTTAAGAAGGCCACACTTTTAAACCAGGGGAAAGAGGGCGTGGAGGAGGGCAGAGGAGGAGAAGGAGGAGTGGACGAGGAGCGAGAGGAGGAGGAGGAGGAGGAGGAAGAAGAGGAGAGGAGAGAGTGGTAGTGGATTTTTTATTTTTATTTTACAGAACTTGAAACAAAATAACCAAAAAAAAAAACAAAATCTTAACTCGACCGTAAATTTGGCGACTTTTTACTTTTTGTCTTAAAAGTTTTTCCCGTTAAAAGTAAAAAATAAATTAATAAATAAATAAAAAAATACTAAGAGGCAAAATTAGGTTCAAGAATTACTTGTCAGTGAAGTCTTGCGAGAAGTTAAGGGGTGGGGGTATGTCTCGGTCTCGTTGATGATTTTCTCGTTCATAGATGTCTCGTTGATGGAGGTCTCGTTGATAGATGTCTCATTGATGGAGGTCCCGTTGATAGATGTCTCGTTGATGGAGGTCTCGTGGATAGATGTCTCGTTGATGGAGGTCTCGTGGGCAAGGGCATTACTAAGCGTGCTGTATTTGTGAGAGTAAAACCTTAATAGAAAATAAAGACAAAATAAGAGAGAGAGAGAGAGAGAGAGAAAGAGAGAGAGAGAAAGAGAGAGAGAGAGAGAGAGAGAGATTTATCACCTAACTACTGCGTCTAACTTAACTAAATCACTATTATTATCTCTCCCATAACCTCTCAAGAACTTTTATATTCGTATTTTTTTCTCTTCCTTTTGCAAACATCTTTATCGTTTTTTTTTTTACTTCTCCGATTGCAATAATTTTCTTGTTTATTTTAACGTCGTTCATTTATTTATTTATTTTTTTGGTAATGTTTTGGTACGATTTTACTTTTGTTAATATATTTAATTTTTTTTCCTTGGTTCTTGGGCCTTAGATGATGATGTTGTTGTTGTTGTTGTTGTTGTTGTTGTTGTTGTTTTTGGCTTTGTTGTTGTATTGGTAGTAGTTGTTATTACTTTTGTTTTTGTTGTTATTAGAAGTTTTTTTATAGTAGTAGTAGTAGTAGTAGTAGTAGTAGTAGTAGTAGTTGTTATTGTTGTTAGTATCTCACAACACACAACGTATCCTATAACAAGGACTCCTTATGAACGAGTTAGAAACCTTAGAAATTCTGTGTAATCATTGAAGTGGTCGTTAAGGTATGAACTACGGTCGTTATGTCACAAGAAGCGGTGACTCAGACAACGAGGTGAGGTGTGGGGTAGTACAGGTGAGCATTGTCTTGGTATACCTGTGTGAGTACTGACCTCTGGCTGGTGACGGCTGAGTAAGTGTTGATCTACCTTATATTATTATTTCTTTATATAGTCTAAGAGTATAACCTGTTATCATGTCAAACTTATATATTTTGTTTTGTGTTTTAATACGAAAAATCATAAATAAAACTGAGATTCGAGTTGACCATTTTTCTGTGTCTGTGGTTTCAGGTGGCGCCGCCTGTGAGTTGAACACTACAGCGAGTCGTGACGTTGTGACGCTTCAACCAATTACGAAACGGCTTGTTGCCGACCAATCAGAAGGTTAGTTACAGATGCGATTGTTGCGCGTGTCTCAGTGCTATGGTTGTGTTTTTTTGGTGGGGGGGGGGGAGGGGGACTGTTTATACGTACGGTTGTTGTTAAATTAAAGCGGGAGTTACACGATAATAACAATAGCTTTTATAGGACTTGAGTAACCACTGTGACAGGTCACTTTGGTGAATTATCACGCACGCTTATCCTGACAACATTTTGTAAACATGTCAGACGACGATCTGCCTCACGATACGCGAGTAGTGTTGCCATCTGTGAAGACGCCATCAGCGCTTCTCAAATCTGTCACTAGATGGTAGATCCTGGATAATATTTCTAAATGTTTCCGCCATAGATGTACAGTTGCCGCCACCCCCGCCTCTTACAGTAAACCTAGTCTTCCCCTGAACAATGTGGCACCACTGCAAACGAATCCCAGCTGAGAGAAGGGCACCAGTGACAGTGAATCGGCAAACCTCAAGTTATTCTTTGTTCTAATCATAATCGTATTACCATAATGAGAAGAGACAATGTGATTTAACCCAGTGTAAACTGTGTACTGAGGTGACGGTAGAGGGCGGGCGAGTAGGTAGTTGGGAGGGCGAGGGAGGGAGGGCAAGGGAGGGGGGGGGTTGGGGTGAGTTAAAGGCCCCTCCACCTCTCAATATTGTTCCGAAGCAAACATTACAAACAATTCTGGTAGCAAATATCTATAGACGACAGTAATATCACTTGAACTTATAACGAAATGCACATCTTGTATACAGTATGCCAGGCCGTGTCACTGTCCCTCTCACCGCGACAGAAGATAATTTAGAACTTCTTTTCACTGGTTCAGACACTCAAAACGAACACAACTGAATCTAATGAGGTCACTGATGCCCTTCTCTCAGCTGGGAATCTTTTTACAGTGACACCACATTGTTCAGTTGAGACCAAGTTGACTGTGAGAGGCGGGGGTGGTGGCAACTGTATGTCTTCCTGTTGGGTGTCTGAGGTGTTGGTCTGTGGGTGGAGGTTCATGTAAACATTCGGTGGGATAAGAATATTAATACCAATTTACGCTGATTTAGATTATAAAGTGTTTATTGTTCATGTTATTGTTCATGTTATTGTTTTGATTCCTAACAAAAAGCATAGTTTATTAGTTGTATTTTATCACGTATTGAACCACTAATTTATACCAGATCAAAACGTCCAGGGAACTTTGGCTGCAATTGTACACTCAAATATTCTTCATCGTGATATGACTAATTTTTTATCTACATGGAAAACAAAATTTCTATAAATTTCTAATTTTTCTGGTTAAGATTAAAAAAAAGTTGATCACCTGAAGTTTAGGTCCCCCGCTTCTTTAACTAAGATTAATCACCCTCACGGTAATCTTATCCTAATTAGAGGATTTATAAAACAACAAAGTGTTTAGCCTTACGGTATGGTCGATGTTAGGTTGATTAACAGCGGAATTTTGTCTTTAGCTACGAATAGTTAATGATCTCGCAAGATAATGTTAAACTCTGTCCAGGAAAACAATGAAACCAAGGTAAGAGTATAGTCAGTGTTAATTAATCACCAATAAGCGGGTTAATGACGCGTTTAGTACCTGTTAATCACCTATTGACCCAGTTCTTCCCACTGTGGTGTCATTCGCTAACCAGCGTTAATGGCCATAGATAAACACCGAATTTTCTCTCAATTTGGACCAAAGACAAGAGTAGTTCCGATCTCTCTTAACGACTGGATTAAGCAATTAAAGTGACGTTGACTGCCCATTAGAGATAGCTAGACATTTAATACTTAGAGCAATAAGAGGGGGAAAAAATCTTTGTTAGTTCCAGGTTACGATTATCCATGTCTTGTGTGTCGGTCTTTGCGGTATCATAAGGGCAACATTTTTTATTTTTATTGTCGTAAAATTCTCCCTACAGGCTCTGTAGTTACGGCCATTAGGGGGTCTCCACTTAACGGTTAATGTTGGTTGTTCGGTAGTTAAGGCTAAGACAAAGGTAATTAGCGTCCGTCCCTGTATGGTAACGGAGATGATAATTGCATCGTATATCCTGTTCGTGTTAGGAAGTTACAAGGTGAATGTGCCCAAGCTCTAATAGGCCCATGTCCTAATAGGCTTTAGTAAATCCTAATTTTGATACGATATAGTCTTAATGGGCTCCAATCCCAATAGGTCCCAATCCTGATAAGACCATGTTCTAATAGACCCTAGTCCTAAGAGCATCCTGTCCTAATTGGCCCCGTCACAATAGACCCCTATTGTAATAGAACCCGTCTTAGTAGGTCCCAGTTGCAAAAAGCCTTAGTAGGTCCCAGTCTAATAGGCCCTAGTAGTCCCTTGGCCAAGCAGATCTACTCCTAATAATCTCCGGCTCCATAACTCCTAAAATAACCTGTCCTAACAATTCGATTTAAATCCATAATGAGTGAATACCATTATAACTGAACCAATTACGACTGGGGCTTACTAGAATTGGGGGATTGATAGCCCTTGTACTTAACCCACCCCTGAGAACCCCTGACAAAATCCACCTTTGATAGCCCCTGGATAATAACTAGCCTTGAGAACTCGTGTACTTCATTCACCCCAGCTGCCAGACGGGAACTTCTTGTCAGGGGCGGGCGGGTGGGTGGGTGGACCAGCTGTCAGCCCCTTGCAGCTATAATTGCCTCTCCAGCTGTCAGATGGCGGCTGTATTTACTCGGCAATGGAGGAACACATTTACCTCCTCCTTTATTTTTGTTAATGGTCCTAAAACAACATATTTCCTCAGTAGTGTTGGGGTCCATTTTTTTCATTATTATTTTTTTTAATTGATGACGTTAGTGGCATTTACTTTCAAGTTAATTATTTCTTCTTATCAGTAGAAATTTGATTATATACATATTTATTTGTTAATTTATTCATTTGTCAATTTGTATTTATTTATTTTTTATATTTTATTTATATACGAATGCTCATTATAGATAACACTAATAATAAAAGTGAATCACATTGTAAATATATTTTTTTACAATGTTTGATCACTATATCATTATCCTTATCTTTCTAATTATATTTTCTCCTTGAAATGCAACAGAGATTACATGATAAAAACTTACATTATTGTGATAAGAGACGATTATTAGCACGGAAGGAGGGATAATCTCAGCTCTTTCTGGATGACTTTGATACACTGCTCGTGTGTATGTCATAGGGAAGCTCCTTGACCATAATGAACATTGGGGATGTTGCCCTATAATGTGTGTTGTGATGTGGTGATATCAGAACATTGTCATCGTCTTGGTTAGGTTAAGCTAGATTGGTTTGGGCTATGTTAGTTTAGGTTTAAGTTAGGTTAGGTTTAAGTTAGGTTAGGTACCCCTCCGAGTCATAAGTACCCAGATATCATAACATTAACCTTTGTATACTAAACCTTCAACACTCACTGCACACGACCACCTTCACTCCCCCATCTGTAAAGTCAGGTACCATATACAACTAAGAGAACTAGACCTATCATGGGATCGAAGCAATAACCCTAAGGACAGGAAGTGAGCTCTATATCCACTCCACCACCGCAACTCATCTAATAGTTAAATTAAACTCGCACACATTTTGGCTTACCTGTAATTAAGTGTATTTGTTTTTAAGGTTCAGGTATCTGGTAGTTAAGCCCGCCCCTGACCTTGACGGAGTTGTGTCATTAGGGCAGCTGACTGAGTAGGGGGAGGAGGAGGAGGAGGAAGAGTTGTTGAATTTTTGTCTGTCTGTCTGTCTGTCTGTCTGTCTGTCTGTTTGCTTCTGTTTCTTTGAGTTTGTTTGTCTGTCTGTGTCTTTGTCTACTTCTGTTTCTTTGTGTTTGTCTGTTTGTTTGTTTGTTTATGTTTATGTGTATTTTGCTGTCTGTCTAACTCAATTTATTTCTGTATGTTTCTTTGTATCTCTCTGTTCCTTTGTATATATTCGAGGATTAATCTCTCTATCAGTCTCTCTCGTCATATCCTGCTTTATCTCTCTCTGTTTATCTCTCTGTCTCTCTCTCATTCCGCAATTGAGAAATTAACAAATAAATTACTAGATAACAAAAGATAATAAATAATAATTACAAAACTCGGAAATAATTTAGATATATCTCTGTATCCGTTTGTCGTTTCTTTTATAAATTTTAGGAGTGAATTCCATTACGGCTGAAACTAAATGCCAATAGACTCTGTGTCATTTGTAAAGAAGAGAAAACGAGTGTCAGAATAGAGAGCAACATTTAGTAGTAATGAATTGAAGATACGGAAATTATATAAAAAATTATCATGGCATCAGAAATTAACTATTATTTTTTTTTTTTAGGAAGTTGAATTTTCAAACCCGAGAGCATTGTATCGTAATAATTAATTCAAACTTCAAAATTAATATATACAGTATACAAAAATATCATGGTCAGGCAGTAACTTTTTCCCACAAATAACAGAAATTCACGACTACCAACATATTTTCCTATGTGGAGAAACAGTTTTTGTGAGCTATGTAATCTGGGTGAAGGCTCCATCAAACATCACCAAGAGGCGATAGTGACGATCAAATCATATATCTCAAGTACACTGGCACAGGGGATTGGACAGTCGGCATTATAAATATTTAGATTGGTACTCTGAATGTCAAAGGAGAGAAGGAGGATTGGCCGTGAGAGAGAGAGCGGTGGCCGTCAGAGGGATCAGCTTGTGATGTATGGAACCAAATTCTCCCTGGAACTCAGAGGAGGATTTCCAGGACCCGGGACTTTCTCGAGCCTGGAACGAAGGGTTTATCCCGGAAAGTGAGAAAGGGAATTCATGGTATAAACGAAATTGTTCTTTATATATGTAGAAGTTTTGTTCGGGCTGAGAATTTCTTGGTAGATAAGCATTAGAGTGCAGTGTTGGGTAAAACAATTTGTCTTCATCATGGAGCAAGTTATTCACACTCTGATGGTATCTTGAATCTACCGGGGCCTTTACCTCTGAGAATGGAACATGAAATTTGGAACAAAGTAGATTACATGTTTATATATGAATATTTTGTACAGTTTAGGAAACAAAACACATAGTCTTGAAGTCTCGTTAGGGACGTGAGGGACACAGCAGAAGATTGCGGTACACGTTGAGGTAGCATGACCGGTACTGCACTCAACTGCCTCATTTGCCCGACTATAAAGTTAGGTAACCAGTTATAGCTGGGTGGGCTAGCGGTGTCCCCGGATTGACTCTGCGACTCTAGGGACAGTGTGCGGGCGCTATAGCCACTCGGCCACCGCACCTCTTAAGATTGATAACCATTTCGCATTTAAGAGCGAAAACAGCAAACATGAGATCAATCAAGCCGCAGATTTTACCCCGAAAACTTAAATAAATCTTAAGAATTCATGACAGGGGACGAAAGATTTACTTCAGGAAACTAAAACGAAATACTGTAATGTAACAGATTAAATTTGTATGCAAAATTTAATTCACGCTGAAAATTCTTCTTTCTTCTGGGGAGGAAAAACACAAATCTGGAATAAGGTGAAGGACTTGTGTAAGGTGAGTATTTCTTGGCCTGGCAGCAGAACAAACGAGAATGGGAGCCAGGAATAAAGGAAATTGGATGAACAGACACATAAACAAAACAAATAAAGCAATTTGAAAATATACTGCTAACTGGAGAGAGAAAAACACCGTTTTTTGCAAGAAATCAACTCAAACTTTCTGTAAATAAAGTCTTGCAGCCGAGGAGAATTTCTCGACCTGAGACGAAGGTTTATCTCAGACTCGGTAAAATGGAACTGTGAAATAAAACGAACTGGATTTTTCTATACAAAAATTTATTACACGAACAAGAAGGAGTTCGTTCGTAATAATGTAAATGTCTTGTCCGGAATGAACGATAATGAATAATTATTTTTTGTAAGTCCTTACAACACTACGCTTCTGGAAAAACAAACAAACAACAAATCGCATAATATCATTCTTCTCAATGACACTTTTGTATATGTGCCTAAGTTTATGACATGTGGTAAAAAAAACGGGTGAGGTATATGTGAAATGTCACTCTCTTAACGTAAAGTCTCACATAGGGATGAGAATTCCTCGACCTGGAACTAAGGCTTATCTCTGGTGAGGGAAGCCGCACCTCCAGTATAAAGCAAATGATATATTTTTTAATAGAAAACTTTGATCACAGAAAATTCACCGCTGTCTGTCGAAAACAAAGTCAAAGTCTGGATCTAATTATATTTTTTCCACACAGAGACTCTTGTGCATACTGAATATTGATTAGAATTAAGAAGGAAATAACAGAGGTCAGGAATGAATTAAATCAAATTTGTTTTATAAAAAGTCAAACGAGTAACAAAAGTTAAGGAAGTGAGAGTTTTATCGACGAGAAATAGAACACAATATAGGGTTATCTTCGGTTCAAAACTATAAATGACGACAAGTAAAACAAACTAACGAAGCCAAACTTATTCTACTTACCTATCATAAATAACTCGACCAACTCTATTTTTAAGATAATATGAAACTATTAGCTAAATATAGTTTTCATTCGACTAATTATAAGTTGTCATTCAAAATTAGTCATATCTGGTCCCTCTAAAATAACAATAACAATAACAATCTCTCCCATCAGAATTTTTTACACGCGCAGTCTTACATGCGTTGTGTTTCAGTCAGGTAATGTGAAAGTGCACCCATTTGCACTACGGTCAGTTAGGAGCGATGCGGATATAGTACACTGCATACTATACCTACAGCAACACAAGGAGGACGTTCTCGCTCGTTTGGTACACAGTTTATGGCTCGCTTGGTTTTTAAGGTTAAACTGTAAATTGTATGTCCCCTTACGTATTATCAATGTATTGTTATGTTAGCTTAGATTAAGATGAACTAGCTTAACTTAACTTAGATTAGCCTGGGTAAAGGTAAATTAGCTTAGGTTAACTTAGATTACACTGCATAAGAATAGATTAGCGTATGTTAAGTTTAGATTATATAAGGTTATGTTACCATAGTTTAACTTTGATTACACAAGGTAAAGACCGATTATCTTACCTTAACTCGCATTAGACTGAGCAAGGATAGGTTAACTTGGGTGAGGTTGAAATAGAATAGGTTATTTATCACATAAATATCAATATCCTTCAATATCCCACAAATTGTACACAAATAACTACCTCTCACTTATGCTCCAACACCAATTAAAAGTTATTAGTCCCATGAATTAAAACTCACAACAAAAGACAAAATTGTAATTACCACAAATGATCATCAACCAGCACATTATTATTGAAGGCTGTAATGTTTGATACTGACCTCAATATAACACTTGTATATCCGATTACCAAATACTGAATGACTTCCTCTACCCCCCCTCACCCCTCACATCATCCCCTTCCCCTTTACCCCTTCACATCCTAACCCACCTTTCATCCCTTCCCCTTACCCCCCTGACTCCCCTACCTCTAAAAAAATATTAATTAATTCCCACTAATTACTGCTTACTGGCTGCTCCACGTCCGTATGATTTTTTTTATGTTGTCAGCTAATTAAGGTTCTAAAAACAACACGACGTGACAAAAAAAAATGGAGTACATTTTTGTTCTATGTAAATGGACTCTAATTATCGAGCTGGAGCTGAACTGATTGGCTTGAAGGCTTGGTGAATCGTGATTACACTGGGAGCAAATGGTTGTTTTAGCATTTCCTTTTTCCATTCTAAACTAATCGTCAAAGCTAATCGTATGAATTTATGTTAATTTTTCTAGTTTTATATGACCAACAAAGCTAAATAATGGACTCTGTGTTAGCTTTTTCTACTTTAGATGACCTGCAAAGCTAAATAATGGACACTGTTTTAGCTTTTTCTACCTTATATGACCTACAAAGCTAAATAATGGACACTGTGTTAGCTTTTTCTACTTTAAATAACCTACAGACCTAAATTATGGACACTACGTTAGCTTTTTCTACCTTAAATAACCTATAAAGCTAAATAATGGACTGTTAGCTTTTCTACCCTAAATGACCTACAAAGTTAAATAATGGACACTGTGTTAGCTTTTTCTATCCTAAATGGCATAAAAAGGTAATCCATTGAATATATAATAGCTTTTTCTATCCTTACTGACCTATCCCATCTATCCCATCTATTCTAGCTTGCCAATCTAAGACAAACAATCGAATCTATCAATTAAAGCTAAACAAACAATCAACCTTAACTACTCTATGCAAACTTATTTAAGTTAACCTACAGTATGCTAACTAACCTACACGAACTAATCAATTTTAACTTTGGCAATTTAACCTATCCTAACTAACCTAGCTGAATGAAACCGAACTTAACTAATTCTAATCGATAAATTGAAACTAATCTAATCTTGCATAGTCCATGATGATATTACCAATACAAAAATATATATTCGTTATAATCAAACCAATCGTATAGTAATATATAGACAAAGAAAATAAAGTGTAAATATAAGTTAAATAAATACTAAGTGGTGTAATTTAACTAAGCAATTGACCTAAATTTAGTTTTATTTAGAGTAATTTATCCACTGGTGAATTACTCTTAACTGTTCCAATAAATTACTAAAGTTACATCAGCTAGGAAATTCACCAGTCTCGTCTTTCCCTGCAATTTTCACCATCGTCAATACCATTAGGGGAAAAATGACAAAAAACAACTCCATAAAAGTCAATATTTTCTACGTTGATTTTGCAGTCCAGTGAATATATGATAAAACAATATAACTTCTCTTATTAATCAATTTATATCAACCATTTTATATAGATTCATTACACCTTCAACGTCACTATATCATTATAACCATTTATGTCGTGTTTCCCTTTACTTTCCTTTACCACCCCCGATCCCTTCTCCCTCCCTTCACATTCCCCCTTTCCTCCCCATCACAACCCCCTTCCCTTACCCATCACAACCCCTCCCCTTTACAGCCCCCCCTCCACTTCACAACCTTCGACCCTTGTTAACAAACCTCCTCTGTACATTTCCCCTAAGAAAAAACAAATACAATATAAAATAAGAACCATCCCATTATAATGAAACACCAACTCTCAACTACCTGACACATTCTTGAGTTTATATAAGTTGATTAAATACGTTTCAAAATTGGCTGTTTCAAATTCTTTTTTTTTTCCTCTCCACATTTTTTTTTTTAGGGTTTTCGCTGAAGCACCAATATCGCTCCTGGAATTTGGAAGTAATTTGGTAGAGATTCAATCATGGTTCAGATAAAAATGGGGTCTGGACGGGGTAAAAAAACATGATATGAAATAACTAAGCTTGGGTGGTGAGGTTTGGTATTTAATAGTTGTGATGACTGTGTTTTATGTACACGAGTTGTATATGTTGTGATAATTATGAAAATAATAAAAATAATAATAATAATAATAAGGATGATGATAATTATGCAAGGTAACGTATAAGTGGTGCCAGTGCCACATTTTAGAGTGCCATATTTTTAGTGCCATGTACTTGAGTGCCATGTTCTTGAGTTCCATGTTTTTGAGTGCCGGGTTCCCTCTCTCTTTCTCTCTCATATCTCATATTGTCTCACTCTCTTTCTTTCTTCTATATCTCTGTTTCTCATTACCCCTCTCCATTTTACCTCTTCTCTCCCTTTCCTTTATCTTCCTTCTTTACGTTCCTCTCCTTCTCCTCTTCCTCCTCCCCTCCTCTTCCCCTCCTCCTCCTCTTCCCCCTCCCCTACCTCCTCCTCCTCCTCCTCCTCCCGTTTAGCCGTTGGAGACAGAGCCTTATATGTTATGCAGTGTTGCCACCCCACACCCAGTTGCTGCCCTAGTAATCACATTCCCCAGAGGATGGCTCGCGGCTCTGGCAACGTCACTCAACCCCAACCACTTCATTTGCATAGTGTCACGAAAAGCACTTAACTTCGGGTACACCAATATATATCTTCAAATCTAACCTCTGCCCTCTTTCGTTTTTCTCTTCTCATTTTTGTATTATTCCTCATTCTCTTCATCATTTGCTCTGTTTCTTCATGTTCTCGTTCCTCCTCTTCGTCCTCTTCATATTTACTCTTGTTCATCCTCCTCCACCTCCTGTTCCACTACCACCACTTCTTCCTTCTTCCTCACCACTTCTTTTCTTTCTCACCACCTCCTCCACTTTCTTCTCCTCCACCACCATCTCTTCTTCGGTATTTTACTCCACCTCCTCTCCCTCCTCCCAGTCCACCATCTTCGTTATTATCATCCTCTCTGCTAGAATACTTCCAATTTAATATTATTTCGTTGTTTCTTCTTTTTTGTTTACTCTCTGGCTATTGTTTAAATATTTTTCTTCTGATTTTACGTTGTTTTCTTTCTATTAAATATTTTCCTGTTTGGTTCATTTGTCTACTTCCATATTTCCTTTAGAAATGTTTACACTTTTGCGTATTTTGTCTGCTTTTTGTTTATGCTTGTTATGATATTTTCTAGTTATTGTTCTTACTGTCTGCTTTCTGCTCTTACCAAAACAGTTCCTGGATTTAATTCTGCTTCTGCTGGATTCTTCTGCTCTCTCGTTTTCACCTTTTTTCTCTGCTTTCTGCTCTTGTCAAAACTCTTCTTTGATTTATCTCTGCGTCTGCTGGATTCTTTTGCTCTCTCGTTGTTACGTCTTTACTTTACTTTATTTTACTTTAGTTGAATCAGGATCTAAAAATTCCTGAGTTGTGGCCAATTGCCATTAAAGTGGTGACCTCGAATTTGGTTAATGAAGGTCATTCCTCTGTATGGGCGGACATCCTGCTTACCAGAGCCTTTTAAAAACTGTCTCTCTGAATTTTATCTCTACGCTGTGTTTCAATATTATCTCTGAAGCTGTTTTTAAGTACTTTCTATATAAGCTGTAAATAAGCTTTGAGTGTTCTTTCTTTATGCTATCTTTCAGCTTTATCTCTCTAAGCTGTGTTTGAATGTCTCTCTCTTTTCTGTCTTTAAACATCTCTCTATTAATGTTATCTCTCCCGACTTTATCTCTCCGTCTTCTCTATTTACATAATCATGCAATATCTCCCCAGTCACATTGTCTCCTCGTCCACACACTATCTCCCCTCTCATATTGTCTCTCCACGAACAGAATGTCTCCCCCATACTCACACTATCTCCCCTCCCCCAATGGTAACCCCCCTAAACATATTAACATTACCTCTCCACTCACAATCTTTCCTCCATCCCTTATACACACACTGCCTCCCCACCCACAATGCCTTTTCTCCCCTTATATACACACAGTCTACCTCCCCACTCCCCAGACACACATTACTCCCACATCCACACTATCTCCACTCCATGCAGTCCCTCCCCATCCACACAACATCTTCCCACACCCACATTGTCTCTCCCTCACAGCCACCATCACAGTCTCCCCGGCTTGTCAGGATTATTTGCATAAGTCAAGGAATATCCATAAGCTTGTGGTAGGGAGCTAACACCATGTCCTTCCCTCCCTCCATAACTTCCTACCTCCCTCCTTCTCTCCCTCTTTCTTTCCTACTTCTCTCCCTCCCTCCCTCCTTCCTTCTTCTGTCCATCCATCCCTCCTTCACTCTTTCATCTCACCCTCCCTCCTTCCTTCTTCTCTCACTCATTTCTTCCTTCTAGCTCTCGCTTTTTCCCTCTCTCTTCTTCCCTCCCTCCCTCCCTCCCTCTCCCCCTCTCTCTTCTCTTCTCTCTTCCTCCCTTCTTCCTCTCTCCCTTCTTCCCACCATTCTCTCTCCTTCCCCACCTCTCTCCTGTCTGGTGCTGCTCGAGTCCTTGTCACCAGGAGGAAATAAGTAGGAGAATATAAAGACAAATAATCTGTGGAGGAGGAAGTGAAGAATAATGAGACGTGCAAGAGAGCAACACAGCTAGGAAGAGGAAAGATAAATATATGATGATAGATACAATGATGTTGGAATTAAGCGAGAAAAAGGTAACGTAATCATGTGAGGAAGAAATGAAGGAGGTGTAGTGAAGGAACGTAGATAGGAAAGAGGAACATGGGGAAGAAACTAAGATTAGAATAAACATATAGATGAATGGGAATAGAATCAAAGCAAAATAAAAACTATAGAAAACAGAAATAACTAACCAACATGACATCTATGTGAATATTACATGGACGGGCTGTGAGATCTCGGACAAAAAAAAAATTGCAGCTAATCACCGAAACTAAAAACTGTAGATGTGGGGAGACTTGTCTTAGGAAAATTTGTATAAGACTGTATATGTGGGGAGGTTTGTGTGAGGGAAATTTATCGGGGTGTTGTCGATGTCATCAGTAAAATGAAAGCTCTTATACGATAACACTAGTTTTAATTCACTTCAGCCTGTATTAACCTATTTCCTTAGGGGTTGTATTGTATATATAATCCTTCCTGGAACCTTGAGCCCGTCTTCTTAAAAGCCTGAAGTATATTTTCCTGTAGCATGAAATATATCTTCCTGAAGCATGAGGCATTATATATCATCTCGGAATCCAGGGCCTATGTTTCTGGAACCAGGTGCTTATCATGCTATAGCTTGATATATATCTTCCTGGAGTCCCAAAACACTAGTGACATACAGTACATACTACAGCCCTCTAAAAATATATATACCATATCTCCCATATAAAAAAAACAACAACAAGAATATGTCTCCTTCGCCTGTAAAACGAGTATTCTATTCATCTCTACATATATATTGTCGATAAATTATTGTACCAGATCGTTTCTCACACAGCCCCAAGTGCTGGACCTCTTGTCAAATGGTACATATATCTTTTTTAGGGGTTCTGGAACGAGTATGGTATTAATGTGTGTGTGTGTGTGTGTGTGTGTGTGTGTGTGTGTGTGTGTGTGTGAATATATATCGTCTACGAGCTCGTTGTTCTAGGCTCTCGCTCACACCACTGCCATATGTTCGACATCTGGAGTGTGTTAACAGCTGATAGTATTGTATATACGTCTAGTGTTCTCATTCTTATACGATACACTGCCCTTCCTGTAGTGTTATTGTTGGTGCTGTTTTTGTAGTTGTTGTTGGTGCTGTTTTTGTCGTTGCTGTTGGTGCTGTTTTGTTGTTATTACTTGTGCTGTTTTTGTAATTGCTTCTACTCTTATTGCTCCTTTGTTATATTTATTGCTGTTATTGGTGCTGTTATTGTTGCTGTTATTGCTGCCCACTACAGCTAACACGCTCTTAAGTCAGTGCAGCAGTTTCTCGTTTGAATGGCTCACTTAGATCACATATGACAGTGTTCTGTGTTATGGTCAACCCAGTTTGACAATCCTAAATCCTAGCGTATAAGGTTCCCAGCTCACAAAATATATCTCAGCGTATATATGTTTCTGTAATTGACACCCAGCATAACGTTCCCAGCTCACAAAACACGCCTCGGCAGTTCTTTTTTATATTATTTATGTGTGGGGGCATTTCAGTGTAAAAGGCCACAGTAGTTTCCAAGAATTTCTTTTCCTCCCCGCCTCCTCCTCTTCCTCTTCCTCTTTCTCTTCTTCCTCCTCCTCTTCCTCCTCTTTCTCATCCCCCCTCCCCTTCCTTCCCCTCCTCCAGTACCTATCGTTGACTCGTGGTGCAAAAACTTTTGTGGTTAGCTCAGCAACACTCAGAGAACCGCTTGACATTCCTCTCCGCCCTCTGAGGTGCTGAAGGTCTTGTAGGGTGACTCAGAGAACGAGGTTATGGCAGTAGTATTTTCCCTTAATATCATCAACACAGTATCAAACCTGAGTATAATGAATGGGATAACTTTAATCAATGTGTACGTGCATAACTCTTTGATTATACTAACTTTCCCCTTTGAGTACATTGATTAAATGCTTTAAGTTCAGTTCGTTTATCTGTTAAAATATATTAATCCTTTTGAGGACGTTATCTTCAATATTAAAGTTAAATTTTCAATGTTCCAAATTATTGATCTTTTGATATATGATCTGCCTATAATAATGTAATTTATATTGTACAATTAATTATGGATTTTTTTATTTCTTTATATTATTATTATTATTATTATTATTATTATTATTATTATTATTATTATTATTATTATTATTATTAAATTATTATTAAATTATTATTAAATTATTATTATTATTATTGATAGTAGTATTAAATTATTATTAGTTTATTACTATTAATCTTTCTATTTTAAATTTCTTACTATTACTATTACAGAACGATCCTACGCCGAGGAGGATGATAGTGAAACGTGGGTAGAGGAGTCCGTAGACTTGCAAATGTGAGTAGTGAAATGTGGATCGTGTTGCCGTAGACTTTCTCATCGCGCTGCCGCCCCGTACTGTATAGGCGGGCGGATGACGGTCGTGTTGAAGTTTACATTCTGCCCGGCAGGCCACTATGGAATTACGAAAAAATATTAACTTTATATCTATTTTTAATAAGTTGCCGAGTAATTTAGACTGGATTTGTGTGCGTATTGGACGTTATATAGAAAGTAACATTGAGTCATTATGTATGGCCATTACTGTTGATATTGTGCGTGTGTGATGAGGTAGTTGTTCACATTCATACCCTTTACTGATATTTTATTTCTTTTCACTCAAATAAAGATTTAAATTATTATAATTAAGTATAATATCTTAAATAAACGATGAACTACAACGAGGAACTAGTCATCCGTAACCATTCTAGGTACTGTCAATCCTCAGGTGTTTCATATACCTGATGGCTTCTTGAATGTTAATTAGTGGTTGTCATGGCAACTTTCCTCATATCGTCTCCATAGCAACATGTGTTCGTGTGAATGGCACATAATTACGTATCATTACGAAGGAAAAATAACTGGAGGCTGTTTATTATTGAATGTTTTGTGGGGTGGAAATTGGGAATGGTCGTTTTCTTTATAAGTTTTTGTTGTGTTGGTGACTGTTGCTTACAAGTGAGTTAAGGTAATTTACGTCGGTCTAAATGAACATTCTTGTGTACGAGTGTGTTTGAGTGATGATACTACCGCAGTCATTGTTACGCTGCAAGGTGAGTTATTTAGTCCATTTGGGGTCAGTTGATGTACCATTACCACATACAGTAGTAACCCGTAAGACCACAGATAACCAAACCTAACCTAACCTAACCTAACCTGACCTATACTTCAGTAGTGTATTGTCCACAGTCCTGATATGTACGTTGAAGCGTTGAAGCCTCTCAAAAGATCGTACTGAAGCTGGTAAAATACAGTTACCGAGTTTTGTCAACAGATGGCGTAACTTGGGTATTCCAGACGCATTCCGAATCTCCTCTTATACGCCCGGTAACTTTTAATGAGATTCAAACTTATATAATGAGAATTTCACTAGCAACAGGAATAGAATAGAACCCTTGTAAAGAAAAAAGATTGGTGGCAAGGTGGAATAGCAACTTCGCTTTCTTATAATTATTTCGAGTTTCCTAAGCAAAGATTTTTTTAATTGAAGGGAAGGAGATGAAGTTTATGGCCAGTCCAACCAATCAGAACTTTTAGCAATTGATATTCGCAGTTGTGATTGGATGATACGTATTCTGTTGTTTGAGACGTCAACGTATTGATATTCAGAGATCGAAAAGTTTAGAAAAATTGTCTTCAAATTGCTGAGAGAGAGAGAGAGAGAGAGAGAGAGAGAGAGAGATTGGGATCTAAAAAAATAGAATGCCTTGTTCATTTCTCACCTGGACGTAGAAACTGCTGTTGGACAATCCATCTCCCATAGAAAAGATCCATCTATAATACCTTCTCTTATTCCTCGGTGATTAATGATCCACCAGTGCTGAGAGATGTAACATGTCCTTTCTCTTATATCTCTCTCAACCTGGGGGCCGTGAGATGTATTTTTGTTACTGTTATTCTTCGTCTAACAAGTGTGATTGTAACACCGTATCTGAGCCAATTACCTGGAAAATATTTACATTATTAGATTTATTAACAGTTTTATTATTAAGATTATGGATGAATAGTTAATGTTATTATTCATATTATGCTTTAATTTTTACTAGTTACTGTTATGTCTTTTAATATTGTTATCGTCGTCTTCCTAGTCTTCTTCGTCATCGTCCACCTCGTCCTCGGCCTCCTCGTCATTTCCTCCTTCACCTCCTCCTCGTTCGTCCTCCACTCCCTCACACACACAGTAAGAGAGTTAGACCCTGGCTGTGATTCACTCAGGAACATAGTTTATCTCTGGATCGTCTTCAGGAAAGGTTCATTTTCCTCTTCGCTTTTCTTCTTCGTCTCCGACAAACCATCCAGTTGTACCCTGAGTGGGACGCCAGCTTGGGTGTCGTTCTTCTGTGTTTCACTTAATGATTTCTATAACTTCCGTGAGTTTGGAAATTTTTACTTACACTTTAACAATTTCTGCCACAGTTTGGGAATTTTTAGTACTGATTACTTAATAATTTATAGTGCCTACAATTTTATAATTTCTACCAGAGTTTAGAATTTCTGACTCCACTAACTTTAAACACTTATGATCTGAAAATATTTACCTCTTATGATTTACAGTTTAATAATTTCTATCATTTGTAACTTAATTTCTATCAATAATAACATATTAACTTCTACCACTTATTGAGACAGGCAGGCAGGCAGGCGGGCAGGCAGGCTCTCTTTTCCCCTTCTCTCTCTTCCTTCTCCATCTCTTTCTATCGTCCTATCCCCCTCTTTCTTTTCTAGACATAAACACTCTTACTCAGAAAATAACCTTGAATATCGACCTTGGATACAATGGTTAGTGTTCTGCCTCGTCCAAGTGAGTCACAGCTGAAGGAGAGTGGAAGGAAGTTCTCAGAGAAGCATCCGGGAGAGTTAAGATGTCCCTTCCCTCACCCTCCCCATTCCCCCCGCCACCTCCCCCTTCCCCCATCCCACCTTCCCTCCCTGTATGATGTAGACAGACAAAGAGACAGACAGACAGACAGACAGACAGACAGATTACTTCATAATGTTCTTATTAGGTATCAACAGATCTATTACACTACAACGCTCGTACACTAAGCCTTTCACACAACAACAACCTCACACTATAACTGTCACACACTAAATTCCTCACAGGTTACATCTGTTATACCATTACAGCTGCTCTCACGAACTATAGCTCTCGCACACCCGTATTTCACTTCTTTCACACACTCGAAACTTTCCACAAACTACACTTTACACACCCAATGTCTTCTCTATCTCACACTCATCACCTCCTTCACACACTAAACCTTCGTCTCTCTCACACACTTCAGCTCTCACACATTAAACCACCCTCTCACACACTTCAGCTCTCACACATTAAAACCACCCTCTCACACACTTTACCTCTCACACATTAAAACAACCCTCTCACACACTTCAGCTCTCACACATTAAAACCACCCTCTCACACACTTTACCTCTCGCATATTAAACCACCCTCTCAAACACTTCACCTCGCTCATACAAAATACATTCTCTCATCTCTTCTACTACCCCCCTCCCCTCTCTCTCTCTCTCTCTCTCTGTCCCAAACTTCACTCCCTCAAAGGCTTATCCCAGACCACCACCACCACCACCACAAGTCTCCCTTCTCATCCACCACAGTCTAGATACACGCACGTATAAAACACTTTACCGCACATACACGAGCGGTATAACAAGCGTCAAGAATCTATAGCTTATAAACTCCTTTTCTTAAGACCCTGAGGTAGGAAGGAGGCGAGGCAGGGGCAGAGTCGTAAACTAGCACCCAGGTATCAGCTCTGAACACTGGCCTTTACTGGAGCTGGTTAAAGGAGACGGGATAAATATGGCTGAGTTCAATGTTGTTGGTTGAGGAGACGGGGATACACTGTGTCGTAAGTTATTTAGTATGGTTTAGTGTTTGAGGTTACAAGAGTTAAGGAGAGATCGGTGTTTATTTGCAAAAGCTAGGAAGGGTCTGTGTTTTAGGTATGAAAGTTTTTAAAGGGGTTAGTGTTTGGGTTTACAAGTGATGGTTGGATTCAGTGTGTGGGGTGGGGACAGCGATGGGAGGAGGAAGAGGAGAAGAAGAAGGAGGAGGAGGAGAAGGAGGAAAAGGAGGAGGAGGAGAAGGAGGAGAAGGAGGAAAAGGAGGAGAAGGAGGAGGAGGGGGATGTTTATCATATTTAGTCATCCTCACTGCCTTCCCATCTCCTTTCCTTGACTCATAAGGAAAAGGGGAAAATAATGACAGGGAAAAGAAGGGAAAATAATGACAAGGAAAAAGTAGGAAGAGAAAATAATGACAGGGAAATATAAGGAAGGAAATATAATGATAAGGAAAAGAAGGAAGGGAAAATTATGAAAAGGGGGAAAAAAGAGAAATAATAATAATTTCCATAAAAATCATCATAATCTCCTTCCTTCTTCCTCTCCTTTACTCGGTAGAAGGAAGAGGAATTGGAGAAAGAGAAGGAAATTTATCTCAAACATCCACCATTATTTCCTTCCCATCTTCTCTCATCACAATAATGTAAAAAATGAGAGATAGAATGAATAAAGAATAGATAGAGAAATAAGAGAAATAAGGGAAAGAGAAGGAAATTTATCACATATTTCCACCATTATCTCTTCTTTATCTCCTCTCGGCTCTTCACAAGGAGGAAGGGAAGAAGGTTACATTTATTTCCGTCGTGAAATTGGGAGTTTACGAGTCAGGGATGAAGTTGGATTATGGTGTCTCGTCTTCACCGCCGCTGAGAGACATCCAGGGAGAGATTTTTGTGGTAACCAGGTACTGTCTCACCCTCTATCTCTCTCTGTTTGTTTGTCTGTCTATGTTTTTCTGTTTGTCTCTGTCTGTCTTCCTGTTTATCTGCATGTTTATCTATCTCTATCTCTCTTTATTTTTTCTCTATTTGTCTCTTTGTGTTTCTCCTCTCTCTGACTGTCTCTCCCTCTTTCTTTACCTCTTCTCTCTCTGTATCTCTCCTCTGTCTGTGTTATTCTCTCTCCCTCTCTCACTGTCTCTTCCATCTCTTTATCTCTGTGTTTCTCTTGCCTCAGTCTCTCCCCTCTTTATCTGTACATCCCATTCACTAACCAGAGAGAAGAAGGGAGTTGACACTACCCCCCCCCCCCTCCTTCCCTCCTCTCCCAGAATACTTAAGGAGAACTCATCCGTCATCTCGAGTCCTAGAACCGATTATGGTAGAGAGTTGATGCAATTTCGTACTACTTTTGACTGTTGGTTTTTGCCAGGGATTTAGAGGTAGTACTGTGTGCGGTGCGGGGGGGGGGGGGGATGTCTGTATAAATGTATGTGTATAAATATTTATGCATGTGTGTGTATTTCTATATCTGTTCGTATATGTATATCTTGGTATATGTGTCTACACGTGTAAACTAACTTTGAACTCACTCACTCAAGCGACCACTTTAGACTCTACCTCACATCGCCAGTTTATAAGGAAGAAAAAAACCCACACGAGTCATTAAGAATCATGAACGTAGCAAGTTGTCGTCTGGATGGTGTAAAAAGTTGACCAATGTGTCCCCCGAGAGAGAGAGAGAGATTGTTGGGTGGAATATTGATGGTGACGGGCGGGGGTGTGTGGGCGTCCTTCCTTTCCTTTCTATGGGCGGTCTTGTTTCTCCCTGATGCTATTTTTCGTCATTGTTGTTTTATGTGGGCGTGCGTGTTTGTGTGGGTGGGTTGGTGTGTGGTGTGTGTATGAGGGGGGGGGGGAGGATTGTGTGTGTGGGTGGGTTCGTGTGTGGGGTGTGTGTGTGTGTGTGTGTGTGTGAATAAGACCATTGTGTGATTTGTAGTAGAGGAAAAAATAATGTTTTTATATTTCACATACACACACACACACACACACATACACACACACACACACCAACACAACACACACACACACACACACACACACCCAAACACACACCCTTTCCCTCATACTGTCACCAAACTCGACCACCATAACTACTACTGTAAGTTATGACTCCTGAAACATAATGGTATGGTGGTGTGTTAATAGTAATGGTTGGTGATGGTGGTTGGTGATGGTGGTTGGTGATTGACAATGGTGGTATGTTGGTGGTGGTAGTGGAAGGGATGAGGGTAGGAGAGGATGGTTGTTGGGGTGGTGGGCTGAGGATAGGGGATAGGTGTAGGGGTTGTGGTGGTGGGATGGGTAGGTGGAGAGGGGGAAGGGGGTGTTGTAGTGGAGGGCTGGGGATGGGGGGATGGGTACGATAGGAGTCAGTGAGTAAACATTAGCATAGAGATAGAAAACTGGACAGCTTATCTGAGTGAAGCATAAGGTTGGGCTGGGCGAGGAGGCAGACCAAGTGACATATTTTGTGAGCTACCAAGATGAATATAGTAGTGGGGGGTTGTCTACTGGTGATATAGTGCTTTGTGATGAGGTTTGATAGAGAGAGAGAGAGAGAGAGAGAGAGAGAGAGAGAGAGAGAGAGAGAGAGAGAGAGAAGTATGTAAAGTAGACACATAGGTAGAAGTATAAATTATTTACATATATACAACGCACATTTATCATCCATATATACTGTAGGTACACGCACACACACACACGCACACAGACGCACACACTCACATACACACACTTTGAATCCCATAACCTGATACACCTGTTGTCCCGTTGGTAATTAACCTGTCTATGTCCTCATCAGCGATAAATCCTCACAAAGTTTCAATTAAGGTCACATTACCTGGTGGACGAGAACTAGCGTAATAATGACACCTGCCCGACTGAGAAATCAAAATCCACATCAACGCGGGCATGAGGGGCTTTGATTGGTCGTAAACTAATGGTATATTCAGTATTGGGTTAAATTAGGCCTGGTTTAATTAGAATTATCTTAGGTTAAGTTAGGTTAGATAAGGTTAAGATTAAATAAGTTGTGATAGGTAAGATTAAATTGGTTAGGTTAGGTCAGATTGGTTTAGGTTAGTGGAAGCAATTTAGGTTAGATTAGGTTAGTTTAGGTCAAGTGAAATATGTTCATCAGTAGGTGGAAGTCACTAACCAGTAGGGGGAGATAATAGTCAACATGAGGAAGCAAAAGAACAGACCAATCACAGCAAGTCATGCCCGTATTAGCGTGGATCCTGCCAAATCGTTTCCCCCTCCACCAGAACCTGCAAAAGTGGCCATGAATAATAGTCGACATTATCGTGAGCGAGGAGTCATTTGGAGGCCCGACCATTGTTACCTTGTTCCCCCGAGCTGAAGAAAACTCCTTCTCTTGTTGTTGTTGTGAGTTTCTTTCTCTCTTTCTTTCTTTCTTTCTTTCTTTCTTTCTTTCTTTCTTGCTCGTTCAGATTGTACTTCTAGGGGTTAAATAGAGCTTTCTTTTCTTTTGCCTTCTTTTTTAATGACGATTTTTATAGTGAGGAAATTTTCAATTTTATTTTATGTCTTCAAAGGAGAAAATCATTCACCAATAGTTGCTAGTTTTCTTGCTTTCTCCTCTGGCTTTCTTTTTTAACCCGATTTTACATCTTGAAAGATTACCTTCAAGGCTTTCTCTAAATACTTTTTTTTTCATTCACCTTCTGCATCTGTGGAGAAACTCTTATAACTTTCTCTTCGTGTTATCCTTTTTTTCCACCTTGTGCTGCAAAGGTGAAAAATAGCCGCTTTCTCTTATTGCTTTCACTTTCGGTGTAGAATTTATAAGTCTCGGGAAAACCTTAGTGCTTTCTATTTTATATTGTTATATGGAATGGTTGTATTTTCTATCGACTATTCTCTTAGAAAGTGTTAGAAAGGAATATTTTCGCAGTTTCTAACTGCTGTTGTAAAAAGTATTAACTAAAGCTTAATGAACGAAGGGCAATAACACTGATAGCTGATGCACTTAAATATATGAATATAACAACAACAACAATAATAATAACAATAACTATAATAATAACAATAATAACAACAACAACAACAACAGCAACAACAACAATAGCAACAACAACAACAACAACAACAACAACAGCAATAACAACAACAATAGCAACAACAACAACAACAACAATAACAATAACAACACTAACAACAATAATAACAATACCAACAACACCAATAATAATAACGAAAACAACAACAATAATAACAGCAATAACAACAACAATATTAATAACCAAAACAACAACAATAACAATAATAATAACAATAACTAACAATAACAACAGCAACAGAAGCACTTACATACATTAATATATTATCCCTCAACATCATCACCATAAACACCATCCCAACATCACTATGAATCCCCTAACATCATTCTAAAGGTCCCAACATCACTGTAAAATTCCCAACATCACTATAAAGCCCCTAACATCATTATAAAGGTCCCAACATTAATTTAAAGGTCCTAACATCACTATAAAGGTCCCAACATCACAATAAACTTCCCAACATCACTATACAGGTCCCAACATTAATTTAAAGGTCCTAACATCACTATACTGGTCCCAACATTACTTTAAAGGTCCCAACATCACTATACAGGTTCCAACATCACTATAAAGGCCCCAACATCACTATAAAGATCCTAACATCAATATCAAGGCCCCAAACATCACTATAAAGGCCCGAACATCACCATACTGAACATCACCTTCCACACCATCAGAAGAATACAGAGCCACGCTGACTGCCCCCCTTATTAATCCATTCTTAACAGGAAACTTGGGGTTAGAACCGTCGAGGGAGCCATTGATCCAATACGATTATTCTGTGTGTGTGCTTTGAGAATAATGTAAGAGGGTGAAGGCATGGTGGCAGATCTCTGGGGGAACAAGAGATGGATGTGTAATGAGAGGAGGGGTAAGGGAGGGTGAGGGAGAGGGGGGGTAAGGGAGGGTGAGGGAGAGGGGGTAAGGGAGGATGAGGGAGAGGGGGTAGGGAGGGTGAGGGAGAGAGGGTAGGGAGGGTGAGGGAGAGAGGAGGGGTAAGGGAGGGTGAGGGAGAGGGGGGTAGGGAGGATGAGGGAGAGAGGGGGGTAAGGGAGGGTGAGGGAGAGGGGGTAAGGGAGGGAGAGGGTGGTAGGGAGGGTGAGGGAGAGGGGGTAAGGGAGGGAGAGGGTGGTAGGGAGGGTGAGGGAGAGAGGGTAGGGAGGGTGAGGGAGAGGGGGGTAAGGGAAAAAGAGGGAGGAGTAGATAGAGAGAGAGTGGGAAGAAAGGGGAAAGAAGGAGAGAGAGAAAAAGAGGGTTGAAAGAGAGAGACAGAAACAGACAGACAGACATTATAATCCTCAAAATCAAAACATTATCATCTATATATGTGATTGATTTTTTATGTAATTATATTTACTTATTTGTCTGTCTGTCTATCTGTCTGTTCGTCTCTCTGTGTCTGTCTGTCTGTCTGTCTGTCTGTGTCTGTCTGTCTGTCTGTCTATGTCCGTCCGTCTGTCTGTCTGTCTGTCTGTGTCTGTCTGTTTGCCTGTGTCTGACTGTCCATCCGTCTGTCTGTCTGTCTGTCTGTGTCTGTCTATCTGTCTGTTCGTCTCTCTGTGTCTGTCTGTCTGTCTGTCTGTCTGTCTGTCTATGTCCGTCTGTCTGTCTGTCTGTCTGTCTGTGTCTGTCTGTTTGCCTGTGTCTGACTGTCCATCCGTCTGTCTGTCTGCCTGTCTGTGTCTGTCTGTCTGTCTGTTTGCCTGTGTCTGACTGTCCATCTGTCTGTCTGTCTGTCCGTCTGTGTCTGTCTGTGTCTGTCTGTCTGTTCGTCTCTCTGTGTCTGTCTGTCCGTCTGTGTCTGTCTGTGTCTGTCTGTCTGTCTGTCTATGTCCGTCCGTCTGTCTGTCTGTCTGTCTGTCTCTGTCTGTCTGTCTGCATCAACACTAATACATCCCTCCCCCTCCCCTCTCCTCCCCCCATCACCCCATCACCCCATCACCCCATCACCCCAGAAACAGCTCCTAACACCCACGAATAATCTCCCAGAGACAAGTTCCCCATCTTAGGAAAATTTCACCCCAACTTTGAAGATTCTGGACCAAGACTTTCATAGGAGCGCCTTTTTTCCCTATAGCCCCCAGAGAGTCTTAGCTTACTCACTCACTCGCCCACTTTAACCCCAGAGATTCTTAACCTTACTCATATTATCCCCTTAACCCCCAGAGATTCTTAACCCACTCACCCAAACATTAAACCCAAACTACCGGCTGAATTATACCAAAATAACAGAACTTTAAACTATTGTATATCCGGGTTATGTTGTATGTATGAATGGCTTACGGCGATGGTATATGTATATGTTTTGATGATACGTTATTTTGCTATGTATTCCCATGTTATTAGTTGTCTTTACACATTCATAGAAAAGATAGATTTTCTGTATACATATAATAATTTCAAAATGATAAAGGTTCTATTTGCAGGTTATCCAATTTAAGGGATGATAGATAGATAGATAGTTAGATAGATGGATGGATGGATGGATGGATGGATGACCTCCAAATATCTTGCAAGAAAGAAAATGCATTCGCTTTCTTCCTGGATAACGAGGTGGGAGAGTGAGGTAAGAGGGTGAGGGGAGGGTGAAGGCAGGGTGAGGGAACAGTGAGGGGGAGGGTGAAGGGAGGGTGAGGGGAGGGTGAGGGGGAGGGTGAGGGGAGGGGGAGGGTGAAGGGAGGGTGAGGGAAGAGTGAGGGGGAGGGTGAGGGGAGGGTGAGGGAAGAGTGAGGGGGAGGGTGAGGGGAGAGTGAGGGGGAGGGTGAGGGGAGGGTGAGGGGGAGGGTGAGGGGAGGGTGAGGGGGAGGGTGAAGGGAGGGTGAGGGAAGAGTGAGGGGGAGGGTGAGGGGAGGGTGAGGGGAGGGTGAAGGGAGGGTGAGGGAACAGTGAGGGGGAGGGTGAAGGGAGGGTGAGGGGAGGGTGAAGGGAGAGTGAGGGAACAGTGAGGGGGAGGGTGAGGGGAGGGTGAGGGGAGGGTGAGGGAACAGTGAGGGGAGGGTGAGGGGAGGGTGAGGGGAGGGTGAAGGGAGGGTGAGGGAACAGTGAGGGAGAGGGTGAGGGGAGGGTGAGGGGATGGTGCATTAGAGAGAGAGAGAGAGAAAGAGAGAGAGAGAGAGAGTCAGCAGTGGGTATGTTTATAGGTCTGGATGCACACACACACACACACACCCACACACCCACAGACACACACACACACACACACACACCCACCCAGACACCCAGACACCCACAGACACACACACCCACAGACACACACACACACACACACACACACACATACACACACACACACTTCCTGGAAACAAAGAGAATTCTAAATTATCATCAATAGTTCCCCCCTGCTCTCTCTTATCCCCTTATTTTATCAAATTTTCTTTTGTGTTTAATTCATCAGCGTCTCTCCTCCCCCCCCCCCTCCCCCGCCCCTCATACACCTCTACCTGTCTATGTATCTATCGAGGTCTCTGTCTGTGTGTCTGTCTGTCTGTCTGTCTGTCTGTCTGTCTCTCTCTCTCTCCACTTACACAACATGGCTTTTCTTCGCCAATAAAAGAATGAATTATATATTCCCAGAGGTCTTTTACTTCTGTTCTTCCTCATAACATAAAGCGATTTTGTTTTGGTCTTATTTCTTACGCCATTCCCTAATTTTATCAATAGAAGGAAAAGTCTTACAACGTGGGTCTTTAATTCCTTCTTTACTAACCAATTTTCCATTTTTTTTCATTTTATAAGTCTTTTGTTTTTTACTTGCTTAACTAATGAGTCTTTTGTTTTCATTGTTTACTATGAGGAATTTTATCCAATAGAAGTTAAGAGTCTTATTTTATATACCTGGAGTCTTTAATTAGGAGTTTAAGATGGCAATATATCCAAAGTTTGTTTATGATGATGTAAATAAACACCTTTTTTCTTTGTCTTACTTAAGCAATGAGTCTTTGCGTTGTTTGCTTTCATTGTAGACTAAGAGGGGGAGTGAGGGTCTTAATTACGTCCTAACCTTTCTTGTCGAAGAACAAAGACCGAATTTTTCTTTTAATTTTCCTTTTTTCTTACTTTTTTTTATTTAAAGAAAAGTCTGGCTACATCAAACACTATCTTACTTGTGTATTAGGCAGGTAGAGTCACTTACCTAGGTTTACACTCACCTAGATAGACACTCACCTGGGTAGACACTCACCTGGATAGGCACTCACCTGGATAGACACTCACCTGGATAGGCACTCACCTGGATAGACATTCACCTAGATAGACACTCACCTAGATAGACACTCACCTGGATAAATACTCACCTGGATAGGCACTGACCTGGATAGACACTCACCTGGGTAGACACTCACCTGGGTAGACACTCACCTGGATAGGCACTCACCTGGATAGACATTCACCTAGATAGACACTCACCTAGATAGACACTCACCTGGATAGACACTCACCTGGATAGACACTCACCTGGATAAATACTCACCTGGATAGGCACTGACCTGGATAGACACTCACCTGGATAGACATTCACCTAGATGGACACTCACCTAGATAGACACTCACCTGGATAGACACTCACCTGGATAGACATTCACCTGGATAGACACTCACCTAGATAGACACTCACCTGGATAGGCACTCACCTGGATAGACACTCACCTTTTTCTTCAATAAAATAGTGTGAAATAGGGTGTATACCCACCCCCCCTCCTAAATCAACACCAAATAGGGTCTTTTTTCTGTGAACTAATAGTAAATAAATCTTTTTGTCTCGATAAAGCAACATTAAATATGGTATTTTATGCTATAAATAACATTAGATAAGGTCTTTTTTTTTCTCCCAACTAAAAGGAGTAGAGTCTTATTTGTGTCCCAGTGGGTCTTCTTTCCCAATATAAGACTGGGTGGGGGAGGAGAGAGAGTTTTACTGCATCCGTAATCGATGATCACATGAGCCTTCCTACCCGCCCGCCCACTCGCCTTACCCATCTGCCCACCCACCCACCTACCCACCTGCCTACCTACCCTACCCTACCACCGACAGGATCTCAGAAGACATAAATCTTTCAGTAATGTTTTTCTTCGACAAATAGCAAGGCTAGAAGAGAACCTCCACGGATACCCTTCCCCTGGTAAACAGCATTGTAGAGCATTATACCCTGGGATGTCCAACCATAACTTAATGCTGAGTAAAAATGCTCCTCTGTACCAAATTGTATTCCTAGGAGGGTGGAAAATGTCTTGAAATATCACTCTGTGTGTGTGCTGTGGTTTAAATATGATCGTGGTATTTTGGCTTTCAGGACCTGGTAGATAATTATACTCTTAAGATATTATGGTAATATTTGACATCGAAATCGAGGTCCAAAGATTATACTTTCTGTTCATAGGATCGTGAAAAAATATTAATTACATCATTTTATACATTTCTATCCTTAAGTTTGTGCAAAATCTCATAAAATACCTTGTCAATACGTTACTCTATCTAGCATTATCCATCAGAGGTTTTGAACAATTTATACCATCTATATTCGATGTCTTTTGGTATATTTTCTACCTGTAGTTTTGTAATAAATGCCCAATATGCCACTGTGTATATTTCTGTGTATGCAAGGCTATATTATGTTAAGTAGGGTTAGATTAGATTAAATTAGGCTAGATTAAGTTAGTCTAGAGAAGGTTAAATTAGATCGACATTAAGGTGGTTAGGTTTGGTTAGGTTAGGTTAGGTTAGGTTAGGTTTGGTTAGGTTAGGTTAGGTTAGGTTAGGTTAAGTAATCTAGGAGGGTTAATCTTTACGTCACCATCTCCGTCTTCACAAAAATGTATCTCCCACAACACTAAATATTTGACGTATGATAGCGAGAACTGTCTTGTGGATACCCTTCTGTAAGAGAGATGAGGCGGAGTGATCTTGCATACATTACTACAGGTAAAACTCAGGTAAGGAGAGCCCAAATGATCTTACGTTAATTAAGACGGGAGAGGGGGGGGGGGAGATATATCTGGCCTTATTATCTTCCATGTATAGTAAAATAAAATAACCACGTATATGTGTATGAATATATTTCTCTATGTATGGTTAATTAGATAATCCATGTATAACTTGTTCTTAAACGTGCAATACTAAATGATCTTCCACGCATCTTTCTTTACCATTAATATTTCCGGGGTTGCTTGTCTATGCCCCGTTTACCGCACTAAAACAGACCGCGTATATCTGTCGACACGTAACATAGAATAAAAAAAAAATCACCCTCTCTCTGCCGGGAGATTTAAGGCTTCTTGCGCAAGCTCCCTAATAGGCGAACACTGGAGAGTTTTCATGGCGATTTTTCCGTTCCTTTCCGATTTTTCTCCGTTGGTTCCCGGTGGATTTTGCCCTAACGAGGAGGAGGAGGAAGTAGAGTCTGGGAAAGAATTAGACTGATGCTAAGAGTGGCGTCTGGTTATTACATGTGTGTTGGGGGGCTCAGCTTAGGCGAGGCTCACTACTGCTGGTGCTGGTGGGTGGGGAGGAGGAGGTAGTGGGGGTGAGGGCAAGGAGGGGAGGGGCTAGGGATGTAAGGATAATACGTGTGTTTGTTTATATACATGTACACACACACACACACACACACACACACACACACACACACACACACACACACACCACACCCTCCGAGCAACAACAACTTAGCTTACGTCTCATATCGGTAAATCAATAGCCCTCCCGAAGGTACTAAGGGAGGTACAACTAACAGATTCTTATTCTTATTAGACCAACTTTTTCCCTCCGTGGTATAAGCCGCCTTACCTGCCCATAAGTTATGACAGCTGGGTGAAGTAAGAAAATTATTTACGATACAAAAATCTAAAACCAATCTCCGGGTCGTTCAAAGGTTGTGTGTTACTGTGTGTGACCTTATGTGTGTGTGTGTGTGTGTGTGTAAATGTTGATATTGTATTTGCTTCTACTCTCTCTCTCTCTCTCTCTCTCATCCAGACACAAAACTGCTACTCGTTACACAACAAAAACCCTCCCTCCCTCACCTTCCTCCCTTCCTTTCTCCCTCCTTCCCTCCTCTCCCTCCTTCCCTCCCTCCCTCCTTCCCTCCCTCCATTTCTCCCTCCCTCTCTCTGTCTCTCCAGCCAAAATATTCCACACACGACCTACACCAGGCCAAAGACTCGCATAAAAAAGATTCCCGCGAACGACCTCACTCGGTAGTGGCCCACGAGGAAGACAAGAGGAAAAATATAAAATGAATCGTCGTATTCAACTAATGTGAAAACAAATAAATAAACAATTAAATAAATAAATAAATAAGTAAATAGATAGGCAGGCAGACAGGCTTACAGACTTACAGACAGACAGACAGACAGACAGACAGATCATCGTAAAAATATACAATAAAAAAAGACAAAACGCGTCTTTGTCAATATATTGTGAATAAATAAAATTAATCATCGTATTCAAGTACCTTAAAGCAATATAAATTACAACATCTTATAAATGTACGTTACAAATATTTATTAAAATGCTGTAAAAATAAATTGTATATAAATTGTATAAAAAACAAATATTAATAGGAAGAACGACCATCACAATAACAAGAAAGAGAGAGAAGGAGAATAAAGAGATAGAGGAAGACATAATAACAAGAATATGGTAATTAAGTATATAAAGTAGGAGAAATAGAAGAAGAAGAGGAAGAAGAAGATTATTCCTCAACTAAGGATTGGTAAAATAAAGATCAAAAGACTCCAATTATTCTATTCGTCTCGTTATATTCTCGTTGTTCATTGGCTCTTCGGTAAGACGTCGCAACCAATCACATCCCTTCGCCACACCAAAAAAATACCCCTAAACCAATCAGAGTGGAGAATTAGCTCAATTACTGGGAGCGCTTTATACTCCTAGAGAGCTTATGTACGCTCCCTAGCCAACTGATTAGCCAATTCTCTTATTTATTTTAGTTGCTCTCTCTCTCTGCCTCCCAGTTTCTCTCTCTCTCTCTCTCTCTCTCTCTCTCTCTCTCTCTCTCTCTCTCTCTCATCTGTAGCAATTTCAACCTTTCTTACTTCCGCCAAGATTTAGCGGCAAGATATTTTAAAAGGAGACATTACGCATCATGTTTACGAGGTTCAATTTTTCGCGGACTTGGGCAGAAGCTTTGAGTCCTCTCACCATTGTCACTTAAGACAGGAGGATGGACAGTGATTTTCTCTCTCTTTTATTTCTTTCTCTTTTTCCATTTAATTATCTGTCTGTCTCTGTTTCATTCTCTGTCTACTATTATTTTTCATAGTTTCTCTCTCCCCACGGTAGGTCCTTCACTAATCTAACTTAATCACAACATCCATCAATGAACACCATCAAGACAAGACCACCATACACCTTCCCTCCTGACTTATCATCCCTTACTGACGACTTAAACCAGACGCACCTCTTTATATACCCCTCACAAGACACGGATCAGCTGAGCGACTACCATAGGTCAGAGCCGCTCGCGTCCACCTACGGCTCTGCCACAGGTGACTAATATTACCTGATTTCACTATAGGAGGACAGAAAGTGCTTTGATATTGAAACAGTTTATTTAGCTGGAAAAATACAGAGAAAGAGTGGATATAATAACATGGCTGAGATCTGTCTTAAAATAGCTAGACAGAAAATGATTGAAAATATTAATGAAAAGCCTCTGATTTGACGAATTCAAGAGGTCTATTACGTAAGGCAATATGAAGACTGTCTTATGTCACGGTGATGTAATCTAGGAATTGCGTGATGTTTACATTCTAAGGAAAAAGAGTTTATATTATGTATAAGAGAGTCTTTGACCAGTGTGTTCAAGAGTACTTATACGTATATATGTTTGTTCACTACAAGTCCCAATTACTGAGAGTGATCTTGATGCTAATGGAATTATATCAGGGGTTCTGTGTGTGTGTGTGTGTGTGTGTGGGATATGTTTATGTATGAGTATGTATGTGTGTCTGTGTATGTATTTGCAAGTGTATATGCAGTGTATGTATATGTTACTGAAACTCAGGAAGATTTAACCATTCTCTTTATATACTATTTGCTAATTTTTCATCATTTGTTTCACAGAATTCTCTGCCTGAAGCATATAACCTGGTATTCGCGTACCTGCAGCTCGTAGCGTTTTATGTATGTAATCGTCAATTTATGCAATTTCCGGTGACTGGGATAAAGTGAGTTTCAGAGGCAATCTAGGATATTGCATTGTAATGGTGTATGTTGATCACAGAGCTAAATATATTAGTATATCCGAAAGCATGCCACGTGTGACCTACATCTGAGCTCTAAGGCGGATAGAAAAACACACAGAAATGAGTTTGTTTTAATGCAAGGAATATTACGGTGTTGTTATATGGTGATTGATATTAAGTCTAAGGGTCTTTATGCATTATGTGGTTAATTAGTTGTTTTTGATGTTGTTTTAATTGATGATTTGGTGGTCTAGTTTTTGTACTTATTATTATTATTATTATTATTATTATTATTATTATTATTATTATCATAAGTCAATACTATTAATTTTTCTATTTTAAATTTCTTACTATTACTATTACAGAACGATCCTACTCCGAGAAGGGTGATAGTGAAACGTGGGTAGAGGAGTCCGTAGACTTTCAAAGGTGAGTAGTGAAATGTGGATGGTGTTGCCGTAGACTTTCTCATCGCGCTCATTATTATTATTATTATTATTATTATTATTATTATTATTATTATTATTAATCATTATTATCATTATTATTATTATTATTATTATTATTATTAATCATTATTATCATTATTATTATTATAGTTATTATTGTTGCTGTTGCTAGTAGTGTTATTATTAATGTTAGTTATTTGTTATAATTATCAACGTCATCATCACAATGAGTCACATCACAATTTATAGCAACAGTCTGCATCATCATCATTATTATCTTCATTATTACCATCAATATCATACTTATTACAATCATAATTATCACCATCATTAACATTATCACTCCCCCCATCATTATCATTGTGTTGACTATAACAGATATCACAAATAAGGTCAATTGTATCTTGCTATCCAATCGCATTCCCAAAACAAAAAATCCTCAGAAAAGACACACACACACACACACACACACACACACACACACACACACACTCACACACACACACACACACACACACACACACACACACACACACACACACACACACACACACACACACACGCACGCACGCACACACACACACACACACACACACACACACACACACACACACACACACATTCCTCAACTCTCCTCAGTAATCTTAGGGAGTGGATTCACTACAGTCTTCAGCTCAATACCGCCATCGTTCAAGACTTTCCACATCGGAGTTTTCTTGTAGTTCCCTTTACCATCTCCTCGACAATCACTAAACCTCAACAAGCTGCCTTCCATTTCATCTTGCAGAGATTTTTTCCATCATGACTGAGACTAGTTGCCTTTCAATCTCTATTCCTCTCTCTCTCTCTCTCTCTCTCTCTCTCTCTCTCTCTCTCTCTCTCTCTCATAATATTACACTATATGTTGTAAGCTAATTTTCCTTTATTCTGCCTTTGTTTATTTTCAATGTCCTTTATTTTATATTCTTCTGCACTGTTGGTTTCATTATTGTTCTACTTCTCTTTCCCCTTTTGTTATCATTGTTCATTCTTTTTGTTGTTGTTGTTCTTTTGTTCTCCATTCATTGTTTTTATTTGGAATATGTCCTTTTTTCTCTTTTGTTCGATTTTAATGTCCCTTTTATTCTTTTCAGTTGTTCTGTACTAATTGATGTTATTGTGAGAGTTCTTTTGTACCCGATTTTGTTATTGTTTAGTCTTTAATTTGTTCTATCTTGTTCTCTCCTGTTCATTTCCTTTGTTGTTATTACACGTTTTTTTCCTGTTTTGTTCAATTTATATTTTGTTCTTTTATTCCACTATACAATCCATTAGTTTCATCTTGACAATTTCTTTCTTCCTCTTTCGTTATCTTTCATTCTTTTCCTCTGTTCAATTGTCTTTTATCTTTTGTTTCTCTTTCACGGAAGTTGTTATTCAATTTCTCTCCTCTTCCTTCATCCTTTCCACTTTTCATTCCACTAATTCCACTCTATAGGTTAATCTAATGTCAATACGGTTTTAACATATTTTCGATTTCCATTTTCATGTATTTTCCGCTATTCAGTATATTAATGTATTATTGAGTCAGGCAATGGAAGGGAGGGAGGGGGTGGGTGGGATGGATGGAGAGGGAGGGAGAGAGAGAGAAGGAAGGGAGGGAGGGAGGGAGGGTAAAGAGGATAGAGGGAGATGAAGAGCGAGAGAGAAAGAGGCAGGGGTGAAGGGGATGGAGGGAGATAAAGGGAGATAAATAAAGGAGGGAAGTGAGGTTGAAGGGAGAAAGGGAGATAAAGATACGATGGGAGAGAGAGAGAGAGAGAGAGAGAGAGAGAGAGAGAGAGAGAGAGAGAGAGAGAGCAGCTGTGTTCCAACTACTGAAACCTACAAACAAGATTTCAGCTCAATCTGACCAACTCCGCCTTTGAGTTAAGACATTGCTCCGTGGACCCATGATTGTCTAGGTAATGGTAGTGTGGTATGGTGGTGATAGTGGTAGTATGGTAGTAATGGTATGGTGGTATGTTGGTGGTAATGGTGGTGGTATACCTTCCTCACCCTATTCTTCCCTCTCCTTTATGACTTTTTTTTCAACCTCTTCATTATAAATTTTTGAGTTATACAATATATACCATGCTACTACTGCTGCTACTACTACTACTACTACTACTACAACAACCTTTATTACTATTTTTACTACTACTACAACCACCACCACCACCAAAACAATCTACTCCAGCCCACCATACCCCAACATATCAAACAGACGTGTCAAATAAACTCAATCCTTACTGATATACCCGCCAAAGTCCCCTACGTATACTTACTATGGTATATTGCCAACGTTGCAGATTATAGTTATACCCGCTGAATCGGTGACGCTGAGCAGGAAGATTCGACAAAGCTTTCTCGGATCCCGGTTCGACTTACGCTGACCCGATATGCAGTGTTCGCGTTGGTTTGTTCTCTTTGTGTTTCGTTCAGCGTCGTTGGTGCGAGACGCCGCCGGACGATCTCTGATGGGAAGAGGATGTAAGATTTTTAGCAGGGATCCTCAGAGCCCGGAATTGCTCCTGGGGAGGAAAGACTGATAAAGGCCGATAAAGACTGATAGAGGCCGATAAAGACTGATATAGGCCGATAAAGACTGATAAAGGTCGATAAGGACTGATAAAAGTCGATAAAGACTCATAAAGGCCGATAAAGACTGATAAAGACGGATAAAAACTGAGAATTACCGATAAAGACTGAGAATTACCGATAAAGACTGATAAAGATGGCTAATAACTGAGAATGATCGATAAAGATTGAAAAAGATCGATAAACAATGATAAAGACCGATAAATAGTAGAAAATAGCCATGTGAATTTTTTGGGTCGGAGTTTCGGAAAAAAAAATAAAGTGTGTGTGTGTGTGTGTGTGTGTGTGTGTGTGTGTGTGTGTGTGTGTGTGTAATCATATATTTTTTCCTCGAGGAAGCCACAAAATTTTAGTATCGTGTCAAAAAAATAAAAATAAAAAAAATAATGATTTCGAGGAACATAATATTAGGTACCCTGTCTGAGGTTCATAGAAGGTGTTGCAAATATCCTCCGTACTGATCCATAATGATGATGTTGGCTTGGTAAGGAATTTTTTATAGGCTACAATATAATACACTGCAATAATGACTCACTGTGGTGACAAAATGACACGCACATTGGCACACGGACATGTATAAACACACACACACACACACACACACACGCGAACATGCATAAACACACACACACACACACACAATAATTGTTTCCCCTCGTGTAACGAGGATTGCTGGCCCAAGGGCCACCTAGGCGTGAATTTGTTTACTATGTAGAAGCTGTCGCCAACACAACAACCACACCTTGAGTTAACGAGCTGCATGACCCAGTGTCAAGGAGTAGTTCGAGAAGACCGGACAACTCGCCAACTGCACTGGCTAACCGTTACCCCGGAATACGATCCGTAAATCGATTAACATCCAGGTCCCCAATTACTGCTGGGTAGACAGAGGCAAATGGCGTAAAGAAACTTGCCCATAGTTTCACCTTGCCTGGGGATCGAACCCGGGCCCACTCGTTTGCGAGGCGAGCATGCAGACCATTACACCACAGGTCACCACACACACACACACACACACACACACACATACACAGATATAGACAGGACATACAGACATGCAGACAGACGCAGACACAACACAGACACAGACACACACGAAATAACCTGATATATGTGTTAGTATATGAGCTTCGTGTCACCCAGGTATTAAGTCAGGTGTTGTTTTAAGATATAACGCGTCATCTGACACATATTTTTCAACTTCAATGTCCAATTTTGTTATGTTTTTTTTATAGTAAATAATCACAAGTGTCGACGATTTTTTCTTAATTTGTTTATTTGTTTTGTTTTGTTTGGCGTTTATATTTTATTGTTGGAGAGGGAGGCCATTTTATTCTCATTTCTCTATTTATTTATTTATTCCATTTGGAAGTTTATGTAAATTTTATTATTTTATCTGAAATCTTTATTAAATATACATGATTACATTTCAATATCGTTGATTTATATTTTTTTTTGTAATGGTAATGTTCTTTATTGTCGTTACAAGGTAGACATGTGTTGTGTCTCACATGTGATAAAACAAATAAAACTCACTGGAACAGCTCTGTCTTTCCCCGCCAGCAGAAGACACAGCGGATAAAAGATTACTTCACAAAGTGTCCTCCCCTCCCCCGTCCTCCCGAGCCACCATCTTTATACACAAGGTCCCTGAGAGGCCGCCCCTTGACGTGTTATAGTGCACTCCTCTACCAGTTTTGCCACTTTAACATGAAGGGGAAAAGTCATTGGTACATTATCATTACCAGTTAGACATTGTGGGAGGAGTTTGTATGGAAGTGTTCCCATCTACGCAGGAAGTTTACTTATTATGGTAATGATGCCAGATAAAATCAAGAGAAGAACCTTTGGCAAGACAGTATTACCAGTTAGTCACGGTTTTTATTTAGTTTGACGGTGTTACCAACAAAGTTTCGGGGATCATTCACTCGTAGTGTTGCCAGTCACTTCAAGGGAGTCATTGGATGGCAGGTTTTCCTCTGCTCATTGGGTGGCAGGGGCTTTCTTTACATTGAAGTGTTACCTTTTACGTGTAAACATCATTATAAGTTAGTGATGCCAAGAATGAGTGGGAGTCATTGGTTGATAATGTTACCAGACAGACTTCAAGTTTACAGTTGGCAGTGTTACCAACGTGGTGTATATATCTTAAGTATTCAACAATTACTAAACATGGGCTGATTCTTATGAGTGACAGCAGAACCAACACGATATTTCGGGATCTGCTTCTTAAAGTATTCCAAAAATACGTGGGAGTCCTTTAGATAGTATTACCAGATAAAAGTGGTTGTTTACATACGAAGATATAATATTTAAAGTATCACTAAATTAAAATATTACCAAGGCGCATTTTTCCTTCAGATTTAATTATTACCAACAAAGTGTGTGGATCTCTTGCTATAAGTATTGCCAAGTAGAAAAGACATAAAGGAAAACAATGAAAAAATTTTATGGAGAGAAATATAACCAACGCCGCCTGAATTCCTTTGATAGCATTATTACCAACAAAGTGCAACGACCTCTAGCTATAAGTATTGCCAAGCATGTGAGATTGACAAGGATACTATTAGCCAGGGTTTATGGATGACAGTATTACCAGCCAGGCGATGAAATTACCGGAGAATACGATACTTTCCGAGCAACAGTATTGCCAATAAAGTGCAGCGGCTTATCGGCGACAGTATTACCAACGGAGGTCTCGTCTCCTTACCAAGACTGTAGTTCTCTGGGAAATGCTTTAAAATATCCCCATTAAAAGGTGTGAAATATGTAAAAGTAGGAGAGAGGGAGAGAGATAGCATTGAGGATAAAGGAAGGAATAAGAGAGATAGAAGAAAAATAAAAGAGAGACAAAAGGAAAAAAAACAGGAGACAGATAGTTAATAGGAGAAGGACAGCGATGAATTAGAGAGAAAGGGATAGAATAAAAAGACAGACAGACAGACAGACAGACAGAAGGAAGGAGAAATATAAGAAGAACATCACTGAGTTAGTTTTCAGAATAAAGAAAGGGATAAAAGAGACGAAGATAAAAGAGGAGATGGAATAAGAGAGAGAGATAAGAATGGATCAGAAGAAAGGCCGCGAAGACAGGAAATGAAATGTTTACATGAGGTGAAGGCGGCCAGGGAGGAGAGCTAGATGACGAGCTGCATCTACCTTATCTTTATGTGCCAGAGTTTACGCCGAACTCTGACCACCAAGTTGAAATTTACTTATTTAACTTTTATTTGATAAGAGATTAACCTAACCTGACCTGACCTGACCTGACCTGACGTTTTGTTCACACGTTAAGATCAGATATTATACATTACGAGGATATAAAAGAAATTGTATAAGCCATTATATTTTGTGTACATTTTTTTATTCAGTTTAATGAGTTTTTTTTTTTTTTTTTTTTTTTTTTGCCTTTTTGGGGTTGAAAATTATCATCATCTTATCACATCTTTGCTGAATTACTTCATAAGACTTCTATTTGAGGTGTAATTCTCCCGGTGTGAGATTTTACAATTTATTATTTATCTCCAGATATTTTTTCAGTAACTTATGTTCAAGGTTTGTATTAATAAGTGAGTGTAATTAGCCGCTTAATTTCACAAAGTTCTGAATAATGACGAAAGTTTTTGGGTCTTTTCGTGTTTCTGTTTCTTTGTGAATAGATTACGAGGCTCTATAATTTTAATATACATATATAATTACAGTTGTATAGTATATATATTATCTACACAGTGCTTCGTTAGAAGTAAAACATCATACGCACACAGCACACACACACACACACACGCACACACATACATTAATAGTACCAAGAAATATTCGCAATTAAATAATTTTCTCCTAATGAGTAGACAATTGTGCCATAAACTATTAATGTCTCAATTTGTCATAATTAATGGCGCTGTTATTACCAATAGCACCATTAAAGTCTACAGTAACATCTCTGTTAATGATGTTAAACTAGGTAATGAGACAGATGCTGAGTTACTCGACAATGCATCAGAAAGAAGTAGAAAATTACTGCCATCTAGAATTGTGTGTGTGTGTGTGTGTGTGTGTGGGTGAGAGGAAAACATTTATATTGTGTCGACGAGTGTAAGTCATCGTGTGAAAGTTCTTACATATTAGTAACACCTTTTTACACCTGAGATGATCCCTTAATTACCTTACTAAATAATAATTCTTACTATATGTGCTACAAGAAGTAAAGATAATTATTAAACAACGATGTTTCACATAAGTTTTCTATTTTATTGAGAAAGTTTTCAAGGAGAAAGTGGGTCCTATGCACACCTGGCGACCCGTTAGGGACAGTGTGGGCATAGAATAGTGTAAACTAAACCAGTTTTCGGGACATACTGCAGCTGGGTGCCCGGAGCTGCACTCGACAGCCTTCACGACCCAAACTGTAAACTAAGGCACCCAATCACAGCAGGATGGACTAGTTATGCTCTGTGTAGAAACCACTAAAAATTTAAGTCATATACACATACGTGGTTTTAAGAAGAAAATTAAAGTAATATAAATCACCTCTGAGTTGCTAGATAATTCGCTATAGATATGAGGGACAGTGTAATATTTCCCCCTCTCCTTTCATTAAGTTCGCCAGCAATAACCTGCATCTAGTTAGCATGAAATTAATTCGTGAAAATATTTAATTAAGCTAAAGAACGACCTAGTAATACAAATTTTCTCTAACATATATTATTGTTTTTCTACTCAGAGAAACTCAGAGTTGTTAATTAAATTTGGGGTAATAAGTTTTTGTGAATTTTAATTACACACATTGTGAAGTACTTATGACTCTTAACATAATCTGCAGGTAGTTAATGATAAGGTTAATATTACTAATGATAATAACAATAATAATATTAATAATAACAATAATGACAATAACCTTATTAATAATAGCAATAATCACAATAATAATAATAATGATAATAATAATAATAATAATAATAATAGTAATAATAGTAATAATAATAATAATAATAATAATAATAATAACAATAATAATAACAACTCCTTCACACTCTTCTCTTGGGTCAACAGGACTTAAAAATAGAAAGATCTGAAATATTGATGGCAAGACAAAGAGACGCTTCTCGGTGTTGTTCTTGTCTTCTATTATTTGTATTTGCTCTTTGGTTTTTGTTTATTGTTCGTTATTGCATTGTTGTTATGTCTCTATTCGTATTTGCTATTGAATATCTTTTATCTTCATTGTAAATCTTGAATTTATCAGTCTTTCATCTTCTATTTCTCCTTATTCTTGTTTCATTCTGTAGTTTTTCTCTTTTCTTCTTATTCGTTCATTAGTCTCGTTTTCTCGTTATTCCTTATTTTCTTGGTCGTGTTATTTTTCTAATTCTTCTTATTCTTATTAAACGTATTTCATTTTCTAATCTTTCTTCTCTGTTTTCTTTTCATTAGTCATTACTCCTCTTCCTTTTATTGTCTTATTTTTCTCTCTGCTCTGCGTCCCTCTCACCCATTTAACAACATCCTTTAATTCCAGTCTTCGTTCTTTTTCTCGTGTCTCTCCCGCAATTATAAAGATACTGGCTCTTATCTCCTCCTCCTCCTCCTCCTCCTCTTACTCTAAATCTTATCTTATTCTTCTTTTTCCTCCTTTAACCATTTCCACCAACTCTTAAAACTTCCTCATGCCATTTATACAAACTTTAATCCCGTTCTCCTTCTCTTCCTACACCCTCAATTTCTTGCCCAAGTATTTACCTTCGTCTCCCTTAATCTCGCCCCAGGGAGTGCTAATCTGCCCTGGTCGCAGCGCCTTGATCTCGCTATACTTTCACTGGCAACGAGGAAAGTTTTCTCTGGGAGAAAGGACAGCGGCGGCAAGAAAGAACAGCAAATTGTAATATATAGCATCTTGTGGGGTGCACGAAGCCCGCGTTATGTTATAATATAAGACGGGAAGAAGGAGCATTGTGGAGTTAAGGACTTGTATTGTGACCATTTTGGACCCGGAGAGTGTTTACATAACCGCTGGGGGACTTTAGCACAGTTTGTTGACATTGATGCTAATTTGGATAATGAGGATGTTAATTATTGTATGGGTAATATTCTCCAGAGGAGGTGAAACCCTTGTATAACTTTGTCTCCTTGGAACATAGACTATCTTTGAGAAAAAAGAAAAACTGCGTAATAAGCAAATCAGAATTGAGTTTGTTTGCAGAACAGCAAGAGTGAAACACAGTTTGTTGTTCATATCAACACTATTATGAAAACCCGACCGAGAAGTGTGCGTAATATCACCCTTGTGAGATGAAGTAATTAGAGACGTTTGTATTTATAGGGGATTAGGAATAAAAGACTTATATTTGTGCCAGCTTAGACCAGAGGCTGTAGACATACGGTTGACCTTAGCACGGTTTGTTGACACCAGCGGGAATGTGGGAATGGAGACAAGATTTCCTTTATTTTTCCTGATGATGTGATGATATTGTTGGTTAATAACTATATCTGGGACGCATTCAAGGGAGATAAACTAGTGGGTGAAAATAATAATAATAATAATAATAATAATAATAATAATAATAATAAAATACCAATTATACATGAAATTAACACGTATACAACCCCCACCCCCTCAAAAAAAAACAACACCCAAAGCTAAAAAAAAATAATACTTGTTTTTATGAGCGTCAGCAAGAGAGATTAGTCTACTGTTTACACAATCATAAACAAACTGAGGGAGCATTTAGAACATGTTTGCTTAACCCAATATGACGCAGAAAGGGAATGAAATACTCTGTTTACATCGTTTACTCTGACAAAAACATCCAAACTTACATAAAATAAAAGCTGTATTATATAGTTCACATCAGCTAAAGGAAGAATATAGCTCTTTAATATATCTTTCTAGTAATTATTTTTGTTTATATTATCATTATTGGGGTCTAGTAAAAGTACTGTTGAGTTATATCTTTGAGTTCTTGTGATGTAAGGGCAATATTATGCTTAATTAATGGGGAGGTGAGAAAAAGTGTTACCTGTGTGTTACCTGTGTGTTACCTGTGCGTTACCTGTGTGTTACCTGTGTGTTACCTGTGCGTTACCTGTGTGTTACCTGTGTGTTACCTGTGTGTTACCTGCGTGTTACCTGTGCGCTCCTGAACTATTGCACAAAGATAGTACTTAACCTAACTTTACCTAACCTAACCTAACCAAATCAACTTAGTTTATCTTTACTTAATCCGCCTTACCTTCACTTTTATCTTGTTCCTTCTCTCTCTCTTTTATATTTCTCCTCTCATTTATTATTTTTTCCTCTCTCTCTCTCTCTCTCTCTCTCTCTCTCTCTCTCTCTCTCTCTCTCTCTCTCTCTCTCTCTCTCTCTCTCTCTCTCTCTCTCTATTTCTCTCTGTTTATCTCCTTAAGTCTTTCTGTCTCACACCCTTTATTAGTTTATCTCTTTTTCTCTCTTTTACTTTGTTTATATTGCTCTTTCGTTTTCCTTCCTACACACACACACACACACACACACACACACACACACACGCACACACGCGCGCGCAATATATCGATGGCTGGATAAACTGACACTCTGTTTTTCACCTAAGACAAAGACGACGTCGATATGTGTGTGTGTTTAGCCGTCCACTCCACGCCCACTCCACGCCCACTCCAGGCTTACTTTGTCATTCTAAGCCCACTCTACACCCACTCCCCGCTTAATTTGTCATTCAACACCAATTCTCTGCTAACTTTCTCATTCTAAGCCCACTCCACGCCTACCCTCCCACTCTATGATTACCTTCCCACTTCACGCACACCCTCCCGTTCCACACCCACCTTCTCACACCACGCCTACCTTCCCAGTCCACGCACATCCTCCCACTCTATGCACACATTCCCACTCCACGAGAACCTTCCCACTTCTCTCCCACCTTCCCACTCCTCTCCCACCTTCCCACTCCACGCTCACCATCCCACTCTACGCCCACCTTCCCACTCTACGCCCATCTTCCCACTCCCCGCCCACCTTCCCACTCCACGCCCACCTTCCCACCCCCCGCCCACCTTCCCACTCCCCGCCCACCTTTCCACTCCACGCCCACCTTCCCACTCCACGCCCACCATCCCACTCTACGCCCACCTTCCCACTCTAC
>CAUDMG010004013.1:2201590-2241590 GCA_958450375.1 Homarus gammarus | reverse complement strand
AATAATAAACTTGAAGGGATATGGGAAGGGATATGATAATAATAATAATAATAATAATAATAATAATAATAATAATAATGATGATGATGATGATGATGATGGTATCCTTCCCTCTCAGTTCTCGCTTTATCTCTCATTTCACTCTCTATCCATCCAACTTCTTCCTTCCCTCTTCTCCTTCCTGTATTGTTCATTTATCCCATTCCCTTACTCTCCCTCTCACTTTTACGTCTTCCTCTTTCTCACCCCACCCTTACTGCTCTCTCTCTCTCTCTCTCTCTCTCTCTCTCTCTCTCTCTCTCTCTCTCTCTCTCTCTCTCTCTCTCTCTCTCTCTCTCTCCTCTCTCTCTCACCTCTGCCTCTCACCTCTCCCAAATACAAACTCGGGTTAAAATCCCTCATCTGTAAAAATCTTACCCCGGGGCTCTTTCAGAGGAGCAAGAAATCCCCCTCTCTCCAAAATCCCACTGGAAGGATTTATGTAATCCTTTCTAAATCCTATCAAGAAGGAATTTTCTTATTACTCTGAGTTTCTCCTTGTGGGGACATCCTTTATGTCATTGTTGTGTTTTTCCTATTGGTAAGGATATCTTTAAACTTTTCTGAAATCCTATGATAAGGATTTGTCTCATCCTACATAAATCCTGATAGTCTTTATAACTCTCCAAAATCTTGCTGGTGTAGGTTGTTGGTTTATTTCTGATTAATCCTTTTGATAGAGATTTATTCATTTTCCTTCTATAATTTGTTGGGGGAATACTTGACAATGTATTAAATCCTAGAAGTGGGATTTATCTAACTCCTTTATTAATCCTACAGTTAAGTATCTCTCTCATCTATCCTAAATCCTATAAGCCATTTAATCTCACTAATGTAAATCCAACAAACGAAAATTATTGTAATCTTCTAAAATCCTTTTATTGGGGATTTTTCATGCGTATTATAAATCCTTCTAACGGTAGTGGTTTTGACAATCCTACAGCTGAGGTTATTCCATCCCTCATAAATCCTATCAGTGAGAATTTACCTCACATGATAAATCCAACTGGTGATTATTTCTCAAGTTTCTCATAAATCCTTACGAATGGGGATTTTCCTCGCTACTTAAAGACATCTACTTGTGGGGATTTTTTTGGTCATTACGTGTTCCTAAGCCCTACAATTCGAGGGGGGGGGGAGGGGGGGTTGTTTCTCCCCATAAATCGTACTAAGGGGATTTTCTTTCTGCCCTCCCTACTAAATCCTTTTGCTGGGGATATATTTCCTTTTGATCCCATAAATCCTGGTGTTTGGGATTTACCAGTTTCATCCCTCTTCCCCCCCCCCCCCCACGGCAACACTCCTCTTTCCATAGCAATATCCTCCCCTCTACGGCAGCAACCCCCCTTTATGGCAACATCTCCTCAATGGCAACACCCCCCTCTATGGCAGCATCTCCCCTCTATATGACAACACTCTCCCCACATCATGGCAACACCCCCTCCATGGCAACACTCCTCCCTATATGACAACACCCTCCCCATCATGGCAACACCCCCTCCATGGCAACACTCCTCCCTATATGACAACACCCTCCCCATCATGGCAACACCCCCTCCATGGCAACATCTCCCTTCTATATGACAACACTCTCCCCATCATGGCAACACCCCCTCCATGGCAACACTCCTCCCTATATGACAACACTCTCCCCATCGTGGCAACACCCCTCCCCCCCTTTCGCTCTATGTAAAGGAAGGCACAAGATGAACCCAGCCGTCAAGGACTTTATTTACATATAGATTCATTGGTGAGTCAGCTGGGAAGGTCTCTCGGGAGATTGTGGCGGGTGAGAGACGCACCGAACTGTGTGTTGAATGTTGTGCCCTTACTTACACCACTATTTTCCAGCTATTCTGAAAAAAAGAGGAATATTTATGACTACTGTAGGTTGTGACGCGAAAGTACCTACAGTAGATTAGATACGTTCACTTAGGAGACAGAATTTCATTTAGATTTTACCTTAACTATATTATTTTACTGAATGCCAATTAGAATACGAGATTAAATTGAATCTCTACTTTTACTTGACACGTAAACTTAGTACCAGTTTGGGGAAAGAATTGAACTAAAACTCTACCTTAACTATACATTATACTTACGTCAACTTAACACTAATTAGGATACGAGATTAACTTAAAACTCTACTTTAACTAGACCGTAAATTTAACACTAATACGGAGACAAAAATAACCTAGACAATACCTTTTTCACTTACGAGGAATATTCATCGTAGGAACCTCTGGGACTCAGGCCCAGCCCGGCCGACCACTAACCACAAATATAATTTACTCTGGAGACAAAAAAGAAAAAAGCTCTTAGGGAACTGTGAGAGAAAAATAAATTAGTGTAATAGTCTGTTTGTGTCACTCTCTTGGCGTAAACAAACCATGATTATCAAATGGTGTTCTCTTCACTAAAAAAACAAAACAATAATAATAACGCTACCTTAATAATAATAATAGTAATAAAAATGATAGTGATAATGATAATAATAACAATACAAATAATAATGGGAAGAGTAATAACAGTAATACAAATTAAATTACTAAAATTATTATACGAGTATCATTACTAAGCACGACAAGGGAACCCACTTCATTGAGACAAATTAACTCATAAAACAACGTTGAAACGACAGAGAAGAGACGAAACAATCAGAATAAAGCCCCCTATAAAAAATACACAACGAAAAAAATATATCAAATAGAATGAACATAAACGGAAAACATCAGATAAAGTAGAATACGAGTAACGATGTGGCTACGACGACATATTTATCCAACTTGGGGTAAGTGGAATGAATGGGTCAGACTCAGAGCACCTACCAAGAATTTACAGCAAGAGTGTAGTGATACATAGGTGGTGGGGGGGGGGGGTGGAGGGGGTAGGGTGGGGGTGGAGGTGAGGGAACAGGGGTGAGGGGTAGGTGCAGAGAGAGTACCGTAATGATCTGCCTACTGACCATCTCAGAGCTATTTGTGTGTGTGTTGTTAGGTTAGGTTACGTCAGGTCGAATTTACTATTATTTTTTCAGAAGGAGACAAAAGTGGTCGTTTGGAGGGTGGGAGGAGGAGGTGTGTCTGTGTGGGTCTACTAGAGTATGTGTGTGTGTGTGTACAGTATATGTGTTTGTATGTACAGTCAGCCAAAGATGCACCGACCCCACCCTGAATCTCGTGCTCGCAATTTTACCTGGCGATACTTGCGAGCACGAGATGGTGGGGTGGGGTGGGTGCATCTTTGGCTGACTGTACGACTGCGTGTGTGAGTATATTTGAATGTGATAGTGAATATGTATGCGTGTCTATGTATGTTTGTGTATATGTGGGTACAGAATATATGTATAAATTCGTATTTGTGTATATTTGTGTATGTTTGTTTATATGTATATGTGTGGTGTTTTTACGTGTGTATGTGTGTCTTTGTAAGTTAAACTACAACGGGTATAATATGGTGTATGTGTGATCTATTCTGCCCCTAATTACACAGAGGTGGACCACTCATGATATAGTTGGCAATAAGTGTCCGAAACACCATCCAATCGTCGACGGTAAATCCTCCAGTTTCATAATAACAGATCCCTACGTGTGTGTGTGTGTAGGGGGGGTGGGGGGTATGTATGTGTGAGTGGGTGGTACTGTGTATGTGTGTGTATGTGTGTGTATGTGAAATAGCACACGTACAGAAAGAGAGAAATGAACAGACAGTGAAACAAAGAAAATAAGCAAAAAAGGACAACAATATTAGACAGAAGGAGAAATGTAAGAGAGAGATACATACGTAATGAGAGAGAGAGAGAGAGAGAGAGAGAGAGAGAGAGAGAGAGATAAAACACACACGCACACACACACACACACACGCACACACACACACTCACACACTCTACCATCGTTCTCTTAAAGCACTCATTACCATCCATCATTTCCACGTGGCTTTGTGCAATTAACCATCAAATTGGAGCACTTTGCTCTATTTGATTCATCAGGAAGACTCATAATGAACTCGGGAGAGATCCGGGAGTGCCAGCGACGATCAGACAGACAGACAGACACACAGACACACAGAGAGACAGACAGACACACAGAGAGACAGACAGACAAACAGAAATCCTAGTCAAGTGTGTCTTTGGTGTTTGTATGAGGGAGTGTTTTATAATGTGTTTATGTGTTTAAATTTATGTGTATGGTTTATAATAGGAGGAGAGAATCGGGTTTATGATCGGTTTAATATACGTATTTTAGGCTTTGGTTTAATAATTATTTTTATTTTTGTTTTTTTTTTGACTGAGATTATTGTTTGTTTTCATCGTATTTTCTTTCTCTGTTTTTCTTTGGATTCATTAGGTTACTTTCTTGTTTTTTTCCGTCTTTCACTGGTGCTTTTTCTCCATTTGATCTTCTTTTACTGCTGCGCTCACTCTAATTATTCTTCTTTCACTACTATGCTTTCTCTAATTCCCTCTTTATTCCACTGCTATGCTTTCTCTAATTCCTCTGCTTTCACCGCTAAGCTTTCAAGGCAGTACTGCGAACAGGTCACACAATTCCGCTCACTAATTCCCTGTGGTTGTGCAGCAATCCTCCAGGAGAGTCAAATCATGCAACAGCAGTGACGTGACAGTTCTCTGACAGTGTCCTCCGATAATTTCACCGTCTCTACACGACTCTCTCCAAATCTACACAGGCAATTCCAGACTAGTAAATCAATTTCACCAACTTCATGTAATTCCTCAGAACTTTGGAGTAAAATAATGATACTTGTAACTTGGTATTGCAACATTTCAAGAAGATCCTGTAATTGTACCATAAATCCCTGTAGTCAATGAACGTGTGGGAGACGATCAAACCAGTTCTCAATTTATGGTCAATACGAAGCCTCAATATATATTCCCAGGAGAGTAAGGAGGAACCCAGAGCTGGTGACACAACGACCTAACCTCTGTCAAATGATTTAGTGGATTGCCAGCAGGTTATGTCAGGTCAGGTTAGGTCGCCCCCCCCCCCCACATCTGCAACAACACTGACTGGACCTGTCTGTCTTCACAATGGGGATAAGGTCAGGTCGTTACCGAGGTCATTACCGAGTCATAGTCAAGGGGGAATGGAAATCCTTTTGTTGAATTGTGTGTGTGTGTGTGTGTGTGTGTGTGTGTGTGTGTGTGTTTTAACGTATCGTCCATAACCAGATACACATATGTTGTGTTATAACATCTCTGAGATACATATAGTAAAGTCTACATATAACGGACTTCTTTCTATATATATATTCCGCTAAATGGAGGGTTTCACATCTAACGTACCGTCGATATACAGGATTTTCATCTCTATGGTGTTCGATATAAAGAGGTTTTACTGTATCCCCATGTCTATCTAGGATATAAAACACCTGACTATTGGTATAATTCTCTTGGTAAAATATACAATATATTCAACTGATTATATAAAGAGAGTACAAGTATATGTCTTTATATATATACAGAAACTATTATATATTTATTTCTATATTATAAAGAAATAGTTATATTTAATGACTATACAATATATATATAAAGGTATCGTCCACCCATTGTAAATTTCTCGCTATATGAAGTAAGTCTTATACCTCCATTAGATATATTTAACATATATGAAGACAATAGGTAAAATTGTTAATCCCCCTTAGCTCTCAGTGCTTACATTAACACACCTTGTATTTCACTAGTGTTAATTTCCCTCGACACATTAAAGTTAATTTAACACTCATGCGAGGTGACTTCAATTTTCATCGTCTGTATTACAATTTCTTCTTCTTCGTTCTCTCTCTCTCTCTCTCTCTCTCTCTCTCTCTCTCTCTCTCTCTCTCTCTCTTTTCTTTCTTCAATTTCCCTCTATTTTCTTCTCTTTTTCCCCTCTCCCTCCCTCCCTCCTTCCTTTCTGCTCTCCCCCTCTTTTCTTCTCTCTCACTCTCTTCCCCCTTCTCTCTCTCTCTCTCTCTCTACCTCTCCCTTGCTCTCTCCCCCTTAAGAAAAGTAATTCCTCTCACAAGGCTGACAAGATGAGACGAAGGTACGAAGATTAGTTTCATAAAAGCCTAAACCATAAAGTATGTAGCCTGATAAATAATCTTCTCTTAGGACAACGAAAATAATTTACATCAAAGCGAAAGAGAATATAACAAGTAAACAACTTTTAGAAGAACACCGTAGAACACAATCTAACCTAACCTAACCAAACGCTAACCTAACCTAACCTAACCAAACGCTAACCTAACATAATCTAACCTAACCAAATCTAACCTCACAAACCTAACATAACCTAACCTAACCAAACCCTAACCTAACATAATCTAACCAAACCTAACATAATCTAACCTAACCTAACCAAACCCTAACCTAACATAATCTAACCTAACCTAACCAAACGCTAACCTAACATAATCTAACCTAACCTAACCAAACCACAGTGTAACAGAACAGGTGACCTTTCTCAGCTAAGGTCATACACTTTTACATTTTCTCAAGACTCTGAGTTATCCAGCGTGTTGAGGTTGAGTGCAAGTCTCTTAAAGGCTAGTGGTGGTGTTGGCTGGAAGCAGAAGTGGATGAATCTCTCTCAGTATCTCTCAGTATCTCTCAGTTTTCTCTCAGTTTTCTCTCAATTTGTCTCAATCTCTCAGTTTTTTCTTCCAAAGTTTTTCTTAGTCTATTTTAGTTTCTCTCACTCTCTCAGTTTTTCTCAGTCTCTCTGTCAGCTTCTTTCAGTATCTCTCAGTTTCACTCATTTTCTCTCAGCTTTTCTCAGTCTATTTTATTTTTTCTCAGTCTCTCTCACTCTCTCTCTCTCACTTTCTCTCAGTATTTCATGTCGAGTGTTTGAATTGCACGTAGGAGACAGCGTGTGAGTGTTGCTCTGAGAGATTAAGGTTGTGCTTTTGGAGAGAAATAGGAGGAGAGATAATGATGAAGAGAGAAAGAGAGAGAAAGAGAGAGAAAGAGAGATAGAGAGAGATAGAGAGAGAAAGAGAGATACAAAGAGAAACTGAAAGAAAAACTGAGAGGATTACGTAGTATAGAACAGTACTCACAGGAAAGGATGAAGATAAAGGGATAGAGAGAGAGGCAGGAAGAGGGGAGGGAAGGAAGTAGAAAGGAGGTAAAGGAGGAAAGTAAGGGGTGGGAAGGAAGGAAGGAAAGAGAGAGAGGAAGAAGGGGGAGTTACTAAACTAGTTCTCTCTCTCTCTCTCTCTCTCTTTTCCTTATTTTCACCACTTAGTTTATTACTCAGTCATATTGTACTCAAGGTGTTAAGTAATTGTACTCGAGGTATTATGTAATCGTATTGAAGAGGTTAAATAATTGTAACAAAAGGTTAAATATTGTACTCAAGGATTAAAGACATCTTACTCAAGGGGTTAAGGAATTGTACTCAAGGTGTGTGTGTGTGTGTGTGTGTGTGTGTGTGTGCGTGTGTGTGTGTGTGTGCGTGTCAAGTCCGTAATTATGACAGATGTCTACTTACGTTACACGCAATGGCCAGTAGGGGGTCAGGAGGTGGGAAGGATGGAGAGGGAGTGGGAAGAGAGGAGCTGAGAGGTGAGGAAGATGCTTGAGAGGGAGAGAGAGGGGATTTGAGAGAGGGAGTGAGAGGAGTATATCCCAGAGAATGTGAGAGTTATTACATTGTTCGATAAGAAAATTTATATTAGTAATTCTTTTTAGATTGTTGCATATAATTAAATTTTCTTATTTTTTTTAGATTATGTAATTATTAGTCAAGTTTTATCTTATTGTATATAAATCGATGTTTTTATTTATGTATTTTAGCTTTACATTCTTATATGAGATTGAGTTTTATTATGTTTTTCAATGTTTATTTCAGTACGCGATATTTGATGTTTACAAAGATGTTTTTATTTCAATCATATTTATAAATTAACAGCGAGATATGATTACACACAAATTTATATAAACAATGAGTATATAAACAATCAATTAAAACAAAGCCAAAACAATCCCTAAGGTAAATTCCCAAATAAGAGTAAGTTAACTTTGTAAGAGGATCTCACTATAGGAATTAAGCTAAAAGACGGAGAAGACTTTTAATTAGGAGAGAAAAAATAGAAAGGTACTGAGAGACGTTGGTCTGTCTTCACCTGACACTACCAAGTAATTAACTGAAAAATTTAACTCTGCTGAAAATTAACACTTACTGTCACACCAGATTAACATGACATAACACAGAACCCAAGTATCCGAGACAGTAATAGCAAACGAGGGATTTTAACATTAAACCTAAAATTTAACTTTCACGCTAAGGAATGAAGGTAATTGAGGTATATTGTTAATTTATCGTTATTAAGGTTATTGATGTTAGATTCACTGGAAGTTAATTAATAGTTGACGTCATATTTAAGTCACAATGATAAACAGGAGGTAATGTTGTACCTCATTATATGGGAGTATAAACAAAACTCTTTTATCTGGGAAAAAATCGTAATAGAAATTTTTTTTTACTGTCCTTCTTTCTTTCTTTCTTTCTTTCTTTCTTTCTATCATCATCATCATCATCATCACCAACATCATCATCATCATCATCATCATCATCACCACTTTCAATCTTCACTACTCTCGCAAAGACTAAGACATTTTCCCTTCATGTATTGTGTTCCTCCTGAGCTGTGTCTTCTGCCTGATGTCTCCCATTGTGTAGTTCTTCTGCTCACAGTATGTCTTGATATCTGGGGCACTTAACAGAACCCTTCGTTATCATTCTTGTTGCAATTTTGCTATCTTCTGCTCGAGTCGTTCTCTTGTTATCTTAAAGTTACTGCTATCGAGAGCAGGATTTTGATGACAGGGGTGAAGCTTGAACTGAAGATATGTAAGGAGGAGTGAAGCTTACCTTAATGATATGTAAAGAGTGAAGCTTAGAGTAAAGACGTGTAAGAGTGAAGCTTACCTTAAAGACGCATCAACAGGAGTGTATCTTAGAATAAAGACGTGTTAAGAAGAGTGAAGCTTAGATTAAAGACGCATAAAGAGGAATGAAGCTTACCTAAAAGACGCATCAACAGGAGTGAAGATTAAATTAAAGACAAGCCAATAGAGACGAAGCTTAACTAGAAACTTTTCAAAACAGAACCTCCGTAGGCTTAAGTCTGTACCACATCCAGTCACCAGTGTGTTGGTTCGTGTTATGTGTGCGTTAGTAGCAGCTGATGGCTTTATCTTGGGAGAGAATGATGATGATGACGTGTGTGTGGTGGTGGTTGTGACTTGGGGTAGAGGAGAGGGAGGGTGGTGGAATGGGGAAGGGGGTGGATGGAGGGGGATAAAGGAAAGGAGGAGGGGGAATGGAAGGATGGATTAAGGGGGATCGGGAGGGATGGAGGAACGGAAGAAGGGGTGGAGGAAGACGGGGATAAAAAAAGGATTGAGAAGGAAGAGTTAAGATGGGGGAATGAAGACAGTGATGTAGGAAGGAGTAAGAGGAAGGAAGGAAAAGGGAAAAAAAGATGGAGAGACATAGATGAAGGGGGAGGAGTGGTGAAGGTAGAAAAGGAAAATGAAGGAGGGTAGAGAGAGGCGAAGAGGAAGATAGAGAAAGGGAGGAGGAAGGGCATGTGACCAACCCTTACTCGACTTAGCCTCTAGATGTCGACAGAAAGGTTAGTCAACATTCCCTACTGGTGTCGACGTGAGAGCCATTCAAGGTCCAGAACACGCCGTGAAGAGGAACCACTTCACGCTCCTAATTGAAAAACTTTCCCGTAAGAGTTGTCCAAATTATATACAATCAACCACGCACAGCTAGTCTCAGAATTTTTTTTTTTTTAAGTTTCCTAAGATTTGTAGTTAAATCGGAGTTCTTTTAGACGATATTGTGAGAAAAAAGTTACTTGACGATGTAAGAACACAGTGCAGAAGTCTCCAAGGCGCTGTACACCTCGCCCTTTGGTGTTATTTATGAAGGAGTTAGTTCTTTTGTCTCTGGCGGGTTGGATACTGAGGTGGTATATGGTCTGAGATGCTGGGGATGGTTGAGGCTACATGCAAACCCTTCTGAATTTTATTGCCCTGCCCTCGACTGCTGGTTAGGGTACTGTTTTAGGCTCCCTGTCTGTCTGTTTGTCTGTGCTTAAAATAATACGAAAACACTTTTGATGATTTATACAAACGTAGGAGATTTTATTATTATTATTATTATTATTATTATTATTATTATTATTATTATTATTATTATTATTATTATTATTATATTTTCGCTCCCCAGGCCCTGATTTGGGTCAGTGATCTGTACCTTGGTGGGCTGTTGCCTGTAAAAAAAAAAGAAAAATAAGCCTGGACCACCACCACCACCATTGACCCCAAACCATAGCCTGGCATGACAAAATTTTTGAGAGTTTCGTTAGGTAGGTTAAAGTTACAGTAGGTCTTGTTAAATTACGTTAAGTTTTGTTAAGTTACATTAGATATCGTTAATGTATGTTAGATTTTGTTAAATCTCCTCCATTTAAATCCTTGCAATTTTTTCCTCATCCCTTCGCTCCTCTTATCACTTACTATTTCCGATTATCTGCTCCTCTTCTCCCTCTACCATATCCCCTAAACAAACTTTCCCTTCTTGTAGTTGTTTCAACATTCTTCAGCACCATTCATCCCCTTTCTCTCTTCCTCTCCTCTCTCCTCCTTTACTCTTCCCAGAACCCTACCCTAACGTCTTAAAGGTTCCTTCATCTTATAAATTACAGACTCTCTCTCTCTCTCTCTCTCTCTCACGCTCACCCTCACTTGTAATTAAATATTGAGGCTACCGATTGATATTCTTTTGGCGTCATCTGGTGTGTTAGTTATGTTTCTGGGGGGGAGTGTCCCTCTTGACCTGAACTTGGTGACCTCGTTTTCTTTGACGTCTCTGTGACCTCGTTTTCTTTGACGTCTCTGTGACCTCGTTTTCTTTGACGTTGCAATGTCCTCTGGTTTTTGCCGTCTTAGTGACCTCGTTGACATCTTGATCTTATGTTAGTTTCTTATGTTGCTATCTTGACTTCATGTTACCTTCACAGGGTTGCCATTTTGTCCTTGATAGTTTATATTGTAATTGTAAACCATAAGTAAATCTCAGGTCATTTTGTAGTGTCGCCATGATAGACTCACAGCATTTGATTGTGTTTATGATAGTCGTTGTGTTTACCTTCCTCAACCTTCGTGGTGTCGCTGTCATGTCCCGCCGTGTCCCTGTCATGCTGTGCCTTCCGTACTTCATCTCATAATAACCAACTGTGTGTGTGTGTGTCATGACATCTCCATCACCCTTGTTCTCTCTTCCCAGTGTCTCTGTCTAACATACTACGGTGTGTCTCCTTAGTGTTATTCTCATATTCAGACCACTTATGTGTTGCACTCCTGTCGCATCTCTGGTTGTACTCCGAAGCATCTCTGTTGCGTCCAAGTTGGCCTCTTGGTGCAATCAATTCGTTCCTCTGTTGCATCCTATTGAGTCCAATTCGGCGTCTGTTGTATCGTAGGTAGCCCCCTAGCCTAGTTTTGCAGCTAATTCAGCCCCCTGTCAAGCCCAAGTCGTCCCTCTGTCGCCTCTCATTTTTAGTTTTGTGATATCCAATTCAGCCCCCTGTCGCATCTAAGTTAGCCCCCTGTCGCATCTAAGTTAGCCCCCTATCACATCTAAGTTAGCCCCCTGTCACATCTAAGTTAGTCCCCTGTCGCACCTAAGTAGGCCCTGGCGGATCTCAGTCTGCCTCCTGTAGCATCCAATTCGGCCTCCTTCCACCACCCTGTTGCGTTTCTGTCACACTCCCATCCCATCGCTGTAACATCCCTGACACATTCCTATCGCATCACTGTCAGGCAAAACCCTACACCGTGAAGGTGGGCGGGTGTGGGACGTCTGTATGATGGCCCTTTAGTTTCCTTCACTTCTCCAGGAAAGGAAAATGTTGGTATCTTTTCTCTTCCTGTTTCCAACACTTTTAGCACAATATCAAGGAAAGTGTTTTTTTTTCATGTCTGTATCTGCAATTATTAAGACTTTTCCACCGTATATAAAATTCTTTCATTTTTGCAATTCGAAATAAAAGTAATGGAAGGGGAGAAACGAATTGAAGAAAATCTTTGGTAGAAATACTGGGAAAAAAACATCCACGGTTACATAGTTACAACACATGTCGTCTCCCACACACCGACAGATGCCCGCCAGCGCTACTTTATAAAGACCACAATTTTTTCATTTATTTTTTTATTTATTTATTTTTTTATCTTCTCTGAGAAATGTCTTTAATACATTACTCATACACCTAAATTCTCGGAGAGGAATATATTATTATTTTTACCCCGATATTCTATTTTTTTTTATATTCACCCTTTCCTCCGCATCACACACAGACGCACAAAGTGAGAGAGAGAGAGAGAGAGAGAGAGAGAGAGAGAGAGAGAGAGAGAGAGAGAGAAAAGAGACTGTAAGTAAATTTATATTATTGTAAATTTTTTGTGGGGGTCAGAATTATTATTATATATTTGACCTGTAATATACACGGGAAAAAAATACAGTTTCTTTTTTACTTACAGTGCAATTTTTTCCTTAACATTCGTGGCTCGACTGACAGGGATGTGACGGGGATGTGACTGGGGTTATGTAGGGATAGGGCTAGAGAGATGTGACAGGAGGACGACTTGGGTGTAACAGAATGACGACTTGGGTGTAACAGGATGACGACTTGGGTGTAACAGGATGACGACTTGGGTGTAACAGAATGACGACTTGGGTGTAACAGAATGACGACTTGGGTGTAACAGAATGACGACTTGGGTGTAACAGAATGAGGACTTGGGTGTAACAGAATGATGACTTGGGTGTAACAGAATGACGACTTGGGTGTAACAGAATGATGACTTGGGTGTAACAGAATGATGACTTGGGTGTAACAGAATGATGACTTGGGTGTAACAGAATGACGTAGTTCCGAATACTGGTATTATTATTTATATATATTTATGCTTTAGTAATATACAGTATGGTTGATTTTACTCTGTTAAATAATACTAATACTAATGATGAATATTTAAATACTAACAAATCCTAATTAAAGGAATATCATATTGTATATATTATTACTGGTATCCATAACACGTCACCTGGTCTTTACGTTATAATATCATTAAAATTAATTAACGCTACATAGTGTCCAGCCAATTACATTTTGCTTCACCTAATTAGAAATATAAACGAAATGATAAAAAAAAAATGAGTCGACATCGTTAACATAAGTCGGATATATGCAGAGGCCGGTGTGTTTTAACGGGTTATTTGCACGTCTGTTTCCTGTGACAGTGTGGACGACTCTTGTGTCCAGTTTATACACGTACATGACAGTGTTATGTTGTTAACTTTGTTTGCCTGGTTAACTATCGCTATTACCATTAGTGAAATTCCTGTTATTATGGTATTTAAAACTATTAGCATTATAATATCGTTACCACTGTTTTTTTTAACACCATCATCATCATCATTACCACCTCTGTTTTCATCATCATCCTCATCATCCTCATCATCCTCATCATCATTATCATCATCATCATCATCAACATCACTATTTTAACATCAAATCTCTCTTCTCTCACCACACAGGATCAGGCAGGGGTCGACACCAGCTCTCCCGCGTGAGGTGACTGTTAATAAACACTGTGTCACTCCCCACACCTGCCAAGAGTGCCTAAGATAACACAGGTAAGTGATTTGTTTACCATCTATGTTGGTATAATGGCAGCCAGCTGTACACCTGTCCTATATATAACCTAACCTTGCCTAAACTAACCAAACCTAACCTAACCTAACTTAACCTAATCTAGTATGGTATTTAACTTGGACGGGTCATATTGTGGCTACTGGTTCCTGTCTTACCTAAAAATACTAAGTTTTCCGGCACTAAATGAGGATATTTGACCGGCACTGTACTCGACTGCCTTCGCTTCCTCAACCGTAAAGGTAGCCATTTATAGCTTGGGTGCGAACCAGCGAGAGAGAGAGAGAGAGAGAGAGAGAGAGAGAGAGAGAGAGAGAGAGAGAGAGAGAGAGACTAAATGTACATAAAGTGGTGTTGTGTAATAGACGTAAAAGCCTGAAAAGGGTGGAAGTGGAGGAGTGCCGATAAAACACTGTAGGTGGAGGAGTGCCGATAAAACAATGGTTGACGTAGAGGAAACATGAACAAAGGAAAATGTATAGAAAAATGAAGGAGAAATATATACGTGAATTTGATTTCGGAGAGAGAGAGAGCTATTATTTATATCTCACTTTTATTGTTCTATTTCACTCCATTAATTGATATATAACAACACAGGTACCAACACAATTACTCAGGTATTGTGGTTTAACCATTTGAAGACGATGATTTAACACCTGCATGTTAAACCTACCCGGTTTAACATATTGTGACTTAGAGGTTAACTTATCATTTTTTTTAAGATTTAGTATAATTAAACTGTGGACCATCATCATCATCATCATTATCATCATCATGAATACAACAATACCCTCACATTATACACCTGATATAATTCTTCTAAAGTTGAATTATATAACATGAAAGCTACATTATTATACACGGTGAATAATATCAGGTATGGAATAATCACGAGGTAAAGAGAGTTTTAAAAGCACGAGTGATTGTTGAGGTGGAACTTGGTTGTCATCATTCACTTTACCAGGCGGAGAGGCGGCGGGGTTGAGCACAGGGAACCAAACACGGTGCCGGCGTGTGTAGGAGACCGTGGGGGCGTGTATCTCCGGTGCTTTCAACTATTGCTCTATATTTTTTTACACTGGGGTTTCTATTGATGTCATGTACAATGTTAATGATTTGTAGGAGTTTATATTGATTATCTTACCTCTATAAATGTGTTTTTGTTTATATTGAAATTTATTCTATTGGTATATAGAGTATTTATATATTTTTGTAAATTATATATTAGTGATTTTTAATAATAAATAAAACACCAAAAAATATAGTTATTTTTTAGTTATTTTTTTTAGATTTATTTTACGCTATTTACTTTGAAATATATACTTACTGAATACTGAAAAAAATAAAGTTTCTATTATGTATAAAAACTTTAGTTATAAATTATGGAGATTACTGAATAAAAACAGACATATATACGACACGATATGACCGATAAACTCACCAAAACATTTACTCAATTATTTTACACTGGTTCGACTCCCACGTAAAAACTAATACACATAAGATAAAAATTACCAATTAATTATCGTCCTCTGAATTACGTTAGTCATTTGTTTTATATTTTTTTCTGGTTAACTTATGTGTGTAGTTATCCATTATTTTTCTTATTATTATTATTATTTTAAATTTGTATCGTGAAATATTACGAATGGAGAGTGATGTTGTGTGCAAGGGTGTGAGTGGGGTGGGTGGGATTGGAGAGGGAGATAGAGAGGGGACGGGGATGAAAGTGATTGAGAAATGGGAAGGAGAGAGGAAGGGAATGCAGCAAGGGAAGTAAGAAAGGAGGAAGGATAGGGGAAGAAAAATGAGTTAGGGAAGGAGAGTGAGTGAGTGTGTGGGGGAAGAAGAGAAGGAAGGAATAGAAGAAGAGGAAGAAGGAAGGATAGGAGTAAAGGATGGGAAGAGAGAATGGGAAGAAGAGAAGAACGGAGGGAAGAAAGGAGTAAGGGAAGTCGTAAAGGAAGGGAAGAGAGAAGGAAAGGAGGGAAGAAGAAAGAAAAGGAGTAATGGAAAGGAAGGGAGGAAGGAAGAAAGGAAGGAAGGAAGGAAGGAAGGAAGGAGAGAAGGAGGAATGGAAAGGAGAGAAGAAGAGAAGGAAGGAAGGAAGGAAGGAATGAAAAAAGGAGAGAAGGAGGAATGGAAAGGAGAGGAGAGAAGGAAGGAAGGAAGGAAGGAAGGAAGGAAGGAAAGAAGGAAGGAAGGAAGGAAGGAAGGAAAGAAGGAAGGAAGGAAGGAAGGAAGGAAGGAAGAGAACGCTGATGGTACTGCTCATCTCTCGTATTTTCCGACCAAATGAAAAACAGACGACTGTGGTAAATTTTGTTTGTATAAAAAATCGGAAGATGACTTTTCATGAAGACAATTTAAACTTAAATTAAATTCCTCGCCGTCGTTAAGCTTCTCTGGGCTTTTGTTAATACCGATATTATTTGTATTTTGGTGGTACTTTTGTTGATTAGGAAATATTTATTTTATTTATATTTTTGGGTGTTTTGTTAATAAACTTTTCAAGGCTTTTGTTAAATTTAGTTAAAACTTGTAATTTTCAAGGGATTTTTGTTGATTTTTTTATGGTTTTATGTTCAGGTCTTTTGTTAAATTTGATGTGTTTGTTTGTGGGGTTTTGTTGGCCCAGTTATTTCTTCTATTTTTGTTCTTTTCATTAATTTATAAACCTTTATATTTTACTATAGTTGTAATTCAGATAAATATATTTTTAATTAAATAATTCATTAAACAGCTTTTATTTTAGGGAGTTTTTACCAATTCATTTAACATGTCTATTTTTTTGGCTCTTGTTAATTTAGATAAAAAAATATTGTAGTTTTGTTAAAGCTTATATTTATGACATTATATCTCATTCACTTAATTTTCAACTATTGTTTATTAAGACTAAGCTTTAATTTAAGCTGTGTGTGAGGCCAATTTAGTATGACAGTTATTAGTTAAAGTAGGTCAATGTGTCACAGCTAAACGTCATATCAGGTCAAAGTAACACCCAGAGGTCAGAGTCACTTGACCTCAATGAAAAACACCCACAGGTCACAAAATATTAAATTAACCGAATTCTACGCCACATTACGACCGTCTGAGGCTGGCACTAAGTCAGCGTGGCTCTCCAACAGAGGGTGCCAGGGTGCCAGGCATCGTGGGAATGTTGTGGGTCACGCAAAGCATTCATTAATTAATTCTTCTCAGGCGTGATGGTATTTGACATGTGTTTAATCTTCAAATTCTGGTTGGTTTCGTGTGTGTGTGTGTGTGTGTGTGTGTGTGTGTGTGTGTGTGTGTGTGTGCTAAAAAATAACTAAAAAAAAATAATCCCTCTCCTCCCTTCCATCCTCTTTTCTCCCTTCCTTTCGTTATCCTCTTCCTACTCTCCATCTTCCTCCTTATTCTATTTATGTCTTCCTTCCACACTGCTCTTCCTTTTCTCCCATCTTCTTTCTTGTCCTCCTCTCGCATCTTCCTCTCTCCTTTCCTTCCTCTCCCTCCCCCTCTTCTCCTCTACTTCCCATCCACGCCTCCCACTTGTTTCCTCTCACTCTCATTTTTCTCCCTCTCTCCCTTCCACCTCCATCCTTCTCTGCCTTTCATCCTCTCCCTCCTCCTCTCCTTTCATTTCCTCTCCCCCTTTCATCCCTCTCCTTCTCTCCCTTCGTTCCTTACCCTCCTCCTCTCCCCCTCTCTCCCTGAAGATTATCCCCCTTCTCGTGTCATACAGTGTTGTTGTCAGTGTGTGTGTGTGTGTGTGTGTGTGTGTGTGTGTGTGTGTGGAATGTATCTTTTTCCCTACGTATCCGTTTGCCTCTGTCTGTTTGCTTCTCTACTTACACACAAAACACACACACACACCCTAAAATTATCAAAACAAACTCTTAACATCATCCTGAACCCTAAAAGTAACCTCAAAACATAACAAATATTCATAAAATATCATAAAAAAGTACAAAATTAAAGTAGCATAATGGCACAAAAGGATAATATCATAAATTAAAATAACACAACACTTTACTAATACATTCCAAGGGTTAATATTTTTTTCACCTGTGTACGAGGATTTCCTGTTGAGTTCTGGGGATTTCCTTCCCCCAGGTCCAAAGTTGGTTGACTCTCGTCCCCGGTTGTTCCTCCTGGGAGTAGAAGTCTCTGACAAAACTCAATTCCGCTCCCCGTTCCTAAAGTCTCACGCTGTCGGTTTTGGTCAACTATTTTTCCTGCTGCTGTCAAAGAGAGTTACAAAGACAGACAGACAGACAGACAGGGACATTGATACACACATGCATATATACATATAATATAATGGCTGCCCCTCGAGTAACGAGGATGGCCGGCCCAAGGGCCACCTAGGCGTGAATTTGTTTAAGGTGTAGAAGTTTTCGCCAACACAACAACCACACCCTGAGTTAACGAGCTGCATGACCCAGTGTCAAGGAATTGTCCGAGAAGACCGGACAACTCGCCAACTGCACTGGCTAACTATTACCCCGGAACACGATCCGTAAATGCCATAAAGAAACTTGCCCATAGTTTCACCCTGCTCGAGGATCGAACTTGGGTGCACTCGCTTGGGAGGTGAGCATGTTGACCATTACACCACAGGTCTCCTCATGCATACTTACATACATTCATGCATGCAAGCATACATACATACATACATACATACATACATACATACATACAGATAGACGAAAAAAGTAAAATTAAGAAATATAATGTGAAGTGGAAAAGATACACACATGAGAAAGAGAGATAAAGAGAATGAGGTTAAAGACAGAGAGAAAGAGAGAGGAAAATCTTTATCAGGACAAGAAGCAGTCACGGGCGCTGGTAACAACAGCTTCCTGAATCAAACTTACGATATCAAATTAGAGAGAAGTGCTTGGAGAGACAACTGGACCGAATTCCTGAAACAGAGAGAAGGAGTCGGGTTCGTTTCGAAATTTGAAGCTTTTTATGAGCTTAGAAAAAGAACCCAGACCTCTTTTTGAGTCAGGCTGGGGTTTGTCGATTGGGTTTTGAGATTTAAAATTTTTTTTGAGCTTAGAAAAAGAACCTGAACCCGTTTTTTTGAGTGTCTAGGAAAGATTTGATGTGTGTGACTGGTGAATACACAAAGATGATGAAAGAATATTTGTGTGTTTATTTACCGTCAGTTTGTGTTTCGTGATAAAATATATTTCGTATGCATGTTTTTTTCTTCTCGGATAATTCGAACTGATTTAGAACTACTTCGACTCTGTGATTGGATCGAGTTAGTTGATGTGTATTAAAAGTAATTCCTAACGGTAAAAGCACCAATACTGAGCGAAACAAAATGAACCGAAGGCAAGATAGAGAACGGACCAGCCAGCGAAGCGTAAGATATTGCGTGTGATGGTCCAATATAGATCAAAGGTTCGAAATGATGCGCTCGAGGCTTCGTGTACCAGGTCGGAAAATTTGTTTTTAATCATGGGTTGACACGGTGGTTCATCCCGTCACCATAACACGGGGTTCTCGACCTTAGTGTCCCAGGCTAGCGTTGCATGATAATGACCGCAGCTATTTGAAGCTCGAGTGAATGTCTTTGAAATGAGCTTTAAGTGGTAATGGTGTTAATAAACATGTTAAAACTAGGTGTTAACGGTCAGGTGGTGTTATACCGGAGTCTAATGAGAAATATTTTTCGAAATTCATTGATTCGAAAAGATTATTATTATTATTATTATTATTATTATTATTATTATTATTATTATTATTATTATTATTTTTATTGTTATTATTATTATTATTATTATTATTATTATTATTATTATTATTATTATTATTGTCGTTGTCGTTGTCGTTATAGTTGTTTTTGTTGTCGTCGTCGTCGTTGTTGTTGTTGTAGCTGTTGTTGTTCTTGTCGTTGTCGTTGTTGTTGTCGTTATCCCATTTGTGTATATTATTACTATTAGTCGTACAATAATATCAACATAAGTTATGGTAGTACTATTAAAACACACACACACACACACACTCACACACACACACACGCACACACACACGCACACGCACACACATACACACACACACACACACACACACACAAACAGTTACTCACACATCCATCCCCCAATGCACAACAAACTTCAGCTTTATAGCCAAACAACCTGCCATGAGAGACCCTACACAACAAAAATTCTATTCATAACAAAGTGTACAGTAGTGCAGTGGTCGTCCAGTGGTCGTCCAGTGGTCGTCCTCCCGGGAGATAGACTCATTTATTATTCTATTGGAGACCGATGATGTGACTTATCGCTGTCCAGCTTTACCATCAAGTGTATTTTTCACGTCGAGAGAAGTTTATAACATCGGGAGAGATATTTTTCACGCTAGGAGATATTTTTAACCTAACCTTAACCTAACCTAAGCTAACCTAACCTAACCTAACTCTACTACCCTACATAGTGTTAGGTTGTGGTCACCAGCAGTGTCAGTGTTCGTGAGTCATGCATCATTCATCACCTTTATAAACAGGTAAACAAGAGGAACCATTAATCTCGATTCTGTGTAAAGTTGGAAATTCTTTATTTTTTTCATTTTATTGATGTTTGCGTCACGTACATGATATACAGTATATATAAATATTATCTATGTACAGATATCATACTTTTAAAAAATATATGGTCGATTTTTTAACGTGGAAAAGGGAAATCTTTTTATATATTAGAATATTAATTGTCCTCAGTGTTAAGTTATGTTTAAAGTTGTAGAATTTATATAGAATATATATTAGTGTGTATAGTTTACATGACTGCAATAATTAATACGAAAAGAATTCCTGTAACATTATGTAAAAAAATAGCTATATTGTCTAATTGTTCAGTTAAATTAGTAAATTATTTCATTCACCGACAGTTTTTATAATTACTATATTTTGTGCAGCTTTGAAATTTTATCATAAAGAAAAAAAAATATTATATAAAAATCATCATTTGGAGGAAGATGGATTTTGGTGGACTTGTCGTATGAACATTACAGAGGAAGAGTAAAGTGACTTACCCAGTCTTAGGTTCATAGAAGGTGTTGAACATAACCTCTGTACTGATCCATGATGATGTGGGTTTAGTGGGGACAAAACACCTGGATATTACACACACACACACACACACACACACACGCATGAAGTAAGGAGCCAACACCATACTAGCATCAATCTTCCTGAACATCGACCAACGTAGCACTATCAATATCCTACCCCATTGTCTTGCCCCAACACGAGACAAAGCCTTGTTAACTGCCTAAGACCAAGACCACAGGGAGAGCAAGTGTAAATGATCGGTAGGAATAAGACTAAGGAGAAATAGGTGGAAAAATGGGAGGTAATGATGGGAGAATGGGAGGAAGGAATGATATGATAATATTGGTTACCGTTTAATAATAATAATAATAATAATAATAATAATAATAATAATCGTAATAACAATAACAATAATAGTAATAAAAATAACAATAACAATAATAACAACAATAACAATACTAGTAATAGCAATAACAATAACAGTAATAACAATAACAATAACAATAATAGTAATAGCAATAACACAATCGTAGAGAAGAACACGGGAGTAGCAGAAAGACTGGGAGGCAGTAATGAAAAAGACTCGGTCATAAACACAAGGTCAGGACACGCGAGTATTGTAATAACATTATGCTATTAAAGGTGACTTGTGTTGTTTTCAGATGTGTAATAACCCGCAACACAGACAGACTGGCAGACAGAAAGACAGATATATAGACAGAAAGACTGACAGACAAATAACCAGTAAATATTGACAGATAGATAGCTAGAAATCCTTAATCCCTTGAGTACGATGACTTAACTCCAAAAGTACGTGGGATTAACCCCTTGAGTTAAGGGGTTATATATTCATATATAAATGGATTTAAAGGATTACGTCACACAATACAACGGGGGTAAATCTTCCTACACAAGGGGGAAAATCATCCTACACAAAGGGGGTAAATCTTCCTACACAAAGGGGGTAAATCAGCCTACAAAAAGGGGGTAAATCTTCCTACACAGAGGGGGTAAATCATCCTACACAAAGGGGGTAAATCATCCTACACAAAGGGGGTAAATCATCCTACACAAAGGGGGTAAATCATCCTACACAAAGGGGTAAATCAGCCTACACAAAGGGGGTAAATCATCCTACACAAAGGGGGTAAATCATCCTACACAGAGGGGGAAAATCATCTTACACAACGGGGGTAAATCTTCCTACACAAGGGGGTAAATCATCCTACACAAAGGGGTAAATCATCCTACACAAGGGGGGTAAATCATCCGACACAAAGGGGGTAAATCATCTTACACAAAGGGGGTAAATCATCCTACACAAAGGGGTAAATCATCCTACACAATGGGGGTAAATCTTCCTCCACAAAGGGGGTAAATCAGCCTACACAAAGGGGGTAAATCTTCCTACACAAAGGGGGTAAATCAGCCTACACAAAGGGGGTAAATCATCCTACACAGAGGGGGTAAATCATCCTACACAAGGGGGGTAAATCATCCTACACAAAGGGGTAAATCATCCTACACAGAGGGGGAAAATCATCCTACACAAAGGGGGTAAATCATCCTACACAAAGGGGTAAATCTTCCTACACAGAGGGGGGAAAATCATCTTACACAAAGGGGGTAAATCTTCCTACACAAAGAGATTAATCTTCCTCCTCAGCGGGTTAAGTCATCATTCCTCGACACTCGGCCTTTGATGTAGTAATCTCCTCTAGAGAATATAATTTTTCAACCTTCAATTTTCTCTCTTTTCTATTGCTACTTCTAAACCAATGTTTTTTAAGACGGTAATTCCTTTCATCTCAAAGTACTCGACCAAAGGGAAACTCATCACCTTGAGAAATTAACATTACACTTAAAGAATGTCAAATTTCACACGTAAAAAAAAGAACCCCTTTCCACTCCTTCATTATTTATATTCATGATGTAAGGCTCCAGCAGTTCTCTCAGGTTATATAATGACCTGAATACCTCTAATATTGGGCTTATATTATGATAATGATTCTTGGTTTCGGTGCACAATTTGTTGAATACCAGATCAGCGGTATTCTACGTTAATCACTCTGTTTCAGGGAACTTCATCTCGTGCTGTGGGAGATTCTTATGTATGCAAAGAGACGCCCCAGGGGCTTTAGCTGAATGTCATGATGCTGTTTTTGGAGTCACCGTGGTTGTGTGTGTGGTGGGGGCTGTTGGTGGTAAGGGAAGGGTAGTGGTTAAAGAAGATATATTCAGTGTATCTATAGATCTCATTATAACTGTAGTTGTCTATCTCACTTTATTATGTTAGTTCTCTTTCTCCCTTTATATTATCATTTTTCTATCTCATTATCTCACTATATTAATTGCCCTCTATCTCACTTTATAAATGAGAGAGGAGAAACAGTGTACTTGCAACAACTCCATATTTCATTTTATCACTCTCTTAGCTGTTCTGTAATTCACTGAGGGAGAAAAAAAAAACATTAACTCGACACCGTACGAGTTTACTACCATTTGTATGTCCTTCCTCCATCCCACACCTGAACCAGGAGTGCATTAACACCTCCACAAAAAAAAAAAAACAATAAAAGAAAGAAACAAAAGAAATAAATGTCGTCTCCCATTTAAAGAAAAATCTAAATTCTGTTGTCCATTGTGGGGAAAAAAAAACGAAATTGCGTCGCCAAGGTAAAAAAAAAAAAAAATAAAAAAAAACTATAAAAAAGGATTGTATCGTCCAAAAGCGCTAAAAAAAATAGTGAATTGAGTTTCTCACTGTCAGCAATCAGTCACCCTGGGTCCTGAAGGTGGGTAAGTTTTTATATTTAATTTAATTAGGATAAGTAAAGTATTAATGATGTCTTAGCCCTTGAGTGTGATGTCTTAGCTCCTCGAGTATGATGTCTTATCCCTTGAGTGTGATATCTTAGCCCCTCGAGTATGATGTCTTATCCCGTTGAGCACAATCTCTTGACCATTTGAGTATGATGTTTTAACCCTTTAAGTATACGAACTCATAAGGATTTGAACTTCTGATAACATACTTTTTAAGAATTCAGGAACAGGTACACGATCTTTTGATAATTCTTGATGAATGGTAAAGAACTTAAGATAACAGGACTCGGCATACGAACTTTTAATTATTTAGAACCCGGTATATAAACTTTATTTAATTCAAGGCCAAGGATACAACCTTTACAGAACGAACTTTTGAGAATACAGAATTTGGGTTACGATTTTTTAGGCATTATGGGCTCTTGTATACGAATGACTAGAAATTTCGACTCCAGGATTGGTGTACAGTCACTTACAAAAAAAACTATCAATACAAAAATTATGCTGAATAAATATGACACGACGGACGAAGGATTTTGACAACCGTACCGAGACAATGGGAGTCACAGTGTTCATTCTAAAATTCATCGATCACCAGAAGTACAGATAGTTTTTTTTGAGTGATTGTACGGTACATTTTATAGGTTATCCTGTACCGGTACTTTGAGATACAGTAGTTATGATGGCTACAGCAGGGGCGAGAGGTGTAGGGGTTTGTTCAAAATTTATCCTGTGAAATTGTTTGCATCTTAGAATGCTGGATGCTTCTCTCTCTCTCTCTCTCTCTCTCTCTCTCTCTCTCTCTCTCTCTCTCTCTCTCTCTCTCTCTCTCTCTCTCTCTCTCTCTCTCTCTCTCCACCCACCATCATCCTTTATCGGGATATAATAACCTTAAGTATCTCTATTCCCTAATAAAATAATAACATAAACATCCCATTAGTCATCTCCTCCCACCACTTACCCCCACAGTTACCGCCATAGAGGGGTTGTGTAATCATTCCCCCTAACACATGACACACTTCAACGTATTGCCAAAGTTCCCCACCTTACCAAAGTTGTTCCTCATAGATGCTTTCTACTAACGCCAAGTGATTTTCTTTATCTTAGAGGGGGACCCCGTATAGGTAATACAATTTCAATTTAAACAAAAAATTTAATGTGAGAATGATTTTTAAATGAGTGAATTAATATTATTTTACTGTGATCATGGTGTTCAGTTTGGCCCAAAGAGCGCGTCCTACTTCTGACTGGTGTTTTTTGATGTTTCTCACGCGTGCATCCTCCCTCTTCCTGCACGCTTTGGTTCTATACTTTTGTCATGCTCGTGTTTGATACGATTTTCACCCCTTTCATTACAGACAGACAGACAAACAGACAAACAGACAGACAGACAGACAGATCTAAAAACAGAAACTATTTAAGAACGTAAGGGGAAAAAGGTTCTATTGTTACATGAGGTTAGCGGTTTCCTCTTTCCTACAATGAAATTTAGCAAGAATTTTAAAACCAACATTTAAAAATTTAATTTAATTCGTCTAAGTGGCGAGTCTTCCTTCAGCCGGTGTTGCTTTTAGTGAGAGTGAGTTCATTATTTGTTGAGCAGCGCCTCCTCCTCTATCTCCCTCCCTCCCCATACCTCCGCATCCCTCCCTTACCTTCCACCTCCCCCTCAGTCATCTCCGTCTCCCTCCCTCCCTACCTCCTCTTCTGACTCCCTCACTCCCACCCTACCTCTCACCGCCTCTCCATCATTCCTATTGTCTCCCTTCCTCGCCGTCTCCCTCCCCACACCCCAACGCCTCTCTCCTTCCCTCACCGCCTCCTCCTTCTCACCGTCTCCCTGCAGTGGTAGATACCAGGAGGGGTAATGTGGTAATGTCCTCTTGTACTTAAATTTTTTCTTTAATAATTAACTCCAGAAGTTTACAGAGTCGTCAGAGCGTAATGAAAAAGTTATTTTATTTTTTGCTTGTGAAGTTTGCGACTTTTTTTTGTTTTTCTTTTTTTGGTACAACTGTTTATATGTTATTTTGTCTGACTATATTCAGTCTGTATTTTCAAGACTTAATTTTACAGTTTATAAATTCGCCAGGGTGTAATGTAAAAGTAATTCCATTTAGTTCTAATTTCTCAATATATTTTTCAATGTTTTTTTTTTAAGTCTTTATTCTCAGAGCTCAGTTACTTATTTTATTTAAAACAAAAAAAGTGTTTATTTTTTCAAGTCTTGCGAATTCATTTTAGAAGCTGAAAATTTTCGTCTGGATAACTAAAGAGGTGATTTATTGTTTGTTAATTGTAAAATTGTTCTTAAGATGTTCACTTAAAAAAACAAAACTCGCCCCAAAAACATGACAGCATTTAATTCTTTGACACTACGAGTACAAGAGAGCGAGTTGTTTTGCTAACCTTTTTCTTCCTTATTTTTTCATATTTTATTATTATTATTTTTTTTTTACATAATTAAGAGCATTAACAAGTCTCTCCTACCTGGTGGATGAATAGGCAGGTGATTAATGCCTAAATGACGCCCATTCTTCGTAGGCTGTGATTTTCGTCATTTATAATAACAAAAAGTTCAAAGTTTTAAGTGTAGGGAAAGGTACGTGAGGATAGGGGATGGGTTAGGAAGGGTAGATTGGGGGTTTAGGATGGGGATGGGTGTTGGGGATGGGTGTTGGGGATGGTGGGGATGGGTGGTGGGGATGGGTGTTGGGAATGGTGGGGATGGATAGGGATGGTGGGAGCTGGGGGAATTGTGGAGTTATGGATAGGAGAATGATGGGTGTTAGGATGACGAAAATAGGGGATAGAAAAGAGATGGTTAGGGGTTGGGATGATGGACACACACACACACACACACACACACACACACACACACACACACACACACACACACACACACAGGCCCCGAAAACAGCGCCGTGCCAACTTTTAGCCCATAAACTGATGCCTTAATGAGAGAGAGAGAGAGAGAGAGAGAGAGAGAGAGAGAGAGAGAGAGAGTTAATGAATTACATAACACACGGGAATAATTTTAGCGTGGCACAATATGACACTTTTACATGACACAATACGACACAATATGACACAGTATGACACAATATGACACAGTATGACACAGTATGACACAATATGACACGCTTGTATAAAGAATAAAAAACTAAATGACACATTGTTTTGCCGGTGATAATACGCGTCTTAATCCCTGGATTTTTTACTTGAATATTTTCAATTAAATTTTGTTCATGATTAAAAAAAATGGTTCAGCTTATTTATATATTGTGAATAATAGGTCCTCTCTCTCTCTCTCTCTCTCTCTCTCTGTATGATTCTTTCTTTCTTTCTTTCTTTCTTTTCTTTTTCTCTCTGTATCTGTTCATCTGTCTCTATTTACAGTGTGTCTCTGATTCTCTCTAACTCTGTCTGTCTCTCTCTTTCTTTTTCTCTCTGTCTCTATCTCAGTCTCTGTTTATCTCTCTCCCTTTCCTTTTTCTCTCTCTTTATCTGTCGGTCTGGTTCTCTCTCCCTCTCTATCTCTATGTTTCCTCTCTCTTTCTCTCATTTTCTCTCTTTCTCTCTCTCTTTCACTCATTCTCTCATTCTTTCCTTTCTTCTGAGTATTAAAGTGCCACGAAGCATCCCTGAGCAGGCGTTTATTATCACAACACAGACTGGTTTCTCAGGCCTTGAAGCTCTCGAGGTATAACTTGGAGCTATTACTTAATGTTCCTAAGTTATACCTTGAAGCATTAACTTACGATTGATGGTATATAACTGCCCTCAAGTTATTTAATTGTAACTCGGAATTATAACTTGATTCTCTCGAGTTATAACTTGGAATAACTTGTTGGAGGAGGAGATCTCGGCCTTGGGCATCAGTAATTATTCTAATTATGTTAAAAGAAAATTAAATTAATAATTATGCATATACAGAGTGGCCCAAAAAGATTTCCTAGATTTTAATATATATGCATTACAAAACTGGGCATTCATTTTGGACCACCCTGTATAGTGAAGTGTTTTATCCAATACCCGCCTTGGTCAGTGAAGGCTGGGATGGGGGTGAGTAAAAACAGATAAATTAACTTTCCATCCATCCATCCATCCATCCATCCATCCATCCATCTATCAAGTTACATCATTATCACATTTAGCTATCCATATAGTATCTGATTTTATCTTTTTTATATCGATCTATCTCTATACACTCACCCATTCCTCCCTCTCTTCCTCTCTCCCTCTCTCCCTCTCTCCCTCCTTCTCCCTCCCTCCCTCCCCCTCTCCCTCCCTCTCTACCTCTTCCTTGATTCCAATAGAAAAAATTTGTGCCAGCTCCTATGTGAAAGCCACCAGCTGACAACGGCAGTCTCCCTTATGTCTTCCTTCTTATGTTCTTTTAAGGAGTTAAGTGTCGTCCTGGGAAAAGAATTATATATTTTTTTCCCATGGGAGAGTAGTGTAGCTTCTCCATCTCTACTCTCTCTCTCTCTCTCTCTCTCTCTCTCTCTCTCTCTCTCTCTCTCTCTCTCTCACACATCACAAAAACAAAACTCCAAAAACCAGCCTTAAAAAAAGAAGTCATTTCAGATTTTAACTACACCTGAAGCAAGATTCTCATTAAATAGGTGTTGTTGACGGGGCAAGATAGTTATACACCATCAATAAGAGCTAAAGTCCTAAGGTGGGAAATGAGTTTGCGTCGTCATCCTTTAACTGCATGATGGCCTTCCGAAGCCATGCAGTTAGAATCCATAATGCAATTAGGATGGTAATGTTAAGCCCACGGTTGGTCTGTGCGTGCCTGTCCCGACAAACGCTACCTGCTGTCTTGTGTGTGTGTGTGTCTGTGTGTGTGTGTGTGTGTGTGTGTGTGTGTGTGTGTGTGTGTGTGTGTGTGTTATCTGTTGTGTTTTGTGTTATTGTTTTTTATTTCTCTTTTCGTTATCGTTATCTGTTTGTGTTATCGTGTGTTATCTGTTGTTTCTCTTGTTCTTGTTTTTATTTCTCTCTTTTCGTTATCGTTATTTATTCATGTGTTATTGTGAATTAGTTTTGTTAATTTTTGTTATATTTTTTTATATGTTGTTTGGTTCTCGTTATTGCTCTGTTTTAGGTTTTATCATTTATCTCTCTGTTCTTGCGTTATCTTCGTTATCTCTGTTATTGTGTTCGTGTTATTTTTTGTTCATTATTCTTACATTACCGTTTGTTATTTTTTGTTTGTTTTCTCTTCAGTTATCTCTATTCGTTATCATCATTCTTGTGTTTTCCTGTTTTATTCTATGTCTGTCTCTCTCTTCCTTTTGCTTTATTCTTTATTCTTTCTAGGTGTTGGTTCTATCTCCTTCCACAGAGAGAGAGAGAGAGAGAGAGAGAGAGAGAGAGAGAGAGAGAGAGAGAGAGAGAGAGAGAGAGAGGACATAACCCCATAGCAACTTTTAATTTCCACGTTCTACTATTATTAGAGCTGCCCCCCCTTCCCCCCCCCCCTTCCCCTCGCCCCTCTCTCCCTCCTCCTCCATCCTTCCTCTCCCCCCCCGCCCCTTCACCTCATCCTCCCCCTCCCCCATCTTCCCTCCCTCTCCCCTCCCATATTCCCTGACACCCCTCTCATCTACCACACTCCACTTAACCAACACGTACCAACACACACACACACACACACACACACACACACACAAACACACACACACACATACACACACCTCCCTTCCCATCATTTATTGCTATTACAAACTCCTAAATAAACCACCTTTACAATATACCATCTAGGAAGCACCACCAGCCTAGCCAAGACACCCTTAAGATGAACACCACTAGACGCCATTATTTACCCCCCTAAGAACTCCATTACACGCTATCTTAGTCTCTGTAATATTTTCATCAAAGAATTTTTTTCGAATTTATTTTATCAGTTGTGGAGTAAATTTCCTGGATACTTTTGGAATTATCTAGCATCATTTACTTAAGAGTTATGTAAGTAAAGGGGATTGTGGTGTTATGTGTGTTTTATTAAATTGTTTTTGGTAAGGTTTAATTGTGTAGTTTTAGATTTTTTGGGTGTTTTAATGTCTACTGTATTGTTATTGATTGGTTTTGATATGTGGTCTACTGCTATTGGTTGGTTTTGATATGATGGTCTAATGCCAATGGTTGATTTCTCTCTCTCTCTCTCTCTCTCTCTCTCTCTCTCTCTCTCTCTCTCTCTCACAATAAAAATAACCTAGCAAAATTACAGTAGAATTAAATACAGGAAATATCACTCTCATAAATATCATAGCAGTAGAAACGATTCGTAATGAAAACAAAAGAGAAAATCATCCCCGGGAGAAAATGGAATTAACCTCTCCTGACACGAGACTAGGGTGACGCCACTCTCAAGAAGAAGAAGAGGGTAAAAGACGCTCCTTCTTTAATGAAATTGGAAGTCTTCACGCGTAATGGGACTCGTCATTGTCATTTTTTGGTTAGGAAAATGAGAATCGTCACTCTCGCATTAAGGAGGAAGATGAGTATTGATATGAGAAGGAAAATAATTACTATGGAGAAAATGTGGATCATGAGAACTGTCCTCAGAAACAGTAGGACTCATCAAGGAATATGTCTAAAGAAAATGGAATAGCAACATTTAATCAAAGAAAGTGTGAAACATCAAAAATCACCATCAGAGAAAGTGGGAAACATCAGAATCACCCCCAAAGAAAGTGGGAAACGTCAAAATCATCCTCAGAGAAAGTAGGAAACATCAGAATCACCCTCAGAGAAAGTAGGAAATGTCAGAATCATCCTCAGAGAAAGTGAACATTGTACTATTCCTCTTCAAAGAAAGTTTATCGGAATTTTGATTGATATCTCGGGTGTCAACATCACTAGCAAGTCTACGGACTTGGCGCACCCACATTCAACTACACCATCACTCAGATCAGATATCAAGTTGGAGCGAGAGTTTATTGTGTAACTCACGTCCAATTACCACACCCACTAGTGATAAACACCCAGACTCTCTTAATAACTTACTAGAGACAGATAACTTAATTATATAATCAACTAAAGGATATTTAACCTACTTTACGCCCATTAACAACATTACTCACGAGAATTACAACTTACGGGCGTTGAAACCAGAATTAATGTGTTGTTCAGTAAATCTGGCTAGATATTGTATAAAAAATATAAAAAAATGGCATTAAGAATTATAGAGAATACTTAATGAACAAATTAATTTAACACACTAACACACACACACACACACACACACACACACACACACACACACACACACACACGCACACACACACACACACACACGCACACACACACACACGCAGCCTCCAACCACCGGCAAAAATCTCATGCTTGACCGACTTGTGGAAACTTAGGAAAAAAAAGACAAACTTCTCTCCAATGTGATTATTCAGTATGTGTAAAAGATTCAGCCGAGGTGTAAAAATGTTTAGTTGTATTAATGAAGACAAGAAATATTTTTGTCAGTTTTTAACTTGTCAGGAGTGTGGGCGGGAGTGTGGGCGGGACCAATTTGTTAATAGTTGGATGGTAAATTGGTACATGTTGTAATAGGTCCTGGTAATTGTAAGTCCTTGTGGTAATAGGTAGTAGTAATTGCCCTTAGTTGTAATAGTATTCAGCTCTAGTGGTTCCTAATTGTAAGAGGTGAGAGTTGTAATTTGTCCCAGTAATATATTCTAAATATAATAGTTCTAGTAATAATCTATGCTAGTTACAATCGGCTCTAAATCTAATAGGCCCTAGCTCCAATAGTTCCCATTCGGCGTGGGCCCCTACCTTAATCATTGGTTTACGTTGGGGCCTATTAGGACTGATCCTTGGGCCTCTCCTAATATTAATATCCTCCATAAACCAGACTGTGTGCACCCCTGGGGCGCATCCAGGGCGGGAGGGGGGGTCTTTATTCCCCTTCTCCCTGGGCCATGATCAATATTATTATCCTCTGTGGAGGCTGGAGACAGGGTTCTGGGTATGCACCTTGGCACAGCTGCCAAGAATGCTCTGAACACATCTTGGAATATCCAGAACCAGTTGATTCACATTTGTGGAGAACAGATGCATGACCACATCCTTCAGAAGGTGAAGAGAAACAAGTTTTCTCTATCATAACTGATGAGGTCACTGACTCTGCCTGGAGTGTGACAACGGGGTAGCTGGCAGAATTATAGCAGATAAGGTGACAACCAGCATCTCGGGGTATGGACTTTACATCAACAACCTTAGAGGTCAGGCCTATGACGGAGGTGGCAACATGGCTGACAGCTCCAAGGGGACAGCAGCTATCATAAAGGAGACCAACCCCTTGGCCATTTACCAGCACTGCTCATCACAGGCCCTTAACCTGACTGTTGTTAAGTCCATCCAGATCACCAGTGTCAGTAACATGATGAGCAGGACAGGGTCTCAACTTTCATGGCAGGGCATCCCAAACGTGCATATGCCTTGGAGGCAGCTGTCCTGGAGACCCAACCTGAATCAAGCAAACACAAGCTGAAAACTCTGTGCCATACACGTTGGGTGCTACACCTAGATACTGTAGAAACCTTTGTGGAGTTACATCTCTCGGTGGTGGCCTGCATGGAGGACACTGTGGAGGGTGGTCCTGGCAGCTGGTCTACAGACTCACTGACTGATGCTCAGGTCCTGCTGCTTACCATCACCAGCCAGACTTCATTTGTCCCTGGTGATCACCAACAATGCACTAGGGTACCAGAAAGGTGTGATCACTCGCCTTCAAGCACAGGCCAAGGACATAGTTGAGGCCAGCAGAGAAGTTAACTGTGTGAAAGCAGCACAACAAGACGTCCGAAACAACATGGATGATCACTACACTGAATGGTTTCGTCAGGCAGAACAACTGTGTGATGCTGTAAGTATCACGCCTTCCATGCCCAGACTTTACAAACGCCAGCGACACCAAGACAACACGTCAGCTGATGGACCAGCTGAATACTGCAGGAGAACGGTGGCCATTCCACTCCAGACCATCTCCTGGCAGAGCTGGAGATGAGGTTCACCCCTGCACCAGAAGGACTCAGTGTCACCCCATCCATCTTGGTAACCCTGACACCAGCAGAGGGCAGCAGAAGAATTCAAGAGCTGGTTGACCTCCACCGGGAGGACTTGCCATCTCTTGGCAGTATCAAGAGTGAGGTACACACCTGGCGTGTCAGGTGGGGAAAAAGGCAAAAGAACAGGGCCCCACCAGCCTTCCAACTACACCGGCTCAATAAATTCTTGTAGTATATTTTATGTTTGTGCAAATTAAATATCCCCCTGAAACCCTTCGAGTAGGAACTGTTTCTCTATCGGTAGTGCTCTGTAGTTTACCATGTTGGCTCCTCCCCAAGCTCAAATATTTGGAACCCCCCGCCACCCAATTTCTGGGTGCTCCACTGCACCCCTCCCTCCTCCCTGCGCCCCACAGCTAATTACGCTAATTACCTAATCAGTCCACAAATTAGTCCCCCTGAACCCAATCAGGCATTAAGTTTGATGATAATTAAGTTTGACGCGAAGTTGTTTAATACTTGATGTCATCGTTGAGGTTTTATCAGCGTTTATACACCAGGAAGCATCAGTGAATTATAACATGTATTCCGAAGTTTATAATTATATACATGAATATATACCTAGATGTTTAGACAGTATAAATACACAAAGAGACGACAGAGTTATACATACATGCATTGTTATATACATATGTTAATAAATAATAATAATAATATAAACAGTTACTCACACAATACATTAACCTAAGAACATAATTATTTCTCTGTGAGTGAGTGAGTGAGTGAGTGAGTGAGTGAGTGAGTCCATAACAAACTCAGGAATAAAAAAAGTTTAATATGCAGGTAAACACAAACTCAACAGATAATGACAAACATATTTGAAACATAAACTTTAAATTGAGCTAAAAAAAAAAATTACCCAAATTTACCTCCTAGGAATAATAAAAGAAAAAACCTCTAATCTAACAATGAACAACAAACCACATTTTTTTTTAAACTACGACCAATGAAAAAAAAAAAAGAAAAAACACACACCCAAAAAAAAAATTAAACACGAGAGACAGAACAAAAAAATTAAAAGTTACAGCAGGAAAAAAATTGTAAACTTCTCCTTAAGTGCGAAAATTTTGTTTGGTAAAAAGATTTCGTAAAAAAATTAAGATAGTTGACGGAAGAGAAAAGATTTTAACTTCGTGTCCTCTTCCACGTAATAAGGTGAAGGCATTTTATTACGACGGTGTCCTGCATACACACCTTCTCCTCCTCTCTCCTGTCTCTTGTCTCCTATCTCCCTTCTCCTGTCTCATACCTCCTGTCTGGGAATCACCAAAATTATCCTGTCAAATAAATAATAATGACTAATCTTTATAGTTTATTTATTATAATTAAATAAATGAGGCGAGAAAGTAAATGAATAACGCATTTACAGTACAATAGTTGAACCATTATTTCTGGATGAATCATTAATTTGTTAACGAGAGGTATTGTCGAAGTCAGCGGTCAACCTGTCAGCCTGTCAGCCAACCAGTCAGTTAGCCTGTCAGCGCTCTTCCCGGGTGACGCTCAAGAATAACTGATAAGATTAGAGGGGGGAGAGGGGAAGAGGGGAAGAGGGGGGGTGAGTGAAATTAAATACTGAATGATTGGGTAAAGAAAACAACTCCATCTCTGAGTGTTATTCTTTACTTCCTGATTGATATTAGTCTGATTGGTATTTTTTTTCTTATTGATAATATTTTTTTCTGAATGGTATTTTCCAGCAGTTTTTGCATATCCATTTAGCTATGCTGTTGTATGTTATTATTAGTATTATTGTTGACATTATTACTGCATCTACGTTGTGTTTTATAAATCCACATACATACATACATCCATACATACACACATACATACATACATACATACATACATACATACATACATACATACATACATACAAAATTATACATATATATTTCGTCATAAGGCAAAACTCATCCGTCTTTTCAACGTGGCTTAATTTTCTCTGCCGAAAAAGATTGTTGGCAAAATTAAAAAAGTTGACATAATGAAAAATTATAACTTAGATTAACTTTTAACATTTTGTTCACCGCACTGTGGAAAGTCACGGCAATTTTCTTCACGATTTTCCCCGTGTAATATTGTAGGTGGTGGAGTGAAGGCATTACCCCTCCACCCCCCACCATTCCCGTCCGAGTCAGCAGGGAGGGAGAGGGTAGTGTAATCTGCTGTATGTGTGTGTGTGTGTGTGTGTGTGTGTGTGTGTGTGTGTGTGTGTGAGACAGTAAACAGGACAGATGCCTCCTATTGTAAGCTAACGACGATAACGTAAATCTCCCGACGATATCCAATTTAATTTATTCTATATACCTGAAAAAGGTTACAAAAATAAATTATATATTTTATTTTCCACCTACTATGCATGACGGCTATTAGAGATAAATAACACTGCTATTAGTTTTAGATATCAATAAAATACAATTCCGTATATCCAGCATTAATCATAACCCAACATGTGGAAAGGGAAAATGTTTAAGTTGGGATATTTTTAATTTTTTTTTTTTTGAAAGATTAAACATTCACACCAGTTTAATGTAAATATTGAGTGTAAATATTTCTGGTGATATTATTTAGTTTTTCTCCCAGGGTCTTTAAAGCATCGTTCGTTTCATGACTTAATTTGTAATACCTCCTTTGGCACATTACTCCCATGGAAATTCATATTATTTTATACCACTCAGTCATAACCTTTGACACCATCTTATTAGAAATCGACATCCCATCAGATTACTTAGACAGACTTGCAGATCTTACACCGACAGATCACCAAAATACATAGTTATATTAAATTATCCAGAACAATCAGACACAAAATATCAACAGTGATATATATTTAATCCAATAAGGTAGTAGATAACATACTGTAGTAACTTGAAGGTGAAGGACTTGGTACATGGGTGTCTTACGGCATTCCAACCCACAAAGCTCTCAAACAGTCTTCTTGCAGTACGGCACTCTGTTTTCGATAATGTTACCTCATGTGAACATATTGTAATTTTAACAGTGTTATTAATATTTGCCCTATTGACACACTTTGTCTTATTGTTATGAAGCGTGTCTCGAGTATTGATTCCATGATATTTCTTTTAATGAAACTGATTCGAATGATGCTTAATTGTTTCGACTTTTGATCTCTGTTCAAAATAAACTGAAAGGTAGTGGAAGGAAAGTGAAAATATGGAGTAGATAATAATTATTTATACGTATTGAGTAAATCTATGTATTTCTTGGCTGCTTTCTTGAACACTGTCTAGATATTCTTATTTGTTTTTTGTCTTTTGCTTTAAAACAGACAAATTGCTGGAGGTTTATCATGATATAGAAACTTGTATCAAATAGACATTATTGATATACACGATAATTAAAACAAGATAACTTTACGATATTAGAAAATAAACGAATTGAAGGAAGTCTAACCTAATCTAACCTAAACCTAACCTAACCAAACCTAAACCTAACCTAACTTACCCTAACCTAACCTAACCTAAACCTAACTTATCCTAACCTAACCTAACCTAACCTAACCTAATTACCATATCACATAAAATATAGCGATAGGTGAACACAACAAGGAAGTCAACCTCTCTTTCTCTCTCACCTGTTTACCTTATGAGACTTAAATCCCAGGTATATTTGTACAGATTGTGAGAGATAAATTGGACAGGTATATTCTGAGAGCGATTTTTTCACACCTGGGATAGCAAACAAAGAGGGAGGGAGTGTTTCATCTGGTCATGTTTCATTTATTCAAACAATAGATACACACACACACACACACACACACACACACACACACACAGATACACACAGATACACACACACACACACACACCCACACAGATACACATACATTGTTTATCATGCTATTCTATTCACCCTTTATAATTCAAGTTGTGCAGGTTGGTTATATAATATGTATTGGTGTCATACGATTTGTCTACATACATACATACATACATACATACATGCATACATACATACATACATACATACATACATACATACATACGAGAATTACGTCATTGTCTTTGGGTAACTCCGGGCAGTGTGTGTGTGTGTGTGTGTGTGTGTGTATGAGTGTGTGTGTGAGGAGGTAACTGGTAAATGCTGACGCGGCAGCTGGTGAAGGAGCTACTATGAGGGACACGTAAAGGCTTTCACCGGGACCAACATCAACCAGGAAATGAAGAGAAGAGGAGAAGAACCAATGGACACACACTCACACGCACACACACACACACACACACACACACACACACACACACTCACACTCACACACACACACACACACACACACACACACACACACACACACACACTAAGAACACTAACTCTGAAACGACGCTCGTCTGTTTGTGTGTGTGTGTGTGAGTGTGTGTGTGTGTGTTGATCATTGCTCAGAATATCCGCCATGATGACCAGTTATTAAAGGTAATGGCCATCTGGATTATCTAAATCATGGTGGAATTATCCCTGTGTGTGTATTTTGTGTTCGTGTGTGTGTGTGTGTGTGTGTGTGTGTGTGTATATTTCTTTATTCATAGTGTCCTTGTGAGTATGTTTACACTTATATAATATATCCACCTTGTATGCATGTTTATATATGCAAATCAATATGTTAATCGTATATTTGTATATATATTTTTTAAAACGTCTGCAAATATCCCTCACTTAAATACGTATTACATTACCTCACACCCTCCGCATATCACTACTTGTGGGTATAAACCGAATGTGACGTGGACTTAGGGGTGGGGTCTTAGCCGGACGGAGACAAACGTCAGGCGAACACGATAGCCAGTGCAGGTTTTAACTCGTATGTGTAGATCACCGTTACTGCAGAGTTTACAAAAACAATGAATTTCCAAGTAAACTTTCTCGGCGTGTTTACTGCGTGGAGGTAATGTTCACGAGTAGAGAGAGAGAGAGAGAGAGAGAGAGAGAGAGAGAGAGAGAGACCTGAGTGTGTAATATGTACTGTATGTTATGTAATGTTTTAATGGTCATTAATACGGCAACGGCAGCAGTTGAGCTTTATTCTGCTGGCTGGACAGTCAACACCCAACCCTTACAGCGGTGTACACGATGTTAACCAGAGATAAGAAGCTTGTTACAATAGATTGGATTAAATTAGTGGTGTTTAAATATTTTATATGAGCATTTATACGTGTGCTGAGTACCTATTAATTAAGGGACTAATACGCTGGTTTTACTTAGCAAATATCAATGTGGATTAATTTGGATCAGTTAAGGATTAGGCACCCCAGCTTCTTTTACCCAGACGAGGATTACATTAATGCCATAAATCCCGGGGTTACAGGAAGGGGAAGTTACAATGCCGGGATTAACCTCTAATTTATCACTCCAATATAACACACTGCAGTAAAGTCAAAAGTCAAAAATTCCTAAACAAATATAGTCGCTTTTTTCATTTACTTGTGAATTATTTCTTTTTATTTCGATTATAAAATTCGTGTGAATAGTGTATATGGTTTTTAATTACTTGTATATATATTTTTTTTATAAGTCATAGAAAATGGTAAATGGAAAATGCATATAAATTGGTATATACAAAATGTTTTTATAAGCAAAGTTAAATGAATTGGTTGATACTTTTTTTTTGTTTTCATGAGTACACCCACAACGATGGGCGTTATACAAAAATAGACCTTTTGAGGAACATGATATTCGCTTACACTTGTCGTATGAACATTACAGGGGAAGAGTAAAGTGACTTACCCAGTCTTAGGTTCATAGAAGGTGTTGTACATGACCTCTGTACTGATCGATACATATGTGAGTTTACCGAAATAAAAAACAAATATTGTGAGTTTACCAATAAAAGCTTTAAATTGTTGGTTTGCCGCAAAAAAAAATAGTATTTGTTGTTTATGCTTTTTAAACAAACACAGTTATATGGTTTAATGATAAAACATCTTGAATATATCGGTTTATTGATAAGAACACTGAATTTCTGGGTTTAGTATAAAAATCCTTGCATTTATAAGTTTACCGACGAGAGATCTTAAATTAATGAGTTTAGTTGAAGAAAAATAAACTACCTTTTTCATACAGCTTTAAAGATAAAACAAAAAGTAAGCAAAATCTCACTTCCGTTGACAGTCCGATTAAGCAGCGTTTGGAAAAGATCTTAAACTCAAGAATTCTATCACACATTCCGAGAACGAAACTCAAGTTTTTTTCGCGACAAGAACTCCCGCGGGATTATTGGTGAAAATCTTTTTGGTGAGAAACGACGGAGCTACAGGGAGAATATAAATGTCTGTTAAAACTTTATCTAGGTAAGAAAATAATGAATCTTTTATGTGAGGGAGTTTGCTTAAGGTGAAGATGGGGTTCGGGGTTTTGTTTATATCCGAACCCGAACTCGGAATCGAATAAGCAAAGCTGATTTTCCTCTAGCCTTAGTTAATTTAATCTAATCCGACCTAAATTAAGCTAACATAAACTAATATAATTTCAAGATAACAAAACTAATTATAAACTGACTTAAGCATGCGTAATCAAACTTAATCTAATCCACCCAAACCTAAACTAACCTAATCTTATCTAATGTAAACAAATCCAAATTAATTTTATCATAACCTTATCAAATTTAACCTAACGTGATGAAATATAAATTGATCCATTCTACCTTGAGCTAACCTAATCAAACCTAACTTAATCTCTTATAAAAAAACCCTCTAAAAATAGAAGGAATTGCTTAGACCTAATCATTGAAATACAAAGCTACGATTAAGCTGTTCTACCTATACCAAATCCCCGAGACACACACACACACACACACACACACACGATAATCACCCCATTCCAATCACTGTTCTGTCGTGTAGAGGATCAAGTAAAATATAATATTGCTTTTATTTTCAACTTCTAAAAAATGTTACCTTGTGTATACTTGAATTATCCGAGGTATGCTTTAAACAGTTAATAAAACGCTTGTTCTATGTGTGTATGCTCTCTCTCTCTCTCTCTCTCTCTCTCTCTCTCTCTCTCTCTCTCTCTCTCTCTCTCTCTCTCTCTCTCTCATCTCCACACCTCGAAGCCACAACATCCTAAACTCTTATGTCACCAAAGGTCATCTCAGGGTTGACCTTCCAGACGGGACAAATGAATAGAACTAATTTGGTTCGTTTCTCGCCTGGGTGATGCACACTCTAGCCTGGGCTGTCCCTGACCCCAGATGACATTGACCGAGCATAATTGAAGAGGTCAGACTGAAGAGAGG